>OV839566.1:78304289-78724289 GCA_929447395.1 Epistrophe grossulariae
TTATTATTATTATTATTATTATTATTATTATTATTATTATTATTATTATAGAGTTGCCATACTTCTCAACTTCTATGAAGTTGGAAATTACCTATCCCGGGCTATGCCAAGGGATTAGGCTCTGTGGTATTTATTTATTTAGATTAAGATTGTTAAGATTTATGAAACTTGTAGGAACCGCCGAACTATATTACACGTGTTTAAAATAACCGCCTTTTGCATTTTTTCCAACTCCTGTCTCAGATTTTCTTTCTCCATTTGTGAGACCAGGGTTTTCGTTATCAAGCCAGTTGCTGAGATCACTATTGGGACAATTTTGACGGATTCTGCACGATACATTGTTTTCATCTCATTAGCTAGCTCAGTGTATTTGCTTATTTTTGAGCTGTATGCCGTCTGCAGGTTGTGGCTTAGTGGAATCGCGATGTCATAAATTGTGATCTTGTTAGCACTCTTTTCGAAAACAACTATGTCAGGCCTGTTGGCTCTAATGTTCTGGTCAGTCGTTATCGCTCTATCCCAGTACAATTTAAACTCACTATTTTCTAACACAGCAGGGGGGTTGTACTTATAGTAAGGTTCAGTTACTTCTGCTAGCCTTAAGTCTGTAGCTATCCTTAGGTGCACAATTTTGGCGACTTGATTATGTCTAGCCGTATATTCATGCGCAGCCAAACTGGTGCATCCCCCTAATATATGGTCTATGGTTTCCGAGGATGCTTGGCAGCGTCGGCAGAGATCGTTCGCCATTTCTTCTTTTAAAATTGTTCTCCTATAGTTCTTAGTGGGTATAACCCTGTCCTGGATGGCAATAATAAATCCCTCAGTTTCCGCAAACAACTGTCCTCGCTTCAGCCAAAGGTTTGAATACTCTTGGTGGATGTTTCCTTGTTCCAGCACTTTGCGATGTATTCCGTGTAGAATTTTATTTTTCCAAACCTCAATTAAAGCTGTCTCAGATTGCACGTTTGGTGGAGTTTCGTGTGATTGTGAACGGAGGTTGAGGGGTGTATGGTTTCTGTCTGCCAGACATACTGTACGGATAAGACTTGAAGTTTGGGTTTTCCTCTCGAAGTACGATCTTAGGCGGCAAATCTGCGTGTGGTGTAGTTGGGCAACATTGATAAGACCTCTACCTCCCTCGCACCGCGGCAAAATGACTCTTTCGACTGAACTTTTAGGGTGGTGACATCGGTGCTTAGTTAAATGTGTTCTTATCGACCTCATGATGTTGTTAAGGTCTGTATCAGACCATTTAACTATACCAAATGAGTAGGTCAGTATTGGGATTGCCCAGGTGTTGATGGCTTTGACTATGTTGCCAGCATTCAATTTGGACTCAAGTACAATTTTTAGTCTTTTGATAAATTGGTTGACCAAAGCCTGCTTGATTGTTGAATCACAAATCCCCTTTAACTGTATAAGTCCTAAGTATTTGTATGATTCGCCATCAGTTAAATTGGCTATAACATTTTGCTCGTCGATATGGTAGCCAGCATCATCGTTTTGTATTTTGCCTTTCTTAAGATGAACAATCTTACACTTGTCTAAGCCGAATTCCATTTTTATGTCGTCACTGAAGCACTGCACGGTATTTAGCAGTCTGTGGACTTTTTCTCTACCATTTGCATAAAGTTTGAGATCATCCACATAAAGCAAGTGGTTGATTGTTTGTGCACCCGTTTCAGCCTTTATTGTAAATCCGATGTTTAGTGATTTCAGAAGATTACTTAGTGGGTTTAATGAGAGGCAAAACCATAGAGGGCTAAAAGCATCTCCCTGGAGGATTCCTCTTCTGATGTTGATCTTTGTGCTGGTTTTACCTCCCAGATGTAGGGTAACGCACCATTTTTCGCTTATAACTTTTAGGAATCTTCTTATCTTTGAATCAATTTTGTAAATCTCCAGGATTTCATGCAGATAAGAGTGGGGGACTGAATCAAATGCTTTCTTGTAGTCCACAAACGCCATGCTTAGGTTCCGTTTTCCTTGTAATGCTTGGCGTACTGCAATTGTGTCGACGATAAGCTGCTCCTTACAACCCTGCGACTCCTTTGCGCAACCTTTCTGTTCTTCGGTTACAATGTTGTTGTTTTCGCAATGTTTGTATATTCGGTTGGTTATTATTTTTGTAAAAAGCTTATACATCGTAGACAAGCATGTGATAGGTCGGTATCCTGCTGGGTTTGTAGTCGGACTGCTCTTAGGGAGGAGAAAAGTATTTCCTTGCATAAGAAATCCAGGCATCTCATCAGGTTCTTCAAGCCAAACAGAAAAGTGCCTAGCTATATATTTGTGAAGAACAGGAAACTTTTTGATCCAGATGTTTTGGATTCTGTCTGGACCGGGAGCTTTCCAGTTGCTGACAGCTTTTATAGCTGCAGTTACCTCCTCTTCAGTGATAGGACATGAGGTCATTTCAGGAGTACTTTCATTTCTATGTCGCTCATTTACTAACCATTGTGCTTCGTATTCATGTGTTTCCGGGTTGTCCCAAATCTCTTTCCAAAAAGATGTAGCCTCTTCAATATTTGCAATCTCGCCATTGGTGTCATTTGCGCTTGAATTAGATGCATTCCTATAGAACCCTCTTTCATCTGTTGAAAAATGTCTGTTCTGTCTTCTTCGTTCCCTGGATTCTCTGTACCTAGCAAGTCGCTTGGCTGAAGCTGCAAGCTGCTGTGTCTTTTGATCTTTTATCTCAACAATTTCAGCAGATGTTGGTGGAAAGTATTGTGTTGGAGATAGAAGAGCTTTTATATGCTTTTTAACCTTTTTAGTTCTACATCCAGTTTGGAACGCGGTGATTCTACCTATGTCTGCTCTGAGCCTTTCGATTTTATTTTGTAATCGTCTTTCCCAGTATGGTATCTTTGGAGTTCTAGCAGGAGTTGCTTGCTGGGTGTGGTTTACTTTTTTTCCCATTGCTTTTGTAACAGCAACAGCAGACACATGTAGTAAAAGGTGTAGTTTTTCGAAGGATGTTTCGTTTGAGATATGGTGTGGTAAAATCCGGTTATTAAGAATATTGGTTAGTTGCTCAATTTGCCTAAAGGATTTCAACTTTGGCAGAGTTCCTCTTTCTAGTGGATGGATATTCTCGTATTCCAAGAGAGCATCCGAGAAGTGCTCATTTAAGGTGTTAAGTACTGGGTTGCCGCTAGTTGGACTTAGCGGTTGGTTTTCATTCAATGAGGGAGCTGATGATTGGCTTTCGGGCTGTTCGGCGTTATTGTTGTGTGCTTGTTGCGCAGAGAACTCTGGTGTTCTATTCAAGTGGAGAATTACATCTTGCCTAAGGGCATTTAACTCATAATCACTCAAAAGTTTTCTGGAGTTAATAGCTCTTCTTCGATCGGCTATATTTTGTTCGGTTAGGTGTCCATATTGCGGGTAATCATTTAAGAAGAGAGTTCTCATTTCCGCTCTATAGACGTGAAGTTCAGTTTCATTTTTGGTTGATATGAAGTAGCAGCGCATAACAGATTTATTCATTTCAGTTGTCCATTGTATACGCTGCCTTGGAAGTCCCGCATTTGTGGTTGAAGAACGTGCGTTCATCAAAACACTGGATGCAGGTGTTGTTAATGGAAGAATATTTACTATTGTTGGGGCTCTATTGTGATTATGGGGATCCGCTGGCGACTCATCTCCTCCCGGAGCCGAGCCTACGCCGGTAGTCGCGGTAGCTGCCGACGTTTGAGTAGATATCCCTACTCGGTTTGTTTCACTCAGGTTTGGCATATTCATAGTTTTTCTCCATAATGTAATTATGGGTTGGGATAATTAGTTGCGCATACCATTATCTGACTTTAAGTTCAGTATATTTCTTGGCTTTACGGTTTCTGCGCTTAAGCCCCCCCGCCTCGTCACGGCTTATCCCTAGAGGGCGTGTCCTCAGGTGGCGGATAGAGGAATGCTCGGCAGAAATGCAGGGTAGGTGGGAAATAAAATACCACCCGCGGACCAACAAAAACAACTAGGTGAAGGAACACTGAATAATAAACCAAGTATGGAGAGAACAAGAGAAGAAGAAAACATTACGGTGCAGGGAGTCGGATCCCCAGTACCGGCGTCTATCGGGAGTGAGCGCGCGGGCTCCGGGACGTCGATATACAATGACTGCAAGGAAAAAGAAAACCAAACCCCTACCATGAGAGTGGCAAACTTTGCTCGCATGGCATGTAACACTACAAGTGGCACCAATACTAGTGATTTCTCGGAAGAAATACAAAAATGTATGGAAATCCTGAAATCAATGAAGGCAGCCTGTGCTAAACAGAAGAACATCAGCATGGACATAAAAAAGGGTATCGCGGCGCTTGAAGAGTCACTTGATAAACTTAAGTGGAAGGAAAAGACCAGAAAAGCAGAAAGAGAAAGAGTGGAAACCTTACCTCCTGCAAGACCCATGGAGAACGGTACACCGAGAACAGAAATCCAGCCGATACAAGCGGATGGAGAAGAAAATCGCCAAGGGAGACTGGGCACAAACAAGAGGCCACCATCGAGCCCTATCAAAAACGTCCCAGAAAAAAGAACAAAAAAACTCCCCTAAAAGGAATATACCAGAAGAAGGTCCTTCAACTGCAAAAGTCCGAGAGCAAGAGAGTTACGCCAAAACCCTCAAAAGACAAGCTACAGGGAAACCAAATAGCAAGGCTAGAGAAAACCAGAAGAAAAAGAAAAAGGCTAGAGGAAAACAAAACCTGGGAGCTATACTTATAAAGCCAAACGGTAAAGAAACTTATTCCGACATCCTCAGAGAAATCCGGAACAAAGCAAACCCAGATGAGACAGAAACAGTCGTGAAAAAGATTCGCGAAACCAAGAAGGGAGATGTTTTGCTAGAGCTGGGGGCGAAAACAAAAAACAAGACAGCCTTTGGAAACTCTCTCAAAGAAATACTAGGAGAAAAAGCCGTAGTCCAGGATCTCGAACCGAAGATCACACTCGAAATCAGGGACCTCGACGAACTAACCACAGTGGAAGAAGTCCAAGAAGCAATACGAAGGAAATTTGCCGACCTCATAACAGAGATACAGATAGGAGTCACCGGTAAGAACAGAAGATCTTTGAAGATGGCTATTATCAGGGTAAACGCTCGGGCTGCCCAAGAGTTGCTTAAGGCCAGCTCAATTAAAATTGGATGGACATACTGCCGAATCAGACGAAGAACAGAAGTCCCACGTTGCTTCAAATGCTTCGGATATGGCCACAAACAATCGTCCTGCTCCAGCGTGGACAGAAAGGGCCAAGGACTGTGTATCAACTGCGGAGAGAAAGGCCACAAAAAGAAGGAATGTAAAAACCCATCGAAATGTTGCCTCTGTGTGGAACTGGAACCAACACCATCCCTAAATCACGTGCCGGGTACAGGAAACTGCCAAGTGTTTAGGAAAGCACTTGAACAGGCGAAAAAGGCCTCCTCAAAATGACCATAATTCTCCAGGCGAATGTCCACAGGAGCCTTACAGCGGATAGCCTCCTGACAAAACTTATCACCGAATTGCGAGCAGAAATGGTCATCGTTAGCGAGCAATACTGCGATAAGGATGGACCAAACTGGATACCGGATGTACTTAGAACTTCCGCTATTTGGATCGTCGATACAACCAAATTTTCTATTGAGAGAAAAGGAGCAGAAAGTGGCATCGCTTGGGTGAAAAGCGGAAACCTGACAGTTGCAAGCATTTATTTCAGCCCAACGGATAGGATTGCAGAGTTCCGCAAAAAATTGGATGATTTAGAGGATTTTCTAAATGAAACAGATGGAGACATCTTAGTCGCTGGAGATTTCAACGCCAGAGGACAGGAGTGGGGTATGCCAACTACAGACTCCCGAGGAAGGCAAATACTCGAGATGGCTGCAAGACGCGGCCTCAATGTAGCCAATGTAGGAAACACACCCACCTTCAGGAGACCTGGCAACGTTGGCACCATCCCGGATGTCACCTTTGCATCTGATCGAGTTCTACCAACGATCAAAAATTGGAGAGTTATCGAAGACTACACTGGAAGCGACCACCAATATATCGTCTTCGAACTCATAGGAAATCAAACAACCCCAACGAAAATCGAACACGAACCCCGAAATGGTGTCTCAACAGACTCAACGAAGAGCTTTATGTTTCAACGATCGAAGAGGGAAAGTCAGCTGTCCTCCAAACAACAGGGAATGCAGAAGCCACTGCCGGAGCAACGATGCAGCTCATACGTCGGGCATGCGACACAGCAATGCCACGAAAATGCAATACAAGAGGCCGGAACCCGGTTTACTGGTGGACAGATGAAATAGCTGCACTGCGCAGAAGCTGCCTCCATCTCAGACGAAGAGTAACCAGAGGAAGGAGAAGAAGTGCTGAACCATCAGAGGAAGACCTGGACCTTGGAGTTTAGAAACAAAAGAACTGAGCTGAAAAGAGCAATTAAACTCAGCAAGAAGCAAAAATGGGAACAGCTACGTAACGACGTTGACAGAGACCCTTGGGGACTGGGGTATAAACTTGTAATGCGGAAACTCGGAGCACAAGCAGCAAACCCAGCTCTCAATGCAGAAATGATGGAACGGATCGTGAACACACTTTTTCCAATTCATCCCGATAGACAACCCGACACTTCTTTGGCCCATGAGTTAGAAATACCGCCCTTTAGCGCTGAAGAGCTTGAAGAAGCTGTGAAATCACTCCAGAAAAAGAAAGCTCCCGGCCTCGATGGAATACCCGCTGAAATTTTAAAACTGACAGCCGGAACGTGCCCCCAACTGCTGCTGAAAATGTTTAATCAATGCCTGGAAGAAGGAATTTTCCCCAAGAGTTGGAAAATACAACGACTAGTGCTGATAAGTAAAGGCAAGGGCGATCCAAATACCCCCTCAGCGTACAGACCCTTGTGCATGCTCGATACGACTGGAAAATTACTAGAGAAGATGATCAAGCTACGACTCCTAGCAGCAGTCCAAAGAGCTGGTGACCTATCCGAAAGACAGTATGGTTTTAGAAGGGGACGATCTACAGTCGGAGCAGTGGAAGAAGTGATTAAAGCTACCCACATGGCACAACGAGGAAACCACTTCTCAAGGAAGATAATTCTTCTGGCAACTCTAGATGTTAGAAATGCTTTCAATTCTGCCAGATGGAGTGACATGCTACATGAACTTGAAAACACGTTCAAAATCCCAGATTACCTCCTACGAATCATCAGGGACTACCTGAAAGATCGGGAGCTAACTTACGATACCACAGATGGCCAGAAAAGGAAGAAGATCAACTCCGGAGCAGCTCAAGGATCAATCCTAGGACCTGACCTCTGGAACATCTCTTACAACGGCATACTCTGCATGGACATGCCGGAAGACTGTTTTCTTGTTGGATATGCTGATGACATCGCGGCGGTAATTACAGCAAAAGACCCAGAAAGTGCACAGTGGAAACTCAACCAAGTCATGCGCCGAGTACTTCTATGGATGAGCGAACATTGCCTCAGCCTAGCAACGGAAAAAACTGAAATAGTTCTGCTAACCAGAAAGAGAATACCTACATGCATCGATTTCCAGGTTGGATCCGAATTAATCAGAAGCAGTGAAGCCATCAAATATCTAAGACTCTCCCTCGACTCTAAACTTTCTTACTGGCAACAAATAAAGAAAGCAGCTGATCGGGCATCAAAGGTAACAGCGTCCCTAACCAGGCTTATGGCAAATACAGGCGGACCCTCGGCGAGCAAGCGGAAACTACTGATGGCGACAACGCACTCCATTCTTCTATACGGAAGTGAGATCTGGGCTGATACACTAAGGCAAGAAAAGTATCGAAAACAAATGGCAGCGGTACAGAGACGCGGAGCCTTACGAGTAGCCAGTTCCTATCGCACAGTATCGGAACCAGCCGCCCTAGTTGTTGCAGGAGTAACGCCAATAGACCTTCTGGCAGCAGAACGGAAGTACGTGTACGAGAAGAAAACGGAAATCGGAACTGATGCGGCAACTGCGGAAGCCAAAGCGCTTACACAACAGAAGTGGCAAGAACGGTGGGAGCCTGAAAGTAGAGGGCGCTGGACTGCGAGACTCATTGGAGATATAGGTGAATGGAGTAACCGGAAACATGGTGAAGTGAACTATTACATCACTCAGTTCCTCACCGGTCACGGGTATTTCAACGCCTTCCTGTACAAGATAGGCAAAGCAAGAACTCCCTCCTGCCAGTATGGAGACTCAAACTCAGATGACGTCTACCACACTGTCTTTGAGTGCAGCAGATGGGAAACCCTTCGCCAGGACCTGCAAAGAGACATCGGCAATTTGAGCCAGGAAAACATCATCCCGAAGATGCTTGAGAACGAAGAGCGATGGCAGAAAATAAGTGCGTATCTGACCCAGATATTGAAAACCAAAAAAAGGGAAGAGCCAGTTCATGAAGAGACAGAACCCGCCACTTAAACAGGACCCCCCCTTGAAGTAATACGAGAGTAGTTCCGAGGGGGTGATCAGCGAGACACTTTTGGAGGTTTAGCCGGTATGCCAAGGTGGAAATACCGTGGAGAGCCCGGCACACGGGGAGGTATGGATACCTCCTTATGGTGCGTAAAGCATTCCTCCAAAAGTAAAAAAAAAAAAAAAAAAAAAAAAAAAATTATTATTATTATTTTATTATTATTATTATTATTATTATTATTATTATTATTATTATTATTATTATTATTATTATTATTATTATTATTATTATTATTATTATTATTATTATTATTATTATTATTATTATTATTATTATTATTATTATTATTATTATTATTATTATTATTATTATTATTATTATTATTATTATTATTATTATTATTATTATTATTATTATTACGCGTTTCCGACACAGTCTTAGATATAAAACATCCCAGAGAATCCAACAACGTTTAATATCCTTAATTATTATTATTATTTTATTATTATTATTATTATTATTATTATTATTATTATTATTATTATTATTATTATTATTATTATTATTATTATTATTATTATTATTATTATTATTATTATTATTATTATTATTATTATTATTATTATTATTATTATTATTATTATTATTATTATTATTATTATTATTATTATTATTATTATTATTATTATTATTACGCGTTTCCGACACAGTCTTAGATATAAAACATCCCAGAGAATCCAACAACGTTTAATATCCTTTAAGAATTTACTCCTTCAAATCACTCACCATAGAAGTTTTGCTCCAAAGATTTGGTTTTTCTGTGGAAGAGATTACAATAATTTGTCTATGCAGGAAGATGTGAAGATGTTTATTTTCTTGAAAAAAAAAAAATATTTAAAATAATTTCATAAATAATTTCAAAGGTTTCCGAAAGTCGAGTGGAATAAGAAAAAATGGATGACCATTCTAAGAGTGGATGAAGTAAAGCAAAATTCAAATTTTCACGAAAATGATTTCATAAATAATATTCAAGGACAAAAAAGGATGCTGTTTCCTTCTGCAATGCCATACTTGTCTGAAGAATTTCAAGAGAAAAGAAGAAAATAGATATTTAAAAACTTTATCGGCGCCCTAGAGACTTATCATAAAAAAGTAAGTACTTTTTTTAAACTTACCGCTGAGAAGAAAAATAAATTCATAAAATAACAAATGATTTTTATGGCGCCCTAGTAAGTTGCCATTAAAAATCACTCCGTCCCTGTTAGAATGCATTTGTGTTGGTGAGACCAAAAACTATTATGAAAAATTCCGCCGTTTTTTTCAACAATGGCATTTCCTTATCTTCTTATTCTACTGGGTTGTCAGGTTTGAAAAAGTCGAATCGCCAAATGTAAAAGTCAAGTCGCCAAAAAATCGCCAAATTTCAAAATTTTCCACCCAATAAATCATCAAATTCAAAAATGAAATACATCAAAAAACTTTTCATTAAAAAAAAACTAAAATAAAACAATTCAAAAACTTAAAATTAAAGAAAGAAATACGCCTTTGTTTACCTAGTCTTCTTTAATAAATTCAATGTATACATAGGTATGTATCAATTGGACCTTTTTCATATCAAAATTCAAATCGCCAAAGACTAAAAATATCGCCTTTTTGATGGTACATCGCCAATCCGATTTTCGTGTCGCCAAATGAAATTTTAAATCGCCTGTTTGATGATAAATCACACAATCTGACAAGCCTGATTCTAAGGTATACATATGTACATGCGCTCGAGTTAGTAGCAGATATACCTCTCTATTCTGGAGTAGCTAGGGTACCTGATTAATGAGATGTTTGTATCAAAGATACTGAATTATAAAGGTTGGAATCCTCGGCTGTCATTCTGGCTTGCCTACAAGCTAAACAAAATGGCGGACAGTGGTGAATTCATATTTTTGCAACAGTTTTTGATAAAACACGCACACTATTGAAAAAATATGAATTCACCACTGTTCATGAACAAATTGGCAGTTATTTTGAAAATTTCGTGAGTCCAATGGCTGTGTTCAAAAATTATAAAAAAGTGATAAACGAATTGTAAAGTGCTCTCGTCACCTTATATCATTAAATTGAAAATAGTATTGAAGAACTTGAGAAGCTTTAAATAAAAAGAGGAAAGAATAATGAAAACTGTTGCAAATTAGGTAATAAATAACAGCAACACAATTTTTGTCCGTAGAAATTAAATTATACTTTACTTTTATAAAAATTTTGATGCACTGAATTCGAATCAGTTTTCAGAATTGCTGGAATGACTTATGGCCAGTTGTACAATAGAAGTTCAGCCTCGGTTCACCGATTTCGGCGGATTAACTAAAGTTCAACGCTGGTTCAAGTATGTAACTGGTTATTATAACATACTTGAACAGTAAACCACTGTTAAATCTCAATTAATCCGCCGAAATCGGTGGGTAAAAATTGCTGAACCACAGTTTAAATATTTGTACAACCGGCCCTTAGGAAATCAGCTACGATGATTTGTAACTATCACTGTTTTAATTGATTAAGGGCCAGTTGTACAAATATTTAAACCGTGGTTCAGCAATTTTTATCCACCGATTCCGGCGGATTAGTTGAGTTTCAACAGTGGTTTACTGTTCAAGTGTGTGATAATAACCAATTACATACTTGAACCAGCGTTGAACCTTAGTTAATCCGCCGAAATCGGTGAGTTAAAATCTTGAACCAAGGCTGAACCACTATTGTACAACTGGCCCTAAATACATAAATGAAGAATTAAATGAAGATGATCACCAAAAATTATTCAAAGCATGGAATTTCTTTAAAAGAAAATATAAACTATTGTCTTAATTTTGTGTATTTTTATTTCTCCTGTTTGTCTTATTAATTTTAGAGTTATCAAAGATCCGGGATCCCCCACACCAACGCGAATTTGTCGTGGCGACGACAAAAACAATAATAAAAACACGTGGATGTCAATGGACCCTACCAATAACAAAATTTAGAGACGACTAAAATATTTAAGTAAAATGGACCATAATGGTATATACTGCATATAACAAACCAAACACGGTATGACTTAAATATCATTCGTTAATAATAGGTGTGTTCCTTTGGGCCTTGCAAGGTACTTTTTAGTACTTCCCAGTAGGTGATGAATGGAACGCTTTAATTTTTGCCAAAAGAAAAATCTAACCTCAATGTAGACGAAAGCTTTGTTGTTTGTATTTGTATTTTATTTTAAATCATAGAAATCATCAACAACAATAATTTACTATGTAATTTCTTCTACTGAAGGTGTCGCTTTCTTGCGTGGATTCATTTCGTTACATTATTGAAGTGCTTTGAACTACTTTGACCACAGAGTAGAAGTAGTTGAAAGCAGCCAGAAGTACTTGGCACTCATGGCAGTAGATGCTGCAGCCCAAAGGAACACGCCTAATGTAGTTCAGCTTACGCATACACTGCACCAATAATAAATATTGAATATCAATCAATACACCGAAGGCAAATTAAGAAGCTTTGGGGATATGAAAACCATTAACAACTTCTTCTCAGCAGTACAAATCCAATTTTATTTTCTGCAAATTATCAAATGTATTTTTTAATACAAACTTTATACAATACAACTCACAAATTGGTAAGGATTGTAACTTTTTAAAACTTCCAGAAATTCTATGATTAACAAATATTTTTTAATACAAACTTTATACAATACAACTCACAAATTGGTATAGGAATGTAACTTTTTACAACTTCCAGAAATTCTCTGATTAACAAATTTTAAAAGGCTAAATTGATCTAAATTTAAATAATTAATTTAAATTGAAAATTATTTTAAAATTTACCTACTTAGCAAACCAAACTAGGCCAAAGTTGCGCTTAATTAATCTTAATAAAATGAAGTTTAAACAAAGTGGGTGACAAATTTAGTTTTAAATAACTTTCTGTTTCTTTTTATTGAGTAAGAAAGAGACGAAGTTATATTAACTAACTAACTAGTTACTAACAAAAATTAAGTACCTACCAAATCTGTGAGTTGCCTATGCTGCATTCTGTACAGTATGTACTTAATATAAAATTTCAAAATTTAATTTAAAAATATTAATTCAATAAATAATTCTATCGTCATTTAAGTGACAATTTGTGTTCAGAATGCAATTCTTGGATATTTAAAGGGGAGAACAAAATTGGTAAGCGCTCCGCTCAAAGTATACTAATTGCTAATAGGCGTGTTTTTTCCAAGCCCGAAGTAAATTGGATGAAAAAAAGATTCGGAGCTAAACAATTTGCCTGTTAAATGCAACAAAAAACTATTCCCCAATGGGCTTATCTAAACATAGATAATTTTCGGGACTTAACTTAAGCCGGAACCACACATATCTCGTGTGGTGTGTTGTGGTATGGAGCGGCGCGGCGTGTCGTTAAATGTGCACTTGTGTGTAGTGATGTTGAAAAAGAAAAGTACAGATATATATGTCATGACATCAGTGTTGTTTTGGTTTTTGTTTATAATATAATGGTCTTATTTATAAAAGTTGTCTAACTTTAGACAACTGTCCAACTTTGGAAAATGTGTTCCAAAAGCTAGTTTATTGTTGTCATATAGCTGGCGAACTTAGACACAAGAGTAGATTGTCTTAACCGTGAATAATGTGATATTTATTTTTATTAAATAAAGCATATTTCGACCTATTTGAAAATAGTTGGGCAGTGTCTAAGTAGACAAAAATTTTATAAATACGACTGTAAGGCCTGTATTCACCGAGCGCTCATATGAGCCTCATAAGTTTATGAGGCTCATAACTTTGGGGTATTCACCAACCACTCATAAATATGTTTCGAATTTCGAAAAAGAGAGCCACTCTCTGTCAACCAGGCCCTCCCAAACTTTAAAATCGAACTTTTTTAGGTAGATGGAGTGGTAGCGATGGAGAACTTTGTGTTTGTGGGGGTGGTGGTTGTGGAAGTAGTTTCGAAAATGTCGGAATATTTTTCGAAGAGAGCGCTCATAAGTTATGAGTGGTCGGGACCACTCATAACTTTTATGAGCGCTCATAAATATCCACTTATTATTGATTGGTGATTAGGTTTATGAGGCTCATAACTTATGAGTGCTCGGTGAATACCGGCCTAAGTGTTCTCTTTCCTACAAATAGTAAACTCCACATCGTGGTATGGCGCAATCGAAACAGAAGCGATTGCTCCACAACACACCACTCCACAACACAACACGCTTCCCAAATGTGGTTCTAAGCATATGAAACACATTGGAGCGATAGCAACACACCACTCCACAACACACCACACGAGATAGGTGTGGTTCCGGCTTCAGTCGAGTGCTAAAAACCAGAGAGTCTTAGGTCATTTAAGTTTTTTAGGAAATTGGAAATAACCAAAACTACTACTACTTTTTTCTTGTTCTTCAATTCTGTTTTCAAATTAAGTTTTTTTAGTGCTTGGTTTTTGAAAAACAAATATTTTCAAACCCAAAATTTTTAAAAAAAAATTTGAAAAAAAATGTATTATGATTTTTTGCAAAATTTTACGTTATTAAGTACTAATTTGCTTTATCATTTTCGATACTCTTATTAACTCTTAGTCGCGTGCTAAAAACCAGAGAGTCTTAAGTCATTTAAGTTTTTTAGGAAATTGAAAATAACCAAAACTACTACTACTTTTTTCTTGTTTTGTAAGTTCGATTTTTTTTTATTAATCTGCTGCTATTAGCTGCAGCTATTGTCTTTTTCAATAAATCAAGAATAAAAAACAATACAAAACAACAACAGAAAAGAAAAAACAATAACATAAGAGAATTATAAAAACGAATATAAATTTGCAAACAAATTAATAAATCTTTAGTTAGGGCGGTGTTGACCAAACGCTCATAACTTAAGAGCCTCATAAACCTATTCACCAAGCGTAGTCTCGACCACTCATAAGTTATGAGCGCTCTCTCCAAAAACTTGTTCGAAAACTTTGAAAATAATCAGTCACTTTCTTTTTCAAATTTAAGTGCTGTCACAGATTTGTGTTTTTGATGTTTACGATCGTCTATACTGGCGGTAGGGTGAAAAAAACGTAACGTATATTGTGATCGTGATTCTGTGATTGTGATTCACGTTACGTTACGTATGTTTACACATCTTAACCGTGAGTCCCGGCACTCACACTTTTTTTTTTTTAATTTTTTTCTTATGTACATTATATTTAAATGCTTTTATTATTAAAAAATTTTGTTTTTTCTAATTAAATACAAAACTATAAATTAATCTTCTTATTGCTGCTGTGGTTGTTGGTGACGTCCTTTGTGCTTGATTTTACAGTTTGGGTATGCCTGGTTAAGAGGGAGTCGCTCTCATTTTCGAACTTCGGAAAATCCATATGAGTGGTTGGTGAAAAGCAAAAATATTATTTGATTTTTGAGCCTCATAAACTTGAAAGCTGCTTATGAGCGATCGGTGAATACTGCCCTTAGAATTTGTTTCCACAATTAATTATTCATATAAGTTGCAGTGAGCACTAGTAAATTCGTTCCCGCTTTTCTAATACTTTTTGAACATACCCATTGAGATTTGAAAATAACCGACATTTTGGTGGTGAATTTACGCCAAGTGTGAATGGGTGCAAGTAATTCGTGGTGAATGGACGCCAACTGAATATGTGTGCGTGTTTTATGTACCCCAAGTTTCTTTGAGCTTGTAGGCAAACTAGGTTTACAGCAGAGGATTCATATCTTTAAATTCAGTATCTTTATACATACATAAAAATGTGTGTATGACACTCCGTTTTGAAATGACCAAAAAAAGACCGTCAAAGTTGGGTCAGTGAATTTCCGTGAAGGGTATTATATAAATAACCAAAGAAAATTCATATGAATATGCCGAACACTCCAAACCCATTTTTTACATTGTTTTATTTTATATGGTCATGTGAAACGGAGCATAAACGAAACGAGTGTAACAGGGAGCATAGAGTACGTATATTATCTAGAGAACCGTCTTAAGGGGTTTGTTCTCTTTCGGCCAACAAGCTGTAAGAACACTGAAATCTACTTTTTCGTAAGCATAAGTGGTCCCCTGCATTTTAAATGGGACCCGATGCCCCCACTACATTTGGCACAGTAGACGCACTCAGTTTGAAATATGGTGGATTAATGGTGGATTTATATTCATCATCATCTGCAAATGTCAAGAAAACCAGAGCGGGACAGATTCATGCCGAAAATACGAATGTGTGAAAGAGTACCTATATAAAGATGAACATGTTCATCTTTATGTCTGAATTATGGCATCTTCTTATAGTATGCATTTATGAAGATCTCTGCATTTTGGTCTTCTCTTTCTATTCAACAAATGTCCATTTTATGTGTTACATCCCTTTTATTTGCGGAACTCCGCATGAAGATGAATGTCAATCCACCATAATGCGCTCAGATATTCATTATAAGATTCCGTTAAATTCAAAAATTGAAAAATTAAATAAAATTTTAGTAAAATTTCTTTTTGTAACCCTTTATCAATATAAATTATGTATAAAAAATATCGTTGATTTTTCAAAACAGACATACTTTTATGTTACTCTGCAATGATTTTGTAAAAAAAATGTAGCCTGATATTCAACTTGAATTTTAAGACCTCAACAACGATCCGACTATTAGAATAAAAGTTATCAGCCAACCAAACTAACCATATGAAGGCACCTTAACAAATTATGAATGAAAAATAAACCACAAACGTGCATACCTTCATATCACTGATCTCTATAATACACTGGATAGTGTATTCCCTACAAAGTATAACAGTTTTTTTGACTCCAATTGAAGATGACATTTGGGAAGGCAGCTCCTTTGACATCTTGCGAGCACAAAAAAAATCATTTTGACGTAAGAATTTTATCTGTGAAAACAAAATAAAACTGATAGCTGAGATTTTCAAGCTACTTTTTAGAAGTAGAAAGTTTTATTCAGCCCAATTCTAAATATTCCCCGGCAAAAGAACTCTCCGGGAGAAGTGTTCTCCCGGGAGTAGAATTCTCTTATTCCGAATTCCCTGGGAGAACATTTTCCCTTCGAAAGCGGGAATGAGAAATTTGAATCTTCGAATCAGCTGTTTCATAGCTTTTGACAGGTAAAAGAACTCGCAAACAAAATTATAATTGAATTTGTGTAAAAAAGATTTCGGTGACTAAAAATGTTTTCAATCGCGAGAAGGATTTTACGTGAAGAGCAAAACGAAGAAAGCGAGAACCAACAGCCAAGGGCTATTAGAAAATCTTTAAGAGACATTTCAAATCCAATGGAGTTGCCACAACAGTTGTAAGTACACAAAAGTGAAACCTAATTTAATTTCTGTAAATGATATTTATTGGTTTTTTATAGGTTTGAAAAGTATTATAGAGTTAACAAAGCTGCGTTTAAATATTTGTTGGATGTACTTACCAGTTCCAGTCGACCAACTAGAAAGTGTTTTGGAATTTCACCTGTAATCAAATTGAGTGCGTGTTTACGTTTCTTTGCTGAAGGAGGCTATCAAACAGGTGTCGGAAACGACCATAGTGTTGGTATGGCTCAACTTACCTTCAGTAAGGTGCTAGCTGAAATTCTTGATATTTTTGAGGAGCAGTTATGCCCACGTTGGATAAAAGTATACCAAACGACTGCAGAAAGAAGAAAAGTTGCGTTGGCGTTTTACACAAAACATAACTTTCCTGGAATTTTTGGTTGCGTCGACGGAACGCACGTTCAGATCATAGCTCACAAGCAATCATAGCCCACAAGCAATGTCGCGGTGGGATTCCATTAACTTCAAAAGAATTTGAAGTTGAAGTTTATTTGTTGTTTTTGTCCTAAAAAAATTAAGTTTTTATATCCATACTTAAATATTAAAAGATCAAAGAAAAGAAAATCTTACATTTTTTTTTCAACTCTCCAGCAAATGTTCGGGGAAAAAATTCGAGCCAAATGAATTTGACATTTCCCTTTTTTCAACATTTAGAATAGGTCCTTTTTTCTCGTCCGTTTTTTTCCCACATTCGAAGTTTCTTTAGAATAAGGGAAATGGAGAAAGGGAATAAAATTCTCGGGAATTTTTCGTTTAGAATAAGGGAGAAGCGAGAAAGGAAAATTTTCCCCGGGAATTTCCATTTAGAATTGGGCTGATTATATTTTTAAGAAATGTAAAAAGTGTATTGATGAAATTAACTCCTGTTTATATAAATAATAATAGTATGTTTCTTTTTTTCTTATTTTTAAGCAAATAAAAAGCACACAAATTGAAATACGTTGGTTCTTAATCCATGGTAGCCGCTGTTTCTGTTGACGGTGCTGTTGCTGTTCTAATCTCTTTCTCGCACACTTATCGGACCGCAGCCATCTTCGATGGTGCCTAGAGAAACGGAGCTTGCTTCTGGGATTTGTAACATCACTACCAGGATGACAGTGCATGTCTTTGTTTCTTTTTTGATGGCACTCTCGAAGATGTCAGTGGATTGCAGCGGACCGATAGCTATTGCACCTGGTATGCTAGACACACTACCAGTTACTTTATTTTTGTGTGCATTATGAACGGGAATTTGCATAATTCACAGGAGTTTGTTTCAGAAGCGGTCAGCCATTTGCTGATGGCAGGTTTGATAGACGTATTTAAGGCTACCTGAACAGTAGCATGGTGTAAGAAGTGCTTTTTGTGAGTCGCTTTCGCAGTGGCATATTCGAAATATGTATATGTATTATGTGCACTGCTTCTTGAAGCTTGACTACTGCTGGAGCGAAATCTGACAACGTTGGTGTCCGGTGCCGGTACTCCTGTCCACATTTTTGATATCCGATGATTTCCCAATATTGCATTTTCTTGGATTTCTCTAACAAAAATTTCACGAAAATACTTTTACATTTACCTATAAACTTTTTTTAAGGGTGATTCTTTTCAACAAATTTTGATACTCGTTTTAAGAGAATCAGTTATTGCTGATTCCAAAAAAGTATCAACCATCACTGTACGGCTTACAGTTGGTCAGATACATTCCAAAAGATTTTTGGTTTTTCTTCATGATGGCAAAAATTAAGAAAATTGAAAAAGCTTTTGGAGTGTATCTGGCCAATGGTAAATCCTACAGATATGAATGATACCTTTTTGGAATCAGCACTTAATGCTGTTAAAATAAGCATTAAAATATTTTATTCAAGAGTTTTAATGAGAAAAAGCACTCTTAAAATACGCATACAAGTTCCAATATGCGAGTCCCAAAAGTAAATTTTTTTTAATGGTGATTCGACTTTAATAACAAATTTTGATACTCGTTTTGAAAGCATCAATATTTCAAAAGGTATCAACCATCGCTGTACGACTTACCGTTGGTCAGATACACTCCAAACCGTTTATGATTTTTCTTCATGATGGGAAAAATCAGAAACACTTAGAGGACTTCAATGAAACTCAAAAACGTTCCAATAATCTAAATAAAGCAAGTAGTTTGGAAATGACGACGTTGTTTATCTACCAATTTCCGGAAATTTCTATTACTTTTAAGAAATTTCTTGAAATTCGTAGATAAACCACGCTGTCGTTTCAAAACTATTAAGTTTATAAGGATGGTTGGAATGGTTCTAAGTTTAGTTTTAAGTTCCCTAATGGCCAGTTGTACAATAGTGGTTCAGATCCGGTTCAAGATTTTAACTCACCTATTTCGGTGGATTAACTAACGTTAAACGCTGGTTCAAGTATGTAATTGGTTTTTATCACACACTTGAACAGTAAACCACGGTTGAAACTCAATTAATCCGCCAAAATCGGTGGATAAAAATTGCTGAACCACCGGTTTAAATATTTGTACAACTGGCCCTAAGTGTTTCTGAAAACCATTTTCAAATCGAAAAAAAAGATTTCAAAAATTTCCATATAAAAGTAATTTCGGCATTTGCTTTAAAACTAAAAAATGCTGGAAATTACTTTTATATGGAAATTTTTGGAAATCCTTGTTCGACTCAAGTGAATTGAGTTTCAATGCGATGTTTGGCTAACAGTTGTAAAGGTGTAAGGAAATCGGTTGCCTTTTCAAGTGGATTGTCTTGACGTTTGAGCTTTTCGGCGATCAATTCGGCAACTGCGGAGACTCGACCTCGTGACATTTCTTCAGAGAGTCACCCCATTTCCCAGACGCTGATAACCCAATGCACATTCTGTTTGGAACCACATGCATTGAATTTCCACATGTTTTTAGCGCACTTGGAGTTGATGTACCTTAAAAACACATTTATCATCAAAACCAAATACAAACGCCACCTTGTTTTGTACTCTCCTATCTGCAGTGTCGAAGCTTTGTGTGTTCATCCAGCCAAATGTGCGTTTCCACTGGACTACCCGCATGTTCGTAAATTCGTCTTTTGGTGACAAACAACTCTATTTATGATCGATGGCTATGTTTATGAATTCCAGTGCATCACTTTGAGGCTTTTAAAATGTTCGCCTCATGCCGAGTTGATTTTCTTTCACGAAGTTTTCTTTTACAAATTAGTTTAGTGATGTAACTATCCAAAAAAAGTATAATGTCGTTGTATTTTGGACTTGGTTTAATGGTTCTTCAATAACGAGCTCAGTGGTAACCGATGTTGGGACTTGTAACTTCCTTGTAGATGGGTTTGGTTAAGATGCGTTGAAATGCGTTTGTGAACAAACATCACTGATTGTTTTCTGGAGTTGCGGATGCACATCCATAGAATAAAAATTATGTTTCATTTTATTATGGCCATTGCAATTATTACTGCCACCACCACCTGAACTCACAACACAAAAATACGAATGAATTAGCCGACGCGACGGTGAATTTGCTACTCACAACTAGCAAATGAGGCATTAATTGAAGATAATACCTTTGCGAAGATTTATTTAAGATTTAAAAATAGAAAAAATTTCAATAATAATGTTTTTTTCTCCCCTAATTTATTTTTTTAATAAATTTTTAACAAACTGAGGAAAACGTTTCACATTTTCCACTTCTTTGATGTTTGACTTCGTCACTTTTTGTATGCTATAAAGTTAAACTGTTATACAAAAAAGTAGGCAGCTCCACTATAACAGTTCTTTAAATGCAGTCAAGTTTCTTGTATGGATACGCTATCCAGTATATTATAGAGATCAGTGCTTCATATGTATAGCAAATTTTTTCCCGATGCGAACCCAATTTGCCGAGGTTATGCTGTTTTGTTGCACACACTCAACCGTCTTTAGAATTACTATCTCCCTCCCACCAGCATATTCTTAGTAGCAACCTTTTTTTATTTTTTTTCTTGTGTATTCCTCTTCCTTGTTACTTTTTCCTCGATGAAAATTGTTCTCCAAAAATTATTTCAATTTTTTCATGTAACCGTAGTAACTGAGTTTTGCTTATAGCTTCGCTCACTATACTCATTAAATATCTTGCGCACCATTTTTGTTCTCTTAAATCCTCTCTCTGTGCAACCTACCATTGACCAAGTGATTTGGTCAAGCTATATCTTGTGGAATCAAGTCAAAACGAAGCTTATTTCAATTCAAAACAGTTATACATAATCGTTGGATGTCAAATATCAAATTCGTACAGCATGTACGAAAATGGCAAAACATGCGGCAGCAGAAATTCATGCTAGCGCATGTTTGGGACGTACCGCATGTACATGCAGCAACCGAAAAAAACGTTGCATATGGTAAAATTCAGCATGTGTCAAGCGAGTACACGATATGCGAAAAATCCATATTTTTCCATGCGGCATTGATGTCGCATGCAGTCCACATGTACATATTTACTACATGCGGCAGTCACAAACATGCTGAGTACGGGGCATGTGGCAATTGGCACGCATATCTGACGTCAAAATGACGTCACTGGGTACCGGCCACGACTATATTTTTACCTCAAAAATTTTTTATGAATACACTATCCAGTGTATATAGAGATCACTGAGATTATAGGAAGATGTCATAATGCAGATATAAAAGCTCTTCCACACATACCCAATGAGTAATAACACATGTCAAAAAAGTGAGAAAAAATCATGTATAATAGTGTGGAAACAAAATATGTCACCCATCTTACACAGCAGCCTACACTATTTGACATGTGTTAATACAGGAGAATATTTTAATAAATTGTTCCAATTCTATCACTTTTTTATTGAGGTTAAATTAAACTGTTGTGTGTGGCCAAAAAATGAAAAGTCTTTTCGCTCCCACAAATTTGGCAGTAGCATGGAATTCTTTCCCACTTTCAATTTGACATGTATTAATACTCAGTGGAATAGTGTAGAAGGGCTTTAAAGATGTACATGTTCATCTCTTTCACACATTAGTATGTTCGACATAAATCTGTCCCGCTCTAGTTTTTTGATATTTGCAGATGAAGATGAATGCAATGGTGGATTTACATTCATCTTCATCTGCAAATGTCAAGAAAACCAGAGCGGGACAGATTCATGCCGAAAATACGAATGTGTGAAAGATTACCTATATAAAGATGAACATGTTCATCTTTATGTCTGAATTATGGCATCTTCTTATAGTATGCATTTATGAAGATCTCTGCATTTTGGTCTTCTCTCTCTATTCAACAAATGTCAATTTTATGTCTTACATCCCTTTTATTTGCGGAACTCCGCATGACGATGAATGTTAATCCACCATAAATCCACCATTTCGTCGGCACTGGAAAATTGGGAATATGTAAATCCTAACTTATAAAACTGGAAAGTAAAACATCTCTTGGCCTTCATCCTTTATTATTTATGTTATGACCAGGTTATGACAACTCATGGAATTCCATAATCCATATAAACTCAACATTTGATTGTGGGCTATGTGTGTGTACTGTGTATGTAATCTATCGTCAGGGTTCAGAACAAAAATTCGACAACAAAAACTCAATCCGTTAAGAAAAAAAAAACAAATGAATTTTAAGTTACACACGATTATACTGTTTCAGTTGTTATAATAAGGAAAAATGGAGGACCCTGCAGAAGAATCGAGCTCAAGTAAATTTAGAGCAATTTAATAGGTTCCCTTGAAAATAATTGCCTTACATATTTTTCTAGCAAATGCAATTTCCGAAAAAGAAATATACGATGAGATTTTGGCAAACTTAGATGGACTCAATGAAACAGATGCAACTGCTGCAATGTATCCAATCAAAGAAGAACTAGCATCGTTTGAAAGAAATTACACTTATGAAGAAATCAAGGATCCCAGACTCAGGTCGATTATTAACGATCATAATTATATATCCAGTGAGGACAGCTATTCTCGAGATGTCCGCCAGAATCTTATTGATTTTGTTCAATTGACAAATTCGACGTTGGTTTCAAATTATACTTCTACATCCGAATCACAAGTGGAAATACTGATTGATAGTATCTTGGCCTTTTTGAGCAAAGTCACTGATAATGATTTGACACTTGAAAAAATTAAATCCGTGTTCAATTTGGAAGGGAAGGAATACGCCAAAAATGTAGAAGAACATAATCTGAACAAAGATGAAGCACTAGCTGCTGAAGCATCAGTTGATGCAGAACCATTTGAGCATGGCTTTCCACAAGAACTTAACACCGATATAAAGCTCGAGTTAAGCGCATTCATTAAAATGGAAGGAGATGATGATCCTTGTGACATTGAATTACCTCCATTTCAAAAGAAGAACATACATGGAGAGGAGCAAAAGTCGGCCGATGATGAAATGTTCGAATTGAACAAACAAATCGAAATGATTTTGGGGAAAGAAGAAGAAGAGGACATCATCGAAAACAATCTATCAGAACTAGAAAAAAAAGCTCTCCTTGAAAGTAATAACCTTGTCATAAGCAAGGTTGAATATACTTATGATCCAAATTTGGAAAAAAAAAAAGATGAACAAAAACGACCCATATCAGATACAGAAGACAATGATATCAGAAGTAAGTTAACAGAGACTTTACTATCGGAAATGACAGAAATAGATAAAATAAATATAAAAGAAAAAGATAATGCTGCTTCAATGCAGGCAGAGGAACCAGAAACAAGAGAACCAACATCAAATTTTGTTGAACATCCAGAGGGCAGTAATTCTTATCCTTCAAAAACCAATAACAGTGAAGAAACTGAAAAGTTATCTGAAATTGCTGAAAAGGAAATCGCAAAAGAAAACGATAGTATTGATTCTATCAGCAAACTGGGTGAAGTTCCACTAGCAGTAAAAGAATTGCTGAAATTCGCCGAACAATTGAAAGATGATTGTTTGAATTTTTCTGAAAAAGTTGATTTTAATATCGAAGATTTTCTTGCATTGAAACTCAGGGAACACAAAAGCACCATACATTCATTTCTGTTTAAAGATTCGTCTATGCAAACTGAAAATATTATTTCCAAGAAAAGACTTCGCAAACTGAATGCTTCAGACAAACGGCATTTACTAGAATCTTCAAATGATTCTGATACATCTAATTCTTCATATATGGACAAAACAATTAACGAGCTTGAAGAAGAATATAAAAATTCAAAGAAGCAATATTTTTCTGGAAGCCACAGATCTAGCAAAGAATCTTTGATTTGTAAAAAACCCACCCGAAATTCAAAATACTTTCGTTTGGATTCAGATGATTCTAATGTGGAAATATCTCCGTTCAATGGAAGTTTGGCTAGTCTTTCGAGACATGAAAGTGATGATTTGGAACAAATCACAGATATTGAGCAAATTAAAGACAAAACAAAACTCACGACTTCTCTAAGTCAAGAAGAGTGTTCGTCATCATCATCGTCGTCCTCTTCGGATAAATCAAATACCAAAACTGATGATAAAAGCATGGACAAAAGTACAAACGAAAGCGATAAAGAAAATAGAGATTCTGTAACATCTTCAGAATCGTGTGAATCGAAGAAGTCAAAACAAGACGAAAGCATTGAGGATGATGCACAGGAAAAGGAAATCGAACGGTAATATGTTGTTAGTTTTCATTTCGGCGAAAAATATTTTATTTTGTTGGATATTTTTGTTTTCAGATTATTGAATTTAAAAGGTTTGATTGAGCCACAGAAAAATACGCCATCAGTTAATCATGCTAAACAAAAGGCATCAAGCAAGTTATATTCAACCAAAGCCGATAACTTATTTGATGTTATGCAGGAGATTGATAGAAATTCAGTTAGCGATGATAGCATTGGCGAAGTAAGTAGTTCGTTTGTTTTTTATTATTCGGATAGGTATAAAAATTTGAGTCAAAATTTTGCACTTAATCTTTTCTAAATTTATGTAAATCCGCATTAAAAATTTAAGGATGCCATCCCGGAATAAAGAAAAAATTTCATTTTATATTCTAAAAATACTACTATACTCGGTTCAACAAAAATTGTTGGTACATAAATGGAAGGTAGGTCGTTTGCTTTTTAGACTATTTGCATTGTTTTGCATAAATCTTTCACTCTTTAAAGGTCTCTCACAGGTTTCCATTTTTTGCATCATACATTTTTAAACGAAATAAATACATTTTATATTTTTCCTCACCCAAGATCTATAAAAGGCATGTTTTTAAAGGTAATTAAAGGTAACCCTGGTAGACCAACATTTTTTTCAGAAAGAAAGATAAAAACATCAAAATTGTAGCAAATCAGAGTTTAGCGGAGCAGAAGAAATAAAAAGAACCGCACTAAAAAAAGAAAAGTAGTTTTATCAAGAAAAGATTCACAAGTACAAGATAGAGCAGTGTTGCCAGAATAATCAAAAGTTATTTTAAGTTATATTCACAATACCCCCATTATAATGGAAAAACTTACTTGGCAACTTGCACTTCTAATCCCATACCCTTACAACAAAATTCAATTTTTATTATTTTAACTGCTTTCGTTAATACATCTGCTAACATCCTGTCTGTATCAATGTATTCCGGGATGATTGTATTTGCGTTGATCTGCTCTCTGAAGAAATGATGACGCACGTTTATATGTTTTGTACGTGCTTTATACGCATTGAGAACAGGCAAGTCCAATGCACTTTTGTTGTCGCAGTAGATTTTTGTTGAAGCACAAAGCTTCTTGGGTCGCTGTTACATCGACATATATTCAGCTTCTGTGGTCGACAATGCAACAGTAGGTTGCCTTTTGGTGCTCCAGGAAATTGCAGCACCTCGATTCGATTTAACAAAATTAGGAACTGCCGATGCTCGATTGTATCGACTAAACTCGATTGTATCAAATTACATGCTGGCACCCCTGCAGTTTGAATACGTATCCGGTTGTTGATCGCCTCTCGTCTATATCGGAAGCCCAGTCAGCATCGCAATAGCCCAGTAAATCTTTGTTACAATTTTTATAAACACCAGCTTCGAATTGATGGTACCCTTTAAGTATCGAAAAATTCTTTTAATAGCATTCCAATGTTACTTACCGGGATTTTGATTATATCGGCTCAAACAGCTAACAGGAAACGATAAGTCTGGACGTACCAGAGCAGCGAACATTATGCATCCGATGGCTTCTTGATAAGGCACATTTTTCATTACTGCAGTTTCTTCTTCATTTTTTGGACACATTTCTTTTGAAATAATGTGGTTGACATCAACTGGAGTTGAAAGTAGATTAGAATCCATCATTCCAAAGCGCTGAAGAATCTCCTTGGTGTATTGCTCCTGGTCAGTAGAGATGGTACCGTTGTTTCGATCGCGCTGTAGTTACATACCTAGTATGAAGCGAGCTTCTCCCAGGTCCTTCATTTGGAAACTTTACATCAGCTTTGATTTCAAGTCCGTTTTCATCGTTACAGCGTTTGACATCACCAACAAGTCGTCCACATATACTGCTACAAATACCTTTTTATTTCCCACCAATTTGTAGTAAACACAGGGATAAGCTGAAGATTTCTTCATTCCAAAGGCTGCCAATGCTGAATCCAATTTGATGTTCCAAACTCTGCTCGATTGTTTGAGACCATAAAGCGATTTGTGTAGCTTGCAAACCTTCGTTGTATCACCACTCATACCTTTGGGTGGAATCATGAGGATATCTTCGTTGAGTTCCCTTTGGAGAAAAGCAGACACCGCGTCCATCTGGTCGATGTCCATGTCAAAGCGAACTGCCAAAGCCAAAAGTGCTCTTATGGAACTGTAGCGCACCACTGGCGAATATGTTTCGCCATAATCGACGCCTTTTCTTTGCGCACAGCCCTTCACAACTAAACGGGCTTTGTATTTCACAATATTACCTGTAGCATCTCTTTTTGTCCGAAACACCCACTTGCAGTCAATTGGTTTTCGGTTCGGTGGCAGTGTCTCCAACGTCCAAGTCTTGTTTTGGTTCAAAGCCTCAAGCTCCTCATTCATCGCTGCACGCCATAAGTTGGCATCCGCTCGGGCCCCAGCTTCACTTACTGTGACTGGATCATTTACTTCCAAACTTACGGCTGCCATACACACAAAATCAGGCCTCTGTATAGGCTTCGGTACGCGAGATGATCCTCGTGTTTCTGAGACTTCAACTTCTAGACTTTCTGGTGGTAAATATTCTTCATCTTCAGGCTGAATTGTTGTTTCACTTTCAGAGAAAAAAGTTTCTTTAGATGAATCGGATAGGTTGTATCTGGAACTTGCTTCATGATGAGTTTCGGTTTCTTCTGATTCAATAGTTGGATCCTCTTCGGATGTGCTTTGGTTAAGAGGTTCTGACTCATCCCCCATTGAATCGCTATATACTCACACAATCAGTTTCCTTTCCATCTAAACTTTTATTTTGTTTTGGCATGTGCACTATTGCACGGCAACCAAAAACTTTGAATAGTTCCAAATTTGGTTTCCGCCCACTCCATGTTTCTTCAGGAGTCTTGTCTGTCAATCCTCTTCTTGGAGAACGGTTGGTTATGTACACTGCCGTCGTTACAGCTTCGCCCCAAAACTCGGTTTTTAATTTTGCATCGAAGAGCAAACAGCGGGCCTTTTCTACGATCGTCCTGTTGGTTCTCTCGGCAAGACCGTTCAGCTCCGGTTTGTACGGTGCGGTTGTTTGATGCTGAATTCCATGTCTACGTAAATACGAGAGCAATGCCGCATTACAGTATTCAGTGCCGTTGTCGGTGCGAAGAGTCTTTAATTTTCTCTGAGTTTGGTTCTCAACCAGCTGCATGAATTCCTCAAACTTCTTTACCTAAAAAGATTTTTGACTGCGAATTTCCACGAGTTATAATTTTCTCGTCCTTTGAGCTTTTCAATGGCAATAGAATTTGACTGGTCTGCAGCAGCCATTTTGTAACCTCATGCAACCAAACAAAATGAGTGACTTTAATATTATTTGAGATTATCTAGGTAATCCGTGGAAATTATTAATTGATTAATTTCTCTTTCGAATCGCGACTTTCCCTACAGTTTCTTGTGCTTAACTTTATGCGAATTCTGGGCCCATAACCTGTAGCAAATCAGAGTTTAGCGGAGCACAAGAAATAAAAAAACCGCACTAACAGAGTGAAAAAAAGAAAAGTAGTTTTATTAAGAAAAGATTCACAAGTAAAAGATCGAGCAGTGTTGCCAGAATAATCAAAAGTAATTTTAAGTTATATTCACAATAAAAATGTAATTTAATTTATTCATAAATATTCAAGGAATCATTAATTATGAAACATAACAATGACAAAATATTACTGCACACAGTTAATTATATAAATATCATCACTTATTTCACATACTGATTGCAATGATTCAAAACCCTGTAAATACAACCCATTTTGTAAAAGACGAGAAGTGATGAATCGTTTTTCTGAGTTTCTCTGGAAATAAAACTAGAAGAAAAACAACCACACTTACAACCATAAATACATATATTCACCTAAATTGTTTTCAAAATCTTAAAAAAGAAACAAAACCAGGAAGCTGTGGGACAAGCTCAAAGGAAAAGATGTATCTATTTGCTTTATTTTAGAATGATAACACTGTTTTTATATAATTAGTTTAATTAATAAAGTTCAAGTAACCTCAACTCTAAAAATTGCGCTTCGTCCAGGTACAACAGTTGGGCTCTTCAGTTAGATGCTGTCGTACCCTTCTAAGACGCGAATTATGGTCGATGCTTAATCAAATAAAGAAATATAAAGTTTTATAAGAGTCGGTAAGCATCGACCATAAGTCGCGTCTTAAAAGGGTACGATACGACAGCATCTAATTCATGAGCCCAACTGTCGTACCTGGGCGAAACGCAATTTTTGGATTTGAGGTCACTTGAACTTATTAGTTGAAATATATTCAATCGCTCCAATTTAACAGAAGTAGTTTTCTAATTATCTTCATCTAAGTTATTATACTTAGTTTAAAAACACAGAGCGAGTGGAGAGATCTGTCTGCGAAATCTAGTCACAATAGCTCGCGTTCGTTGTATCTGTCTTACCACAAAAATAATTGAAACAAAATTACTCAATTAACAATTTTTGGAACTGAATAAAAAGAACCCAACTAATTCAAATGCAAAGAAAGGAATATTTGGCTTTTGGAAAAGCCTTACATTATTTTCGTAGTTATATTTGGTTTGGTTACTTTTTGTTTGCATTTTTCCTCATTCCGTTGTTTTAAGCGACAATAGCGAATTATTTTTTGTCTAAAATTCGTTGTTATATGGACAAAAGTCGTTATAAACGGCGAATCGACGATGTGGCAACCGACGATATAACTGATATAAATTATATAAAAACAAGCTAAATGAAGAAAAAGTAGTCGTTAAAAGTGACTGGTCATTGTAAAACACGTCGTTGTAAATTAAGTTGACTAGCTATCTATCATCGTCATCATTCATATATATTATTTCTGTTGTCAGACTCCTTTTTTCTCACTTATAAAAAAATCAAATCTACTAAATTAGGTATCACTGGATAGGAAATTACACATAGCGATGACATTGCACAAAAACTTTATTTTAAACCACAATATTTTCTATAAATTTCGCCAACTTCAAATAATTCAATAAATGAATAATTTGACATAGAGAATGTCTCACTTTTAACCCATTGATTGAGTGAAAGAGACAAATATGTATTACTTCTGTAATTTAAAATTCTCTTTTTTCGCTGCACCTTGAGTGAATGGGGGAGAAATATATTTTGTACTTCTGTTGTTTGTATTCTTTTTTTTCGTATTTATAAAAAACCGAATAAACTAAACCCATTGATTGAGTGAAAGAGAAAAATATGTATTACTTCTGTAATTCAAAATTCTCTTTTTTCGATGCACCCTGAGTGAGTGGGGGAGAAATATATTTGTTACTTCTGTTGTTTGTAATCTTAAGTCGAATGCATTTATTAGGTATCACTAGATTGCATGAATGAAAGAAACATATTTATCCTCTTGCACATTGAGGTAGTGGGGGAGAAACATTTTTTTCGCTGCACCTTTAATGATTGAGGAAAAACATATTTATTTGTCACTTCTGATTTCACTCTTAATCAAATATTGTTTATAAAGAAGTTTTGTAAAGCTAATATTGTTAATATCAATTAAGAAATTATTTATTTTGTTCAAATATACTGTTTGAAAATTGAATTGAAAAACCTAATTGAATGTGCGAAAGTTTCGCACGGGTCTTGTGGTTACATATTAATTAATACGCTAAGCTTTTTTTTTGTAGTTCGTTTTTGACTTACTTAAACCGAACGGAAGACAATAAAAAAAATACCATTTGAAAGGTAATTTTAATTAGAAGTGCCATCGGGCAGCTTGTTCACTGTGGGTTAAATCTGAACCATGACTTTTATGGCTTCTAATTAAATGGCGCTAATCAACTAAAATCCGCTGATTAACGATTTCCATGATTATTTAAACTATGAATTCCTTGAAAAATTTTGATTACCGTGCACATTCAATGATTTAGCAGTTACAATAATTCTTGATTAAAGTTGATCAACTGTGAACAAACTGGCCCTTAATAAAAGAAACTGGAAAATGATTATCTAAATAAAATTAAAAATGATATTTACCTACCTAATCAAAAAATTCTCCGATCTAACGAATCTAGAATAGAATACGAAAACTACAAACAAAAAAGGACATTTTTCCGTCATTAAAAAAATATCCTCCACCACTAAAAAAAATCTCTACCTACCGACATAAAGAATATATCCAATATCCATGGATCAATGCAAAGAAGAAAAAGAGTTCATATACTTTTCATTCTTTGTCGCCAGCCTCAGACGACCTTAAAAAATCGCATTGTCTTTCGTCTTCCTCTCAATCAATAAAAAAAGAAAAATTCATTTAAAAAAAATTAACCAGTTTGACCAAAGAAAAGAAAAGTGAAAACTGCGAGCCAAAATTTATACCGGATTTTGTTGTTAATCTGTCAAATGAACATTTTACAGATAATGAACTCAGTCTATTGATTCGTGGTTTAAAATTTACACCAAACCAAACTGTGATAAAAGAAGCAGTGATTGAAACAAAAAATGACCAATTTAATATTGTTAAATCGTTAAAACAAAAAAATTGTGTGTTTGTAAAAGCCGATAAGGGTAACAAATTGGTGGTCTTAGATAAGAATGATAACGATCAACGTGTCAACGATTTGATTGTTGAAAGTAATTATACAAAATTGAAAAAAGATCCTTTACCCAATATGGTTCTAATCAAGTGATAAAATGAAATCGGTTGTATGTTCGAAAAAAGATTGACCCGCAAACTAACAGCCGAATTTATAAACGCATTATAGCGAGTGCATAAACCTATACACTTCTTATAATGCCTCTAAACACGAAAATCGTATTTATAAAACTTTGCAACGTTGAATAGTGGCATTATAAGCTGAACGCGTTTGAGGGTTGAATAGTGTCTGTATAGGGATATTTTAGTATCGAAATGTCACTTTGACTCACACACAACAATATAATACATAGATATTAGGGTAGCGCTTATTTTGGCAATGTTTGAATTTCTTTTTTATCCTCCCCTAAAAATGATTATTATGTACCTGTACAATGTACATACAAACACGTAGTGCATTTTTTTTTTTGGAGGGGCTAGCTTAGTAACACCGAAAAATAATTATACGGATTGAATCTCAGCCTTTTTTCACCTTAAAAGTAAAAAATAGAATGTTTTTTTTTATTGGATACTACCTCTTCGAGGAAATAAATTCTTGCACACTTAATAGAACTTCAAATTGATGCCAAATTACTTAAAATGTGTCAAATTTGGAAATTTTTTATCACTTTTAGGAAAGGACTTAGAATAATTTTAGACATTGTAAACAAAAGAGCCACCCTAATAGATATATTTTCTTTTCAATAAAAACACCACCGTGTAGAGTGAAGAAAACGCAAATCTTCTAATGAATCAATAAAAATGATTTTTTTATTCCAAAATATATTACTTTATTGACAAACAACACAAAAACCACACAAATAACAATAATCTGAATAATAATATTAGAAAAAAATAAAAGAATCCAATATGCTGCGCAACAGAATTGTTTTTTTTTATGAACAGCTGAGATTGGTTTGTCAGTTTTCGAAGTAAAACGTAATAGATTTCCTCTTTTTGGTACTTTATTTGACACAAGCGTATTATAACTATACAGGGTAGGAAAATCTTTTATAAATAATAATTTATGTTGCGTTGAATAGTGGCTACATAAATGCTTATGCATTACATAACTATTCAGCCGTTTAGAGGTGTTTAGCGAGTTCTAATAAATAAGGCTGTAAATGTTTCAAATCCCACCGTTGTAATGCTATACTGTTTGCCAAAGATACACAAAGGAGGTAGTAAGAAACATGAGACAATTGTATCTAGTATTAATACTCCATCATATAAAATAGCAAAGGGGTTAGTTAATAAAACAAAAAAATTGCCTCCAATAAAAAGCCGTGCATTGAAAAATAGTTTCGATTTTGTAGAAAAAGTAAAACAATGCATTGTTAATGATAATGAAATGATGGTATCATTCGATGTGGTTTCCCTTTTCCCGAGCATAGACGTCGATTTAGCTTTAATTGAATTTGGGAAACACTTAAGTTAAGTGGAAGTTCCATATGAGAAAAAACAAGTTTACGTTGAAGTCGCAAAAACATGCATGAAGCAACATTTCTTATTCCGTGGTAATTTTTATCATGTTGAAAAAGGGACATGGGAAATCCGTTATCACCATTAATCAGTGAATGTTTTATGGCAGCTGTTCGCCGACAAAACACAAGTTTATTTTTAACAAAATTATTTATTTATTGAATTCGCAAAAATCGTTGTATTTATAAAAAGGAGCAAAATTTAAGTAAAGAATAAAAATACATTGAAAAAAGATACATTGAATTTAAGTTAACTTCGTTTCGTTACGTTTAGTTTCATTTGTCTCGGTTCGGTTCGTTTAATTATTGTAATTTAATTACGCGTCCGACTTGATCTCTTGTTTGTTGTCGACTGACTCTCTCGTTACATTCCACCCCCCGTGGATCCTCTAGGATTCACCACTTACCGTCAAAACGGCTAGTTTATTTGCAGGACGCCTCAGAATGGAACTTGCTGTTCTCACTTCGGCGACTCTAATATGGCCATCCTTAGCTGGAATTACCTTGGTGATTCGTCCCTTTTGCCATTGGCTACGAGGTTGACCAGGATCGCAAATGAAGACTAGGTCGTTGACTTTGAGTGGTGGTGGCTTGTCATGCCATTTGGAACGGCGTAGAAGTTGTGGCAAATATTCTACCACCCATCGTTTCCATAAACGGTCCTTTAAGTTTTGCGCAATTCTCCATTGCTTTTGCAATTATATTTTGAGGTCGACTGGATGTGGTGTTTGCGTTGAGTTGACACATCCTAACAAAAAATGATTTGGTATTAACGGCTCGTCCTGGTCACTGGATAACGGAATTTCGGTCAGCGGTCGGGAATTAATAATATTTTCTGCTTCCAAAAGTGCGCATCGAAGTGTCTCCACTCTTGGTGACTCTTCCTTTAATGTTTTTGAGAACAGCAGTTTCACAATCCTGATAAGTCGTTCCCAGCATCCACCGGAACTAGGGTTTACAGCACAATTAAATATCCACTCGATGTTATGTTTAGTTGATTCAGTCATGATTTTGTCCGTGTCTAAAAGGCATTCGTTTTTCTTCAGCTCTTTCTGAGCACCAATGAAATTCGTTCCATTGTCACATCGAATTGACACTGGCGTCCCGCGGCGATTGATGAAGTTCTTAAGGCATATTATGAAGGCGTCTGTTGATAGATTTTCGGCGATTTCAAAATGTGCGGCTCGGATGGTAAGGCATGTGAATATAACCACCCATCTTTTCTCTCGGCGTCGTCCTATAGACACATTCAAGGGTCCGAATAGATCAACACCTGTATAAGTTAATGGTCGAACATCATCACATGAGGTGTCAAAGTGAATGGTCGTGTTCTGTACGCTTTGTATAAATTTGTTTGTAAATCATATAAAAATCCCTTAAAAATAATCAATTATAAGTGCCGGCACAAGCTTAAGCAAATATAAATTCATTTAAGTGTTTTAAAATATTTTTATACTAATAAAAATAGAAAATATTTAATAAATAAAATTTAAAATATTTTCATTGTTTTCATTTGAGTGAAAATAAATATTTAAGAAAAAGCTAAAAATGAGTGATAAAGCTACGGAGTGCGGTGAGCCTAGCTGTACCAAACCAAAAATGCTAGCCAAGCAAACGGTGAAGTGTAGTGGTGTGTGCGGAAAAAAATATCATGCGAAATGTATCAACCTGACTGAATATGCTGTCTCAATGCTTGATACAAAACCCGGTTTAAAATTTTTTTGCGACGACTGCAACAATGTTTTAAAGATTATTAGTGATAAACTTTCGGATATTGTAAAAGTAAACAATGTTATAAAAGAGGCAATTGATTTGCTTACTAAATCTAAATGTAATGGTAGTATGTAGCGGGTTCATCCTCCCTTGATCATTTAGCTACTCAACCTATCTCGTATTCTCAGGTTTTAAGAGAAAAGAGTGAGTGCATTGTTATTAAACCTAAATTTAACCAAAATAATATAAAAATTCAGGATGACATAAAAAGTGTAATTGATCCATCTAATATGTCGCTGAAAATTAATAAAGTGAAAAACATACAAAATGGCGCTTTACTTATTCAAGCAAACAAAGAATCAATAAAGAAAATTGAAACTGAAATCAAAACAAAAATGCATGACAGTTATGATATTGATGTTCCTCTACAAAAGAAACCACGTATTCTTATAGTAGGAATGAAAGAACAAATTACAGAAATTGATTTTATTCGCGCTCTTAAATGTCAAAACCAACTGAGTGAAAAAGAAGTTAAATGTGTTCGTATTTATATGTCTCCAAAAACCAAGTGGTATAATGCAATAATAGAAGTGGACAGTGTTACCCATGCGCATTTAATTGAACTAAATAGAGTAAGCATAGGATGGGATTATTGTAAAGTTTATCCTAACTACAGAGTGTTAAGATGTTTTAATTGTTGTGAATTTAACCACATGGCAAAAGATTGTAAAAAATCAAAAGTTTGTGTTAAATGTGCGGGAAACCACGACATAAAAATTTGTAGTGTCGATCTCAAAAATTTGTAAACTGTAGTGCAATTAAAACAAATTTGCACCTTGATATAAATACTGATCATGCAGCAAATGATCCAAATTGTCCATCACTCCTCAGAAAAATAAAAGTTGCTAAAGAACGAGTCGATTGTTAGCAATTAAATTCTATTAAGTGTGTCTTTTTAAATGTCCAAGGACTAGCCAATAATTTTTCTGAAATTCAGTGCATTGTTGACAAAGTTGATATTGATGTATTAATCCTAACTGAAACTCATTTAACAGCAAATCATAATACAAATTGTGTGAAGCTGGATGGCTATTTATTAATGAACTGTCTTAGTGAATCTAGTCACACAGGTGGAATTTCCTTCTATATAAGAAATAACTCGAAATGTTCTGTAGTCAAAAAATTTGTAATTGAGATGAAGTGTTGGTGTTTAATAATAAAAGTGCAATATTCTAATAATTCTGTGATACATATGGGTGCAATATATAGATCTCATTTATGTCCTAAAGTTGATTTTTGTAATATTTTTGTCCAATGGATAGATTTCCTCCAACAGTGCAATAATTTCTTTGTGTTATGTGGTGACTTTAACATAAATTGGTTCGAAACTCATGATACATATCGACGTACATTAGCTGAATGTCTAAATGACAACAATTTGAGTATGATCATAAATGAACCCACAAGAATTACGTCAAATTCTAGAACCCTTATTGATTATGTTGTTTCAAATGATGAGTCCCTAATTGTCGCTAAGGTAAATAGTTTATACAAAATAAGTGATCACGAATCAATAGAAATCGTAGTAAAGTGCAGAAGGGAGAAAGTTATTAACAAAAAAGTGATAAAATTCTGTAAGTACAACTATGATGAGTTTTTATGTAAACTTAGTATGAGTCCTTTTTTCACTAACTTTAACCCAGATCAACCATATAATATTAATTCGTTAAGTGAACTTTTTGCAATAAACTTAAAATCTATAGTGAACTCAATGGTGGTGGAAAAAACTGTCCCTTATGCTAATGCTGAATGGTTTAGTTATGAGCTCCAGCAAGATAAAGTCCATAAAATTCATTTGTACCGCAGAGCAGCATTGACTAATAATAGTAATGACTGGAATGAATACCGACGTTATCGAAATATTTACAAAAATAAATTACTAAATGCGAAATCTATATTTATAAAAAGAAAAGTTGACAATGCTCGTTCTCAAAAAGATATGTGGAATCAATTAAAAAAGTATGTTTTACATAAAACCAAAAATGATGTTATAGGGGAAGTGCAATTTGAAAATGGAAACAAAACAAACGACAGTCCAATATTAAGTGATGAGTTTAATAATTTGTTTGTCCAAAGTATAGTAAAATTGACTAGTTCTGTCTTGTATCCAGTTTATACATGTTTGTTAGATGAGTGCAATATAGTTTTTAAGTTCTCTGAAGTAAACTTTGAACAAATCTTAAGTGCAATAAAAGATATTATTAAAAAAAGTGATTTTAACTTTATGAAAGCAACAATGTTACAGGATGCAATTGATATAATAGGACCGATACTTTTGCGAATTATAAATGCATCCTTGGCTTCTGGTGTCTTCCCAGCAACGTGGAAAGAATCTCTGATTATTCCTACTAAGAAAATTCCTGATGCTAAATTATCCATAGAATACCGCCCTATAAATATGGTCCCTTTATACGAAAAGGTGTTAGAAAAAATAGTTATGACACAACTTCAAGAGCATCTTACTAGTGAAAATATAATGTGTACAAATCAGTCACGGTTTCGGGCTAAACATTCATGTGAAACATGTTTAAATTTTGTAGTAAATAAGTGGAAATCTGAAATCGATAGTAAAAATGTGATCATAGCAGTCTTTTAAGACTTAAAACGCGCATTTGAAACTGTAAATATTGCAATATTATTAGAAAAACTGTATAAAGCTGGTGTAAGAGAAACCGAACTTGAATGGTTTCGAAGTTTTCTTGGAGGTAGAACTCAACGTACAACAGTCAACGGCCAAATTTCAAGTTCTCTCCCCGTTAACATAGGGATTCCTCAAGGGAACCTTCTTGGTGTATTGATGTTCCTCATCTATATTAATGACATGGAAAAAGTGTTAAATTTTTCATGGCTTAAGCTTTTTGCGGATGATGGTCTTTTGTGTATTTCTGGTCCAGATATAGTTACTTGTGTCAACAATCTTAATGAGGACCTTTGTGCAATAAATAATTGGCTTAAAATGAATCGTTTGTTGTTAAATATGGAAAAGTCAAAGTGTATTCTTTTTAACGTGGCATCGTTACCGTCTTCGATGTTCGTTCATGTCGATAATTGTCCCCTTGAAATAGTGTCCCATATAAAATATGTCGGTGTTATCATAGACAATAAACTTAATTGGCATGAACATATCGATTACATATGCAAAAAAGTGTCTCAAAAGTTGGGAGTCTTACGTAAAACAAGAACCAGTCTTTCAATGAATAGTGCAATAAAAGTATACAATGTGATAATTAAACCCCATTTTGAGTACTGTCCCTCCTTATTGTATTTCTGTAATATCACTCAAAAAAACAGATTACAGATATTACAAAACAAAGCAATGCGTATTATATTAAAGCGTGACCACTACGCCAATGTAAGAGGCATGCTTGAATCATTAAGCTGGCTAAATATAAACCAAAGACTCTATATGCTCACAATGGTGTTCATATTCAAAATAAAAAACAATATGTGTCCGGAGTATCTGAGTGAACAAGCTACAACGAATGAAAATGCAACATACGCTTTACGAAATCGTCAAGATCTTGTAATCCACCGAACGAGAACATCAAAAGGTCAAAGATCAATCTTCTTCAACGGATTCCAAGCATTTAATAGACTACCGCAACATATAAAAAGTTTAGACAACTTAAATGTATTTAAAAGACTCATTTTATCATATGTAACTGAAAATATTATTTAAGTTTTTAAATTGTAAATTTCATATTTTGTTATTGTGTTCTTAAAATATTTTTTATTTGTTAATTTAACTGTATATATCTACAAAATTGTTAAAGTAAACTCAATCCTTAATTTATAAACCAATGCAATGTATAAATCTTTTGTAAATTGAAATGGTAATTCTTAGGCCAAATAAAGTATTACAATTACAATTACAATTACAATTACAATTACAATTACAATTACAATTACAATTACAATTACAATTACAATTACAATTACATATGGTGTTACCCGGTCTGTTGGCAGTTGTCCCATTAGTGGCGGTTTTGAAACGGCATTGTCAAACGGCATTGTCAATCTTACATCGTGGGCATTTCTTCTGTACATCTTTTAAAATTGATTTTATACGAGGAATCCAAAACGTTTGACGAATTTGGTTGATGATAACGGCGATATTTTGATGGTGGTATTCTTTGTGGAAACTCTCAACAATGAGTCTTGATGCGGCATGATTTTGTGGAAGTATTATAGGTCTTCGTGCGCTATATGGTAGACAAAGCGGTAAGAAAAGTTATTAAACGGTATCAATGGTCTACTTGCCTGGCAACATAGAAAGGTTTTCGTTTGGATTTCTTCCTCAACTGCTGTTTTTGGTTTTTCAAGCTGGAATGCTGACCAATACTTTTCATCGTTCTTCAGAAATTCAGGTCCCTGAGTCCAACGGCTTTCAAAGTGGAATTTCGGCGGGAAAGTAGGACGAGTAGCTGTATCTGTTGTGTTTTCCGAAGTTGGTACCCAGCGCCATTGGTTGGGATCGTTGTTGCTTATGATTTCATAAATTCGGTGGCCCACAAAGGGTTTGTACTTTCGTTCGTGCGAGTGAATCCAATAAAGTATAGTTTGGGAATCACTCCAGAATGTTGTGTTTGTCAGTTTGATTTCGTGACTGCTAAGTCGTAGACCAAGTATGGCTGCTTGTAGCTCCAATCTGGGAATTGACATCAGTTTTTTGGGAGCGGTTCTAGTTTTTCCTGCTACAAAGCTTAAATCGATACGATTGTCCATGGTGATACGAAAATAACCAAAGGCTGCAAAGGCTGTTTGACTTGCATCTACGAATATGTGTGGCATTTGAAAGGCTTTTACTTGTTGAAACTCTTTCCACCATGCAGTCCACTTGACATGCAATTCAGTAGATATGGGATCATCCCAGTCAACAACAATTTCCAACAATCTTGGACCAAAATTTTTGAAAAAATCAAAAAAATCAGATAAATATCCAAAGGGGTCGAATATTGCCATTACAATTCTAATAAGCTCCCTTTAAGTTGGTGGTCGAAGACATTCGAGAACATTTTGTGGAATGCGATGGAATTTCGTTTCAAAATTGAAGGAATCTGTTGTTGTGTCCCAAAACATTCCAAGAATTTTCTCCGAAGTGGCTTGGCGCTCCATGCTGATTTTCTGCGGTTCAGTACTGTTCTCTCCATTTATTGTTGTTTGTAGTTTCGATGAATTTGAAACAAAGCTTCTTAAGTGGAACCCGACTTCGGCATTAATGATAGTGACTTGTTTACAAATCCGTTCAGTTTGTTCTTCAGTTGAAAAGCTGCATACAAAATCGTCGACATAATGCTTATTAACAACTGCGGCAGCAGCTTCAGGATACGTGTCTTCAAATTGTCTGGCATTGATGTTCTTTATCCATTCAGCACAACACGGGGAACAAACTGCTCCAAAAATCATTGACACCATAGAATATTGTTGAATAGGATTTTTAGGATCACCATCCCTCCACAGAAAACGTTGTGCATGTTGATCTTCAGAAATAATGTGAACTTGGGAAAACATTTCCCGTATATCAGCTGCGACTCCGATGGCATCTTGACGAAACTGGAACAATATGCCTATAAGTGGTTTTGCCTGTTCTCGTCCCTTTGCTAAAATCAAGTTCAGTGAAATGCCATTAGTAGTGGCGGCGGCGTCAAAAACTATACGAACTTTGTTTGGTTTATGTGGACTTTGTACAGCGAAATGAGGCAAGTACCACACTGGATGTTCCGTGTTGCTGATCTCATCATATGAAAGTTTCCTGGCATATCCACTGTCAACATATTTATTGCTTTCTTGGCGATACCTGTCTGCAAATTCAGGCTCTCGTAACCTTTTCTTTTCAATGCTGATTAGGCGTCTCAGCGCCACCGAAAAGCTGTTAGGGAGTGTAGGCAAAAACTCCCTCCAAAGCAATCCGATTTCATAGTGTTTACCGACTTTTCGCGTTGTCTTTTCCATTGTTTCCCTGGCTTTTTTGTTTTCTGTTGACTCTGGAATTGTACAAGATTCATTTGCACCGAAGTTTTCCGTTGATATATAGTCTTCTACTATTTGATATAATTCACTGTCTCTTTTTTGGCGTAGGTGTAGAAACAACGGACTTGGTGTTGTTTTTGCTGGTCCGTAGGCGAACCATTCTAGCTTGGTTTTGGTGGCGATCGGTTTGGTATGTCCAGACTCTACAATAGTAGATAAAGCACTTAAATGAACATAGTCTAATCCAAGCATCATGACTGGTCTGGCTTTGGCATACTCTTGAAGTGGCAAAAACTCAAGGTGGTTATAATCGGACTTACAAAATGATGGCAAGTTTAGATTTTTGATAGTTCTTATATTTTGTATGTTGAATCGCTGCTTTTCTTCTAGTCCTTCGATTTCCAGACTAACCTTCCTAGATTCTTCAGTGGTTACTTTTTGTCCGTACCATTGTAACTTCAAGGGCTCATGTTGCCCTTTAAGTCCGAGCTTAACTGCGACTTCTTCTTCCATTAGGGATATTGCTGAGCCTTCATCGAACATGACGAAGGTATCAATTTTTCCTGTGGGACCATAAATTGTGACCGGCAAAATTTTAAACAGCTGGCCGCTGTCATCTGGTGTGTCACAATTCAAGAGTGGTTGAACGTTTGTCATTGATTGGGTCTCCTCTTCATGAAGACTGGGATGATGATATCGTTTACATCCAGATATACCATATAAATTATAAAAATACACTTCAAAATTTATTAAAAAAAATATTTTTATTTATTTAAACAAACGTCTTAACAGGTTGATAGATAACTTAGAACTAACATTTAATATGAAATATTTTATTAGAAAGAAAATGTAAAAAGCAAGATTGCATTTCCCACAGTTTTGCTCGTTGAATTCGCGTATGTATCCGGTGTCCACTGTGAGAACTCATGAACCCGGAAAGTTGCTGATGCAATGGGACGAATCGTGGGAAGTTGCGGGATATTTGATATTATTAATTTGGGAATGTTGCTGTTGTTAACTCCTCCCTGCTTAAATCTGGATGCCCTCATCCAGCAATTAAAAGAAAGGAGCGTCATAAAGCTTGGGGATGCTGGGATTTCTCATCTGATTAAAGGTTGGTATGAAAATTGGCTTGAAGATGCTAGGGGTTCCCAAGACTTCGGATGCTACTTCTTTATGGGTCTTCTCGTGTTTAATTTTTACTTGTGTTTGCTTCCTTTTCACAAAAATCATTACCACTATGATGCCTATGATGATCATTACGGTACCGTGAGAGATGGATTGGTGAATGAGGTTGGTTACTTCGAGCTTCTTAATATGCTCCCTGTTCTTAATATGAAGTTCATGCATCATTTCTAGAGAAAGCACTTCGTTGATCTCTTTTTCATACGGCTGGGGTTGAATAATGGCAGGTAAGATTTGGACTGAGGATATTTCTCCAGAACGAAAGATTTGGTCCTTGATTTCGATTGTTGCGTTGTGAAATTTTATAAGGAAACTTCCGTTCAGAGGATGTTCGATTCCATCAATTGTAATGTTGTCTTGAAATTGGTTAAGGAAAATCACGCCTGTCTCGATCATCTCAATGCTGGGAATATGTTGGGAGTTTGTAACGGGGCAAGACGAGTTGCGGCTTGTGAGCAAGTTGGGAATGCAATCTAAATTAATTATTTCTTTAATATTTTCTGAATAACAAACAGACAATCTGTTCAAAGTTTTACATGGTTTTTCGATATTATAAAATTTGTTTTCACATATTAATATTTGACAATTTTCATTTGGTAACTTAATTACTTTATTGCTTCTCTTTATTGGTTTTAGAGAAAGTTTTTCGCAAATTCGTGATTCCGTGAGTGGAATGTTAACAATATAAACTAGTATTGAATTGTTTGTAAAGATTTTAACATTTGCAAATTCTAATGCTTCTTCCACCGTATTAAAGGGGAATTTTTCTTTATTCAGTGCTCTTATGGCAATATTTATTTCTTCATTTGACAAAATAATTGAATTTAAGATTTGTTCTTTCGCCCAATGAATGGCGTATTTAATATTTATTAGTTCTTCTTTAATAATTTTAATCTTATATTTGAGTGTAACAAATAATTCGTCATCCAGATATTTATTTTCTCTTATTTCTTTTAAAATTTTATTAGTGACCATTGTTATATTGTTTATTCTATTATTATACAATTCATTTATTACAATTTGATTTTCATTATTTTCAACTAAGTTATTTATTTTATTCTCAATTAAAACAAGATCTTCATGGTCAGGGCTGCCTGCGAGCCACTTCCATGCTGAACCTACAAAATTTAAAGATCTTTTATTTCTGTTGGGTTTAATGTAAGCTAGTATGTCTTTTATCTGATTAAGTTCAAATTGAAGGAGAGGGAAAAGGATATGGGACTTGATGTTTGTTGAGAGGAGGGTAGTGTTGGCTTGGTTTATAAATTCTTCGTATTTGTCCAGATCGACTGTATGAATGATTTTAAAATTTCCATTCTGAATTTTCGCTAACCCATTATTTATGGCAACAATTTGGGAGTTTGAGTAGTCCAATATTTGCACCTCGGCACTAGCTATTGCAAAGAAAAACCTGAAATGTTATACGAAAAAATTAGTTCCTAATGTTGCTCTTATGGATTATTTTTCCTGATTCAGTAAGTACAGTGGTGTTCCTATCTTCCTTTACATTCTCGATTTTATACCGTACAGTTAATTTGGAGCCTATTCTTTTATTATGTCTTACGAAAATTTCTTCTCCTACCTGGTATGTCTTAGGGGGCTTTCGTGATTTGTTATGAATCTGTATGTCTTTCAACTGTTTCTCTTTTATCCTTTCAATATTACTCTTTCTTGCCTCTTCGTATAATTCGAGAGAAATTCTCTGATCGCGACCAAAAAATAATTCTATTGGTTTTTTTCCTGTGGTCGAATGGATGGTGGAATTGTATTCGTAGACCGATCTTCCAAGCAGCTCGTTGAATTCAGTAATCTGAAATTCGGAACTCACACATCGCATAATCTCTGATAAAGTAGAATGAAATCTTTCTACCTGGCCATTAACCTCACTCTTGTATGGTGGAGTTTGGTAAATTGTAATGTTAAGTTCTTCCATCATAGCTCTAAGAGACACTGAATTTAGGGATTTCTCGTTATCAATAACAACGTGCTCAGGGACACCGAAGTGGAACAGTGTATCCCATAGGGGTTGTCGTATGTCTTCTACCGACCGGGAGTTTATAATTTTTGCGTGAGCTAGTTTTGAAAATTTATCTATTGCAGTGAGGACCAGAAAGTTTTGTGTGGAGAAAATATCTATGTGGATAATATGACCTGGATAGGAGGGTAAAGGCGTTTCATTTATATAAATCTTATTGGGGTGTCGCTCATACTTGTTTTCTTTGCAGATTGTACAGCGCTTGAGGAAATTTTGGATTCTTGCATTCATCCTTGGAAAGTAATATTTTTGCAAGATTTGAAGCTTGTTCTCGCATGCATTCCTATGAGCCCTTCTGTGTGTTTTGAGAATTATTTCCACCTGTCCTGTTTCATTGGGAACGTCTATAACTTCTAATTGAGTGTAACGTATTCTATAGTTTGTAAAATGGAGTGGGTAGAGCTCTTGAATGATAGCCATAGTTGACTCATCTGATTTTAGACCGTTTATTATATTAGGATTTAGATATCGCTTAAAAATTCCTATTATCATTTCTTTGGTGTACCTGGATTCTGTAAAGATATGTCGGTTATAATTAGGGAAGGGTTGCTTAAATTGGTAACTTGTCGCTTGGCCAATAGTTAATATCAATTGGTTTCTGAACGCATTAATGGGGGCTTCGACTGATGGAATTAGGTTGTGGGATGAACTATCATCACTATGAAGACTTGCTGTCATTGAATTTATTTCGATACGCGGCGGTCTAGATAAACTATCCGCTACAACGTTCGCTCTCCCAGGTTTATACTGGAGCTCATAGTTGTATTCCTCGAGCTTCGCTTTCCATCTTTTCATTTTAGTATTTGAATTTTTGTTGCTGAGCGCAAAGGTGAGGGGTTGGTGGTCAGTGAAAATTTTCACCTTCTTTGACCCATATAGGAAATTTCGAAGGGAGCCAAGTGCCCATATGATAGCAAGCATTTCCTTCTCATTGGTGGCATAAGATTCCTCGGTCTCGTTCAATGATCTGGAAAGGTACGTAATTGGTCTATCATCCTGCGAGAGAACTGCACCGATGACATAGTCCGATGCATCGGTGTTGAGGTGAAACTCTTTCGAAAAGTCTGGGTAGGCAAGCATAATTTCATTGGAAATGAGGATGTTCTTTATTTTTTTAAAGGACTCTATGGCTTGCTGGTCTAAATGGATAATTTTATTTTTTGATTGAGTTTTGGACACTCGTCCATCTTCCCCTCTCAGAAGGGATGTCAGGGGTTTAGCGATTTTCGCATAATCTTTGACGAACCTGCGATAATATCCCGACATGCCAAGAAAGGATCGGAGATCTTTTAATGTTTTGGGTGGAGGAAAATTTGCTATTGTCTGTACTTTTTCAGGATTTGTTTTGATACCATCTTCTGAGACAACGAAACCTAAAAATTCAACCTGGGTTTTCTTTTTTGATTTCTCTAGTTCAACCTTCATATTCGCAGCTTCCAATGTTTTGAAGACAAGTTCGACATCTCTATAGTGGTCTTCTTCGGATTTGCTGAAAATAATGATGTCGTCGATGTAAACGTAACATCGGACACCTATGTGCTCCCGTAATATGTCGTCAAGTGTTCGTTGAAATATGGATGGCGCATTTTTCAGGCCAAAAGGGAGTCGAAGGAATTCGAATTTTCCGTTGTTTACGGAAACTTCATTGATTTCAGGAATAGGATATTTTTCAGCTGTAGTTACAAGATTCAATTTCCTGTAATCAATTACCATTCTGTATTTTTTTTTTCCTTCAGAATCCGGTTTTTTGGAGACTATCCATACCGGTGAGTTATACGCGGACCGCGATGGTCTAATAATTCCATTCTTCAGGAGTTCATTGAGTTGAGACTCGACTTCTCCTTTAAGAGCCATTGGGTATGGATATGCCCTTGAATAAACTGGTTCGTTAGTCACAGTTCTAATCTCCCCTTTTACTCTAGATGTATAGGTAAGTTTTACGTCGGGGTCGGCAAAAAGATTTGGGCATTTTTTTAAAATCTGAGTAAGTCGATGAACTTGATCTGAAGATAAATGAGAAGTTTTAGCAGTTAATAGAGAATAAACTGCTTGGGAAATTTGTTGTTTGAGAGGTATCTTGAGGTCGTTATTAATTAGGAAAAAGTTATCTTTCGTATGGATGACAGCGTTCAATTCCTTTAGGCTGTCGTTCCCGAGAATGCCGTCAAAGGTTTTTAGGCCGGGAAGAATAAAGAACTTAATTTTCTGGATGTTTGGCCCGAAAATTTCTAAGTATGCGTGGTGGGTTATTTTCGTGTTACCACTAATGGAGTTCGCGAAAAAGATTGTCTCGTTAGATATGGGATTTCGAATGTAACAAGGTTGGATATAATTTTTATTTGATCCAGTATCAAGTAAAAATTTAAATGTTTTTCCGCTCTTCGCAGTGAACTCAAAGTACGGCAGCGAAGAGCAGTTTAATCTAAAAAATGGACCTCCTCAGGCTGAGCTTGTTCTACTTGTTCATCCTCTTGTAAATCGGCGTAGTCATCTAAACTATCATCATAGCCGTAATCCTCTGGATGTGGGAGGTCCTCAAATTCTTCGTGAGGTTGTAGTTCTCTGGATTCTTCATTGCCGGGGACATCCTTTGAGGTAGTGTGGTAAAGCCTTTGGTATTTACCTGGAGAATGAATTTGTTGAGAGTTTGGGCGCTTGTTTGCGCTGGGGTTTTGATATCTAGGTCGATTCTGGTAATTTAATTTTTGCGACCTGACTGACATGTCGACTGACATGGGTTGAGGTCTTGGTTGTGGTTTCGGTGGGAGATTTCTGGGATAATAGGGATTTTGGTTGAATGAATAATTGTTTTGATTATTTTGAAATGGATAGGAATTTTTTTGGAAAGGAACAAAGGATCGGTTCACTGGTTGATGTGTTTGGAAGTAAGGTCGGGGTTGAGGGTTATGATAGAGTTCGGGAATAAACCTATTTCCCAAAGCCGGTGCATTATGTGAGGGGATTTGCCGACGTGGTGGTAGTGGAGGAGGAGGTTGGAAGCTCGATCTCTTAGTTTGATTATTCATGGCATTAGTCCTAAAATTAACATTGTCTAGTTTAAGGCAGAGATGCAATGCCTGAGGGAGATCGATTGGTTCCCTTATACTGAGAAGCCGCGGAAGATCTCCCTTTAGACCACGTATAAACGTGTCTAATGCCTTATCTCTGTACGCACTAGTCATGGTAGTAAGTGACTCAGCACTTAACTCCATAGAGGCTAGTTTGTTTAAAATAAGGGAAAGATGTTGGTACACTTGCTGATAAAATTCGGGAATCGTTTGGTTTCCTTGAACCAAAACCATCAATTGGTACTCGAGGGTACCAAGGTCCCTTTTATCTGCATAGTGCAGCATTAGACATCTTGAAATTTTAACCCAGCTAAGCGGGGTATTGTAGGACTCTAGGACTATGTCCGCTTGCCCTACTATTTTATTCCGGACAACGCTCAGGATGCCAAAATATTTGGGCGAACCACGCACAGGTTCGTAAATTTTTAGGATTCTGTCTACGCTCTTCTTCCAAGAGCTAAATTCACCTGGTTCCCCAGAGAATTGTCGTAGACTTTTTACTACGTCTGGTATTTTTTCTAACCCTTCTAGGTTCCTAGCTTCACCAACATCAATTGGTTGGTCTACGTTGTCGAATTCTCCTGATGGAGTTCCCATTTGGGAGAAGGCATTAGCGACCACTTGGTTTATGTAGTCGGTTAAATCCTGTGTTCGTGGAGGTAGGGAAGGTGCTGGATTCAAAGGGGCTTGCAGACTATTTCCCTCTGTCTTACTCATTTTGATTTCTTAAGGTTGGTAATTTGTTGGAACAGATGAAATTTTATAGTATAGAAATTTTAGGGAAGGGAAAGGTGGTAAATATTGGATTGAAAGGGTTGGTGAGTTCTAAGTTATCTTTAAATTTTGAAAAGGGATTTAAATATCTTTATAAATTGTAGTGTTAAAATAATTTTTCCTATCTGGATTTCCTTTCTCTTATTCTAGTAAAAATTTATCTTTTGATTTGAAAATGTTTGTTTAGTTTTAAAATAAATGCTCAATAATATGTGTTTAATATTAAAATAAATGCTCAATAGTATGTGTTTAATTTTAAAATAAATTCTCAATAATATGCTTACAAACAAATAATCTTCATGTTACAGTACTGTGCCGGTCGAGTATTTTTCCTTTTTTTCCGGTGGGGATTCTTGGTTCCCACGGTGACTCGGGTACTCTTCCTTCTATTTCCTTTCCTTGGTTTCTGCCTTTTTCACTTTGTTTATTTTTTACACTCCTTCAGTCTATTGTCTGTAATTTACTGTCAATTTTTCCTTATTTTCTCTTTTCTTTTTATTTTAATGTTATTTCTTGCTTTTATAAAAATAATATTTCCTTTTAGAAAATTAGGCACACTATAATTTCTTTAATTATCGCGCACTTTCTTACGGTCGCGTATTCAAATATTAATTTTACTTTTAATGCTTAAAACACTTTTTGCACAGTACTGTCCCTGCTCGGGCGCCAATTATAAAAATACACTTCAAAATTTATTAAAAAAAATATTTTTATTTATTTAAACAAACGTCTTAACAGGTTGATAGATAACTTAGAACTAACATTTAATATGAAATATTTTATTAGAAAGAAAATGTAAAAAGCAAGATTGCATTTCCTACAGTTTTGCTCGTTGAATTCGCGTATGTATCCGGTGTCCACTGTGAGAACTTATGAACCCGGAAAGTTGCTGATGCAATGGGACGAATCGTGGGAAGTTGCGGGATATTTGATATTATTAATTTGGGAATGTTGCTGTTGTTAACTTATACTCTTTTGCTTCGGCAAATCATTGAACTATGGCCTCTGTTAAGACATGAAAAACAAAGTTGATTGGCTTTAACTTTGCTCCAACGATCATCCACACTAAGTTCTTTCTTAAAGCGTTCGCATTTGGCAAGTTTGTGATTTTCTTCACAGTGGCAGTATTGGAATACTTTTGTCGCGGTTTCTTTTACATGCATCACTCTGCGCTGTGCGACCTGTGAAGTGATTCTGGGTGTACTTTGGGGTGGTGGTGGCATTTTCCCCATTATTCGTGCCAACGTACTTAGCCAAATGGAAAAATCTTCGATAGATGGGTACGGCTTTATATCCAGGCTGTGTTTCATCATATTGCTTGCTTGTTGGCATTTTTTCAACAAGTTCATCCAGAAGATTCGGATCTGAAAGTTGTCGATCGCATTTTGATGCTTTCAGAAACGAAATCACATTTCTAACTTTTGTTGAAAATGCCATAATTTGGTCGATTTTATTCTCTGGTATTACCGGTATGGCTTTTATTTTGTGAAGCTGGTGCCTGACCATATGTTCGGGTCTTCCAAATGTGAACTGTAGTTCATCGATGATCTTCGGAACTTCACTTGGGTATATGAGCATCGATACCACCGCTTCTCCACTAATGACTTGCAGGCGCATTAAATTTTGCCTATTGTAATACCTAAAGGCTTCGGTTGTGTCTTCGAAACTTGCAAAAAACAAAGGCCATTCTTCGGCGTTTCCAGAAAAGGTAGGCAAATCGTAGAGCCTTATTACATCATTTCCAGAAACAATGTTAGTACCTACCGGCGCACAATGGGGCAGAATGCCCTTAAAGTTGGCATTAAATAAACCAGCAAAGATAAAAACATGAAATTTGGCATGATTACTCTTGGTGCCAATGTTAATACATTTTCGAAGTTAGTTATGGCCACGCCCTCTAAAACACCCAAAAAATTGTTTTTATGCATATGACATTATGAGTTATGACATTATGAGTTTCAAAGTCAAAATTAAATGAAATTAAATTAAAGAACACATCAGACAGTATTTTCATATATTTTTTACTAAATAAACATTTATAATAATAATAATTTAAGTACAAAAAAACATTTTAAAATTCTTCATCATTTTTGCGAGAGTGATGCTCTCTATATCTTTTGAAGTCCTTATTACGGGCTTCTTGCGCTTCTTCGCTCAGCTGCCCGATGCGTAATAAAGCCGATGAAATTATCTCATTGCCATGAATTAAGTATTTGTGGACGGTAGGTGGCATATAGTACCAGGGATACTTAGTTACGAAATATTTCGCAGTTTCATGTGAAAATACTTTGAACTTCGGAGCATTAACTTCATGGCCGCATGAAACAACAATCATTATTATATGCATTTTTTTGATAAAAAACACAAATCAATCTTTGTTATTTCTGCTGAGATTTCTGCATTTTCGAAAAACCGGGCTTTGGTTTATCAACAATCAAACCCAAACGGTTTCGAAATTGCTGTTGAATTTCTTTTTTTGTTTCGGCAACAATTCTTTCTTTTATTTTCTTCTCCTCTAGCTTGCCATTGTTTTATTTTTAGTTTATAGGAGAGATGAAGAAGGCATTCAAAAAAACGAATCCAACCATGCAACACGGATAAACCGAATTGCAAGTTTTCAGTTTAAACTGGTCTTTGTATCATTTCTTCAACCAAATTAAATTCTTTTGATTTGGCACCGCAAATGTAACATTTTTGTGTGGAAGAGTTTTCGGTGATGGCATTACAAACCTTTCCATCAACCATGGCGAAGATCAAATTCTTGAATGGAAATAGTTTTTTCACTAATTTCTACAATGCTAGGTTGGAGGTCCTTAATTTGGTTATCCACTCTTCGCTTTTCAGTCACGGATGCAGCGGAAGATTCTTTTACCCCTATTGCGATTGTCAATTATCAATTGATAGTTGATAAATATTGAAATTTGGTACATTTATTCTCAATTTATTAAAAAAATACCAATTATTTCGTACTTTATCAATTTTCTTTTTGTAACTTACAATGGCCTACACCATTTTCAGTGATCAAAACTTTTATGAATTCCGTTGTTAAATATCGATTTTCACTGTTTATCAACTATCAATTGATAATTGACAATCGCAATAGGGGTGTTTAATAAACTCAATTTTAAGAGGTCTGAAATATCTGGTTGAGCTTGGACGAGGATTCTGCCAGATTATTTTTGCACCAGAAATTAAACGAAGAGGAACAAGACAGGTGATAAAAACAGCTGAATCATTTGCAATTTTATAAGACGGGAATATTTTGGGTGCTTTTGCTCTTATAATTTCATGCTGAAAACGGGTCAGGTTGGCTTCAACAATCATTGCCAATGTTTCTTCTCCAATCATTGAAGTGGGTTCATTGGACTCATTTAAAGCTTTCCTACACTTTTCAGCAGAACTTGGAATGGCGATTACTTCTCGAATTAATTTTGCAGCCCCCGATTGAAGCTCATTTCAGTCGCATATGTTAACTCGGCAAGAGACGTGGATTTTCTCAACTCTTCAGTTCTTTGTCGTTTTGTTCTGTCTGATCCGTCTTCAAAAGAAATTTTTGGACGACCACGTTTACAGAGCATGTATGTATATTTGAACAGAATGGGTGTTTTAAGCCAACTACTATTGTTTTTCAAAAACCGTGCTTCTATGCGACAAGCTTCATCGCAGCGTGATTTGAATTTTGATTTAAAATCTTAAATTTTTAAACTAATATCGTGTTCAAAAGCACCACTGCATTCAACCCGCCTTTTAACTTCTTGCCTTCAAATTTCAATTTGCCTATCCAATCCCTCGCAATTTGAACTCTTCATTATATTGTAAAGATCTTGCCTTGTGATAGACAAAGTTTTGGAAGTTTTTCGGCCTGAGAAGTAATTATAATACAAATTTTACAAACAAATTTCAATTTCTTTTTACAGTGACGTCACCAACAGAAATTTATATTACACGAAGAGGAGCAAATTGGAGCAAAAAAAAATTTAATATTCTGAAAATAGACAAAACACTTAACACAATGACATAACACTTTTCAGCACCTCACAGCCATCACAACTAAAAGTTTAAGGATTTTTCGTTAAATACAAAAACAACACATTTTTTTACACTTTTTCTATTTTCAACCACAAATTAAGGGAACAAAAAAATATTTTTTTTGCTAATTAAAAAATAAAAAATCACACCTGAGCTTACTGATTCCATGGCAAAAAATTTTATTTTGATCCAACCAACGAATAATAAATGGCACACAATTTACTTAAACAAGTCAAAACTCAAAAAACACGTGTGCACGCGATGCAAAAAGAAAACATATGTTCCATTTGTGACGATCTGCAGAACATCACGTGATCCAAATGAATCTTCTCTTTCTCTTTTCTAGTTCTCTATAATATTTAAAAGAGAAATAAAACGTAAGTTTAAGACAAAGCTCAACTTTAAAATTTGATTTTCTGCCAGCTTAACAGGTATTTTGCCCCATTGTGCAACGGTGAGATACGTTTCTCTCGTTTCTGTGTTGGCATTAACAGATAGTGGCAATATTGAGCTACTTGTATATCTTTTCTGTGTTGGCATCAACAGAAATTGGCAGTAGCAAGATCTTTCTTCTCTTTTTCTGTGTTTGCGGCAACAGAAAGTGGCAGTAGTGAGATACTATATCTCTATTTGGAGTTGCTTTATCGTGTCTTCTACAACAAAGGCGGTGGTAGTGGTAGATAGATATCTATCTGTTTCGGCAAACACGTATTGAATACATCTTTGGTTCGTGTTCGGACACGAATTGAAATAATTAAAACTGTTCGCCGACAAAACACAAGTTTATTTTTAACAAAATTATTTATTTATTGAATTCGCAAAAATCGTTGTATTTATAAAAAGGAGCAAAATTTAAGTAAAGAATAAAAATACATTGAAAAAAGATACATTGAATTTAAGTTAATTTCGTTTCGTTACGTTTAGTTTCATTTGTCTCGGTTCGGTTCGTATCGTTTAATTATTGTAATTTATAGATTTTTCGGAAACTTACCGCGTTATAAATATTTATTTATTTATTTATTTCTTCTTCCCGACGTTTCGAAGAAATTGCACTCTTCGTGGTCACGGGATTAGACTGACGTTTGATTGATGTTGTTTGTTACTCTTTTTTTAAAATGTACCGGTGTGTTGTTGTTGGTCCATTTACAGGGGGTGGTGAATTATTTGACTGTTATTGAATTGTGTTTGCGTAAGCTGGGGTGCATACAAAGCTCACAACATCAGATGTTTCGGTGCTCGTTCTAATCGGTTTGAGATTTCTTATAAGAGGATCCCATGTTGGGGATAGTTTGAAGCTGGAATCTGTGTTGAAATTCTTGTGTTTTTTTATTTCAATTGCTTCTCTTACTATCCTTGGTACATAGAATCTTTCTGTGGCAATTGATTTGGCTTGATCAAACCGAATAAAATGATCATCGTTGTAAGCTAAGTGCACAGAGATTGCAGATTTTGTGACCGAGTTATGCTGGATCACTTTTATGTGTTCATTTAAGCGAGTTTGTATTGTTCTTCTTGTTTCACCGATGTAAGATAAACCACAACTACAGGGAACAAAGTACACTCCGGGACTTTGGAAAGGTAGCGTGTCCTTGGGTGTTCTTAGGAGCTGACGCACTTTGGTTGAGGGTTTAAAGACAGTTTTTATCCCGTGTTTGCCCAAAATTCTCCCAATTCCATCAGAAATCCCTTTTATATAGGGTAAAAATGCGCGTTTTTCCACCGGAAGTGATGTGGAATTTATTAATTAGAAAAGCCAAAGAAATTAAAGCAAATGTGATTAAATGCTCAATTTACTTCGATCAAGTTTACCTATGAAAAAGAAGTTGAAAATAAATTAAATTTCTTAAATATTCAGGTAAATAAAAATAATGATAATTCGTTGGACTTCGCGGTGTATCATAAACCCACAAGTACGATGCGACTGATAACGAGTCACTCCTTTTGCCCATTTCAATACACATCGTTTGTGCAACTTACCGCTCTCAATCAAAAATTATATGCGGGAATACGAATACATTAAACAAGTGGCAAATATAAATGGTTACCCAGTGTTAGAAAACTTTACTTGAAATAAAAAGACTTAAATTTTTGAAGTAGACTTTGCCTTTTATTTAATAATTTATATTCTTTTTAAAAAAACTACTCAAAAATTGTTTTTCACTCGTGGCGTCTACAAATCAAGTGAAGAATGTTTTTATCTTTTTATCTGTTGGATATGAATCTTCTTCTTGATTATTCTTACGACCTCTGGTGGTGGAAAATATTTGATGGATACATTTGTTGGTGTTGCCACCAGTTGATTTTTCTTAGAGTTCCCCCGGTACCACAATTCCAGGCTAGGTTGTTGTACCATCAGAATTCACCGGGAGCAACGCTAACTTAACAGCCGGTCTTTCGAAAATTCCATTGGATGTTTTTATTATAGCACTTCGAACTTGGCCATCGGATAATGATTTCACCGCTTAAACTCGGCCCTTTGGATAGTTGTTTCTAGGAAGATCCTTGTCAATCATGAGAACGATCAACTTTCAATGGAGGTACTGGATCATACTATTTGGAACGAAGAGTAAAATCTGGCACATACTCTACTATGAAACGTTCCCAGCATTTGTAAGCAAAACGCTCTTTGTATTGGTAAGTGTTCCTTAGAATTTTTGCATTGTCATTCAGTTGAATAGTTGGTTTTCCTCTGTCCGAGAAGTGATTTGGAGTTAGGGCCTGGAGTTGATTATATTTTCAGCAGCAATCAAACAGCTCCTCAGCAGCGGGTCACTTGGAGTTCTTGTAGGCAATGAAGTGTGGAGTGCCGTTTTGAAGGAACATACCAAACGCTCCCAAGCTCCGCCCATATGTGGTGACGCAGGTGGATTGAACAACCATTTTAGTGAAGGAGCTTCGAAGTGTTCTGCAATAACTATTGGATCTATTGATTTTAAATCTTCACGCAGCTGCCGTTCTGCTAGTTAGTTCCTCTATCTGAGTAGATTTCATTAGGTTGTCCTCGTCATTGTATGAAGTCGTGGAAGCATAGGATGAATGAGTCCGAATCTAGTTTGTGTGCTACTTCGACGTGTACAGCTCTGGTTGTTAAGCATGTAATTATGACGCCCTACCTTTTCTCTTGGCGTCTACCCACAGCTACGTTGAGTGGCCCAAAGTAGTCCACTCCAGTAAAGGTAAATGGATTGCAGTACGGTGAAACTCTCGCTATAGGCAGCTGGGCCATCTCTGGTGCAACTGGTTTCGCTTTTTTTACTTTACAGCTTTGACACATCTTAATGATTGATTTAACAGCACATCTTAACTTGGGAATGAAAAACCTTTGTCTTATTTGGTTAACTACACTTTCGTTATTGGCCTGCAGGAACTCTTCATGGCTTTTCTTAATCAAAAGGTTTGTATATGATGTCCTCTGTGTAAGATCACAGGGTGTTTTTGTTCTGCATTCATAAACTTATCTGCTTCAAGTCTTCCTTTAACTTTTAATGGCTGTAATTTGTCAAGGAATGGACAAATACGCCTGATTGTGCTTAAACGATGTACCGTCGCACAGTGGGGCGACCTATGGCAGAGTCGGAATTAATTCAAAAAATGATACGAAACACATGAGTTTTATCTGTTGCTATTCCGTTATAAAATATTCCAATGCATCTAAACCGCGCTAATTTTATTCTGTTACATGATTTCCCACTCCAAAGCGTACACTTGAAGTAACCACTTTAGTTCTCTTCCAATTGTGATTTGCAAGGTTGACAAAAAGTGTTGGTTTTTAAATAGCTGTAACTTTCTTAAAAATAAAGGTAAAATTAAGTTTGAACACGGAATCAAAAGCGTCAGGTGTGTTATTTAATATTTTAAAAAGAAATTAAAAATCGTGGAAGTATTTTGTTCAATTTTGTATCAAAAGTCGGGTGTGTAAAATATATAAGTCCTAATTAAGTTCTTTTTATAAAGCTTTAGCTTAAAGTTAACTTCCACACGCTTCCACATCCAGATTTTGGTATTTTTATGTAATTTGACATATTGTCTACGTAGTTCCTAAGAGCTCATATGTGCTCCATTTTTTATTATTTTTTTTTTTACTACCACCTTACAGTCCATTAAAATGTAACAAGTTTTGCTCACACCTCGAATTTAGTAGAGAAAATGTTTTTTTTTCTTTGTTATGTGGAGTGTGCATCAATATGAGTATACAAAATGAATTTGGGGGTTGTAACCCCCCCCCCCATTTGGCGTGTGTGGGGTGTAAAAAGGTATTCGCTATATCTAGTTCCACAAAAATTTTACTTTGATTTTGTAGAAAATTAAATTCTCTACAATTTTGGCATACAAACTTTTATCGAGAAATCGAAAATAAAAAAGTTATAGTTAAAAATATACAAAAGTTTCGTCATTTAATCAATCAAAAAAGATAAATGATATTTTTTTGAAAACGATAGTCTATTTGTAGTTGAAGCGTTTGGAAGATGAAGGTGCTAAGCGACATTTTCAAAGTTCTGAGTAACCAGCATTTAAAGTTTTTTACCTGTAACTTTTTTCATAAAAATAATAAAAATTCCATAAGGCCAATTTTAAGTTAATACAACTCAATTGCTTTTAAATTTAATAATCCTCTTTATTGAAAACAAAGAACTTTGGAGATATTTACAGTTTTGTGTACTTAAAACCTTTATCCACAAACTTAATTGAATATACTTAATTAGTTTTTGCATAAAGGTCTTAAGTGACAAATTTGACTCCTATAATTATTTATTTTTTGACAGTTTTTTTTTCTTTTTTTCCCTTAGGACCTGCTCAAAATGCATTTGAATGGAACCATTGATGTTCTACTGGGATGAATTCTGATCTGATCTTTTAGATTTTTAGTTTTTCCGCAGAAAGCTGTTTGATTTTATTCTCCCTTGGCATAAAATCTTGATTTTCGTTGGGGCGGTTATTGGTTTTTGCTATTATAACTCTACTAAAAGGTGTAGACTCCTCGTAGCATTCTTTGTAAAGAAAGGAACTATACTCTTCCACTCGAATCCACATTATAGAATCCCTGAAATGAACTTTTTCATTTGATACGTTTTTTGATGAATTTTTCACGTTTAGTTTTTTCTGAAGTTCATTCAAGGTTCGAAAATGATTTTGCATGTTGATAACAACTGTAGCTGTGCACGTGCGGTGCATTGCCGTGTAAACCAGCCCACATACCAGATTATTATAAAATTTTTGCGAAATTGAAAAGGGCAAAACCAATATTAACTATCGGAAAAAGTCGATAAGGGAAACACTTTGTGAAGTAATAGAAAAACAAAAAATTCAATTTTAATTTTTAGTTTTACTACCTGAGTATGTGAAACTTACCATGTGGCCAACATGGGAGACTTAAGTGTCACTTATTCCGATAAGTTAACACTGGGAAATTGGGAATTATTTTTCCATATTTGGCACTTAAGTGACACTTATTTCACTGTGAAACTGGCCAAGTGTATAAGAAAACCGAAAAATCAATACTAGGTTCATCGCAAAACTTTAAATAATATCTCACGTTTTGCGATAAATTGCCAAACCTGCCTGCCTAGAATTCTTACTACGACACCTGTGTCGCTCGTGCGTGGTGCCTGCACGGTGTATAATGAAGGGCTTTAGTGCGTTTAACACCATCTTCCACAAAGTTTTTTAAAAGACACTTGCTTATAGCACCTTCATCTCTTTGGTAAATAGGAATCTAGATGCAATACAGACGAGCAGATGATACAGAAATTTAAGTTTTCGAATAAGATCTCCATCTGCAAGAAAAAATGAAAATTTCAAAAAATGTCACTTAGAACCTTCATCTTCCAAACGCTTCAGTTATATCTTTTCTATTTGCGATTTCTCGGTAAAAATATGCATACCAAATTTGTAGAGAATTTAATTATCTACAAAACACATCAAATTATCTAGAAAACAGGTAAAATCTTGTTTGTGGGACTTATGGTTCCCTAGATATGGCGAATACCCTTTTACACCCCCCACCCGCCGAATAGGGTGGGGTACAACCCCGAAAATCATTTTGTATACTCAAACTGATGCACCTTATACATTGCAACAAAAAAACATGTGTTATACTAAATGCGAGGTTTGGGCAAAATTTACATTTAACAATTTCGTCAAGATTCAAAGAAAAGTGGGTACAATCGTGATTAAATAAGTATAATGATAAAGATAGAAGTGGAAATATGTTTCTTCCAGTATTCGTAATCGGTTCTTAAATAAAAAAAAATAATTCAGCTCTCACAATCCAACAAATGAATTAATTCCAGTTTTCGGGGTATCTTGCCCTATTGTGCGTCGTCATCTATCTGTTAATGCCAACACAGAAACGAGAGAAACCAGTGGATGTCGCCATGATTTCAGGATTAGTTGCCAGCATTAATGCTTTGAAGACATCAGTGGAAGAACTGTGGAAAAATACTGGTGATAGCCAAGCACAAATAAAAGATTTAAGTAGCCAAGTCGAAACACAAAACAGGGATTCTTTGGACACTACATCTGAAGCCAATACTTTCTTAACGCCGCGTCAGCCTAATTGAATTCGATTTGTTGCTGTCTTGTTAGCTTTTCCTAACCGAATTAATTTCATCCCTATAGACATCTATAGAGCGCAATTCTGAATATTACCTTTTCTGCTTCGTTAAGCTCATCGCCATTTAAAATCCCACGAGTTTGTAATTGAGGTTTATAGTTCAGCTTTATGTTTAGATAACGGATCACATATGCTACAGTTTTAAGGATGCTGTTCCAGTTTGGAAATCTTTTTACATCGATGATTGGTTGTGGTCTCATATGAACATTCAGCAACTCTTCAGTGGTCTCTGCTGGAAACTTAATATCTTTTGGCCAATTTTCTTCTTCCCACATAAAAACTCAGTGCCTTGGAACCAGCGGTCATTGATATCAAGTTTCGGTGGTTTGATCCACTTAGTCGCTTCGTCAGCAACATTTTGCTTCGATGGGATATATCGCCAACTACCTGTATTTGGTTTATCCTGAATTTCTGCTATTCGGAACGCTATATATTTTTTATATCGATGAGGGTTATTTCTAATCCAGCCCAAAACGGTTTTGGAATCACACCAGAAAAATATTTTACTCACTTTAATTGAGATTTGATCCAAAAGTTATTTAGAGAATCTGCATCCAATCACAGCAGCGTCCAGCTCGAAACGTGGAATAGAACGCAGCTTAATCGGAGTCACCTTTGTCTTAGCACCTACTAGTGAGTGTATTTCTGCTATTTGATGGGCTAGCTAGACTGCTTCTACTTCGTCATCCACACAATCCAACAAATCATCCACATAATGATTTTTGATAATGCTTTGAACCGCCCTCGGAAACTCATCGCTGAATTGCAACGCATTATGATTCTTAACATATTGCGCACAACTAGGTGAACATGTTGCTCCAAATGTCATCACTTGCATCACGTAGGTCTCAAAATCTGAATCGGAATTGATGCGCCATAAGAATCGTAGGACATGCTGGGCTTCATGCGGTATTTTGATTTGGTGATACATTTCTTTGATATCTGCGGATAAACCAACTTTTCTTTCTCTGCTTCGCAAAAGGACACCAGGTAGAGATGTGTTCGATACCTTTCATCAGCAGAGTATTAAGTGATACACCGTCGACTGTGGCAGGTACATCCCACACTATTTTTTGTCTGGTTTATTCGGGTTACGAACTGGGAAGATAGGCAAATACCAAACTTCTTCATGATACTCTTGAAGTTCTGTCGAGGTCAGCTTTCGAATATATCCTTTTCGTTCGTATTCTTTAATCTGCCAAATCAAATTCTCTTTCAGCTCTGTGTCTGAATCCAATCGCTTCTCTAGACATCTCATTCTTCTTGTGGCCATAGGTTTGGAGTCAGGCAACTTCATATTTTCATACCGCCAAAGAAGTCCAGACTCGTAACGATTTTCTAAATGATTTTTCAGTCAGGATACATTTTGCACGTTCTTCTTCTTGAATAGTTTTGGAATCTTTTGGTCCGAATATACCCAAGTAGTCCACGGAGAAAAACTCCTTCACCATTTGATGAAGTTCCTTGTCGATATGTGGCTGGCATTCACACACGTGAGAATGTTGTTCGAAGTTGGATCCATCTTGTTTCATTGGTTGTGGAAAATATAGTCCATCGAAGACGGGACTTAATAGCGAGAGGATCTTCATCAGTTGCTTCTCGGATTTTAAAGGGAACAGCAACATGCCAGTTCCGAAGACCAACGAGAATACCTGGACTGGCGTTTTTGTAAGATTCAACCGGCAAATTTCTGAGATGAGGATATCTATTAACCATACTCGTGTAGTTTAAAGATTGACTTGGCAAATTCAAACTTTTCACAGTTCTCACGTTTGAAATGTGAAATTTTGATGCATTTTGATGTACACCAGATATATCCAATGAAACCCTCTTAGATTGCTTCTCCTGACGAGAGATCGACCCACTTCACTTCAAACATAAAGGTGCCTCTTCTCCTTCCAAGTCCAACTCATTTCTTTGTAAAGCTAGTACTTAGCTGAGTTAAATAAATAAATTTGCTATCTTCTCATTCAGCAACGTACTTGAAGACCCTTCGTCGAGAAAGGCATACGTTTTGATTTGCCTTCCATTATTCGACACCAATACAGGGATAATTCGAAAACGAACAGAAGTGGTTGCGATGTTATTCATTACGTTTTCATTTCTTTGGAGTTCTGGTTTAGTTTCTGGATGCTCATCTCGGATGTTGTGCAGTAGTGGATGGTGTCTGCCATGACAATTTGTTTGGAAACATATGAGTGGTGCTGAACACCTGAATGGGTGTCTTTTGAGGCATTGTCGACAGAGTTTTGCTTTCTTCACAAATTCCCAACGTTCATTCACAGACCATTCCATGAAACGTGAGCATGTGGGATTCGATGTGCAATTACCATACTTACGCACGGTTGGTTCACAAATTTGTTTAATTGAACTTTTTCCTGTTGGGTAAATTTGTTTAGTTTTACAGATGATTGGCTTCCGTGCTCCGATAATTCCTCAAGGAGCGCCTGGCCCTTCGACATTAGTAGCTGTCGTTCCTTGAGAATGGTATCTTCATTCTCCAATAAACGAAGACGCTCACGGATCCTCTCGCTTTCGACTGATTTGATGCCACAAATACTGCTGGCGTTGTTTCTTTCGTTGCTGCTAGTGTGCATAAAGAGCACTTCCATTTTTCGTCGTCAGCAACTTCGTCTCCAACTCCTGCACACTCGTAATGCACCCATTTCATGCACTGCGTGCATTCGACTATTTTGTGGGGTGTGTGGCTTTTTTTCAGATCCGGGAACTTTGTGCCACTACCGTATACGTTGTAGATATTTTTTTCATTACATTTTTGAGAAATGTTAGAAAACTTTACTTGAAATAAAAAGACTTAAATTTTTTAAGTAGACTGCCTTTTATTTAATATTTTATATTCTTTTTTGTTTGTAAGGACAAATTAAAACCACTCAAAAATTGTTTTGCACTCTTGGCGTCTACAAATTAAGTGAAGAATGTTTTTATCTTTTTATCTGTTGGATATGAATCTTCTTCTTGGTTATTCTTACGACCTCTGGTGGTGGAAAATATTTGATGGATACATTTGTGGGTGTTGATTTTCTTAACACCCAGTTGCAATGATTGATTCAATAATTAAAAAAACACGCGAAAAAAGCAAAGAAACATAAAAAATCATCTTTGTTCAGAAACGCATCAGTAAATGTGTGTCTAATGTCTTATGAGCCAAAAACAAATTAAAATCTGTTTTCAACGAACATGATATGATGATGGTTTAAAAAGGCAATAATAAGTTAAGTGATCTTTTAGGTAGTACAAAGGACAAAATAGAAAATATGAAAAAATCAGGTATTTATTGTATTGATTGCCATGATTGTGAAGCTGTGTACATAGGTCAAACGAAGAGAACAATAGGCACACGTTTTAAAGAACACGTTTATTGTATAGAACAGAAGCATGCATACAAGTCAGCGTTTGCCGCTCATATTTTAGAGAGTCAACATTCGATCGGTAGTGAAAATGTTAAACTTTTAAAGTGTGTTAGAGATGAACGTAGACTAGACGCATAAAAAAACACCGACCAAGCAGTGAACTTAGATGGTGGCAATATTGATTCAATACTTTTTTCTCTTAATACAAATGAACAAAGACAATAAACAATGTAGTGATGTGTTTTTAATACATTTACATATCAGTTTTGTGTATTTTTGTTACATCAATGTTGGGATTCTCTTCAATCGTGATTGCTGATAATAGCACGTAAGATCGCGTTGAATTGCATTCAGGTTAGTCATTCGGTTTTTTATTCGTTTTATGTTTAATTTTAACTAATTTTACGTTGGTAAAACCGAATAATTAATTGTAAAATCAGTAAGGTGTTATTTTTTATTTTTATTTCATCGTGATATAAAATCGATTTTACGTCGTTCGGCAAAAAAAAATGTTATTTTATATGATAAGGAGGTTCGGGATCGGTAGTATACATAGTTCGACGGAGAATTTTATTCATTGAACCAGAATCGCTTATTTGCACAAAGTGAATCGAAAAGGTGAAAGCAATGCATGAGAGCGAATGTGAAAACAATTTATTCGATTCACTTTTTCACAGAACCAGAATCGGCCGACAGGTAGGCACCAGGGGCCGATTCTTGTTTTGTGAAAAATGTAACGAAAAACTTTTCCCCTTGCACATTAATTCCGATTCTTGTTCTGCGAAAATGTGAAACCAAAACTTTAAAGCAAATAATTTTAAGGGAAAATACGAACAAGCAATGGAAAGTTCAACCACATCTCTTCTTCGTCTAATCCATTAAGAAAAAAATCTTTCCATGCGTTTTTATTTCCTCTTAAACAAAAAATAAAGATGAGAGAACTCCGCTGACTGGGAAAATAATAAGGTGATCGATCGGACCTTTATTTCTCGGATTAGCAAGGTAAGGTGGGTAATATGTACTTTTAGAAGCATTCAAGTTTATATGAAAGGATATTTAAATTTTACGTTTTACCAAAACAATCAAATTTCCATCTAACTCCATCTTTAAGAAAAGCACACTTAATTTATTTTTACACCAGGCAGACGATCAACAGGCAAGAGAGCTCTTTGCCTGGTCACAGAAAGAAAGTTATTTGTCCTTTGCAAAAAGTTCCTTCTTGCGTGCTCGCTCCTATGTTTTCCCTCTTGCTCTGTTACTCAGGATATAGAAATGAAATGATTGGGGAAAAAATTGAATAAAAACGTGTTTTTTTTGTTTCTGCAATACTATGCAGCCAGCAACGATCGAGAGCAGAGAGAAAGAACTAATAGAGAGAGTCAAATTTCCTCGTCTCCGTCCCCTCGAAACCTTTTGTTTACATTTTTTATAACGTGTTGAATTCCTATCGGTGTGTACATGTTTTCACCTCGGGCAGTGCAAAACAAAAACAAAGGTGGTGAGTATGCACATCTTCTTGCATATGTATTTGTCCCCACATTTTTTTTATATGGAGTTAATAATTATACATATGCAAGATGGTGCGCAAGCCCAGTAGGAAATTTCATCCTCACTGAAAAATTTTGCTGAATTCAACATTGAATTCAAATGCCACTTCTTACAAGAAACAGCAAGCACTGATTTAGTAACTGTAAAGTAATGCATAGTTTCACCAGTTCATGGTTTTATGCACATTGTCTGCTTTGTAAATGGGCAAAATATCGAAACACTCCCTTCTTTTACCTGGCACACAAAAATCAAGTGAGTTCAATGTGGAATTAAAAGATTCTATTTTAGTTAAAATTATGCGACGATTCAATCGTTGAAATGTAATGCATAAGTTTAGCAGTTCGTTGTCTAGGTCCACTCGTCTGCTTTGTAAAGTATACTTTGAGAGAGCAGAAAAAATAATTCTCCCACGACGCTCTCTTTTTTTGTTTGTTTTTTCCCTGAGCAAGAAAAGAATAAAAACTACCCTTTCCTTTACCTGACGCGATCAATATAAGGATTTCTGTGAAGAAAAGTAATGTATCCTTTCATCAGACATTTATTTATAATGAACTGAGCATTAAAAGTGTATGAATTTAAAAAAAATCACTTAGAAAAATAAAGTTCACAGTTTGTTCATGCTTTGGTTTTTATAAGGGCGGTAAAAATTGACGATAATTTGCGTCTTAGAGACGCATTTTGGAGTTTAGGTCACTTGACATTTTAATTGAATTATATTCAATCGTTCCAACTAAGGAGAAGTATTTTTCTAATTTATGAATGAAACATTTAGCGATTAAGCAACTCCCAATTCCCTATTGATTTCACTACTAAATTTTCATCATAATTTTCATCGGAAATAATAAATATTAAGCTGATCAATAACTAAGTAACACTCAATTAATGACTTTTTTGTTGAATATTCATCATATTTTTCATTGGCAAATATTGAGGTAGTGAAAAAACAAGTCGAAATTATTTAGCGATTTCATAAAAGAATTTTCATCATATTTTTCATCAAAAATTAATGGTCTGATGAATAAGCAAGTTACTTTTGTTTAAGTATTTCTTCGCTGAATATTCATCATATTTTTCACCGGAGTCCTCAGTCTAACTGGTGAATAAGCAACTTCCAAGGAAGTAGTGATTTAGTTGTGGAATTTTCATCGAGATGGTTGCATGTGCACCCCGCCAATGACATGCCCATGTTAAAATCCTGGATGTATTCCGCACGAAGGAAGCGGGTGCTGCTCCCTTTCCTCAAGGAAGAAGCAAGACATTCACCATTGAATTTTTAGTAATTTCCCACTGGGAGTCGCAACATCGTAGCTTGTAGACTAAAAAGAGAGCCACCGTCGAATTTGACTCTCTCTATTAGTTCCTTCTCTCTGATCGAGAGGAAGACAAAAGACAATGCGATGATGTTTGTTTTATTACTGTGTTGTATGTACGATTTTTTAAGGTCGTCTGAGGCTGGCGACAAAGTATATGAACTCTTTTTCTTCTTTGCATTAGGGGGGTTCACATTATCAAATATGCTTGACAAGCATGGTTTGATTGACTCGAATTTGAAAATGTGAACGCTCCATCAAACGGCTTGTCAAGCATGTTTGATGGATATCAAAATATTTTGATATTTTGCTTGCTTGACAAACATATTTGAGAATAGGGGGGTTCACATTATCAAATATGCTTGACAAGCATGGTTTGATTGAATCGAATTTGAAAATGTGAACGCTCCATCAAACGGCTTGTCAAGCATGTTTGATGGATATCAAAATGTTTTGATATTTTGCTTGCTTGACAAAAATATTTGAGAATATGAACGCATTCTTGTCAAACCAGGAGGAAATTTCATTCTAAAAAAAGTTGCCAACCTGTGCGCATCAAAAGATAAGAACAGCCAGTAAGTGGAAATTGTGAATTTTGGAGGGAATTCTTTGAAATATATTGAAGTTTACCAGAGACATGGCAAATTAAAAGTGAAGACTATAAAAACAAACCGAAACAAAAATTTGGACGCTTTTTTAGCCATTCCTTTGTCCATATTCGTTTCCTCTTATTTTGTTGACTTTTTTTTTCTTCTTGGTCTTCATCTTCTTAAATTTGATCTATTACAAGAGCCGCAACAAAACGTCCGCCATGGTTAAAATTCTAAAGAGAAATTATGTTTGATAGCCTGTTTGACAAATGTGAACGCAAAATGGCTTAAATCCATCAAACATCATCAAGCCATGCTTGTCAAACAAATTTGAGAATGTGAACCCCCCTAATATGAACGCATTCTTGTCAAACCGAAGGAAATTTCATTCTAAAAAAAGTTGGCAACCTGTGCGCATCAAAAGAAAAGAACAGCCAGTAAGCGGAAATTGTGAATTTTGGAGGGAATTCTTTAAAATATATCGAAGTTTACCAGAAACATGGCAAATTAAAAGTGAAGACTATAAAAACAAAACGAAAAAAAAATTTGGACGCTTTTTTAGCCATTCCTTAGTCCAAATTCGTTTCCTCTTATTTGGTGACTTTTTTTTTCTTCTTGGTCTTCATCTTCTAAAATTTGATCTATTACAAGAGCCGCAATCAAAACGTCCGCCATGGTTAAAATTCTAAAGAGAAATGATGTTTGACAAATGTGAACCCAAAATGGCTTCAATCCATCAAACATCATCAAGCCATGCTTGTCAAGCAAATTTGAGAATGTGAACCTCCCTATTGATCCATGGAAATTGGATATATTCTTTATGTGCATACCTACGCATATTTTTTTTTGAGTGGTGGAGGATTTTTTTAATGACGGAAAAAATGTCTTCTTTTTTGTGTAGTTTTCGTATTCTATTCTAGATTCGTTAGATCGGAGCATTTTTTGATTAAATAGGTAAATATCATTTTTAATGTTATTTAGATAATCATTTTCCGGTTTCTTATATTAAGAAATTTAATTCTAGGGATTATTAATACATTTCAACATTTTGAACCTGTTGTTGTTGGAAACAAATACAAAATAATTAAAAAATATGTAATTATGATAAAATATTTAAATTTAAAGGTAGACTAGGTTTATCTTCCTACAAATAAAAAAAAAAATGTTCTCTACAGGTGGAGATCTTCAAAAGACACTTGGTAATATTCGGTACCAAGTAGTGTGGGACCTGTACCTTATTTACACCACCGGGAAATCAGGACCAATCTATGAAAGATCGACAATTATTTCTTAAATTGAAAATCGCATTGGGGGAAGTTTAAAGTTTTAATACTTTCCCATTGCTTTTAGACCATCAGCTCATGAGGCTTGGTTCTTCTTAGTCTTCGAACATTATCTCTTACATTTAATTCAGTATCCATCTCGGAGTTAAAATTACATTCATTATTCCACGAAGGACTTCGTTTTGAAATTTTTTTTATGTTTTCAGCACTTATTTTCTTTGCACAACCTCACAGTTGGATACCATAAGTCCAAACGGGTTTCAGTATTTTGTTGTATAGCATTATTTTTGTCTGGATAGATAAGTCCGAATTCTTACCAAGTAACCAATACGTTTTTCTATATTTTAGGTTTAGTTCTTGGCAACCAAAGTCATTCCAAGGTATTTGGCAGTATTGGCGTAAGGTACAGCTGTTACTGTTAATACAAATTGGAACATTAATAAACTTTTTGTTGGTAAAGTTTATATGAGTTGATTTGGTTTCATTTATTTTGATACGCTATTGTTGCATCTAATTTCTTACTTTATCGGTTGCATTTTCCAATTTTTCTGTAGCCTTCACAATGCATTTAAATGGCAGTATCATCTGCAGATGACGAGTGAGGTGAAAGCTTAGCGATTGGACGTGTTTTGGTGCGGCTCCTAGTTATATATTTTTGAAGTTCATAAAGAAACGTATTAAGGCGTTAATTTGAAGTGCAAGGTGATTCGGAAGCGATTGTTTATATTGTGAGCTGGTTTACAGGCCTTAAACTCTGTCATTTACAATTTAAAAAGGAGTTTTAGTTTTCTAATTTTCGTGTTTGATACATCTAGTTGGCATTTGAGTGATTTCATTGTTTTGTGTGCATCAAACGGAATTCACCTCTTTTCTGAGAAAGTGCAGCTTACACCATACACGCTCAGAATCTAAAGTGAGACAGAACAAAATACACATTTTCAATAAATTTTAAATGTGAGTACACATACACACAACCTCTATTACATTAGTAGAAATAGAAAATATTAAACAATACTCCCACACATTGAGCGTAATAGTAATTATTTTCACCACAAAAAGCTTAATAAAATCCACCTCATAAAATCATTTTTGGTTCCGAAGACAACAACCCATCTATTTTTCACCACTACGCTGAAAGCTTGTTAGCAAAAACGACAACCAAAATTTATTCCCAACAGTAGTGCAACGAATGGAAAATACAAAACCAAAAAGATCTTTGAAAGAAACTTCGCCAGATTCGGATAAATTTGTAAATTATAAAAAATCTTGCACCATGGGTGAAAATTCAATGACAAATCTTATGAACATTTTAATGCCAAAAATGAATGAATTATTTGACACAAAATTGGCCAACATAGCAACAAAAGATGACATTAACACCATAAAAAATGATATAATCGCTCTACAAGCCGAGAACGAAACTCTTAAATCTGAAATCACAAAACTAAAAGAAAATGAAAATACTCTAAACAGAAAAATTGAAGATTTTGAAAAATTCACTAAAAGGCTAAACATTGTTGTAAATGGATTGACTGCGACCAACATTCAAGAAGCAAAACAACAATTTGATCAAATATGCAATTCAACTCTTAAGTTATCCGTTACAACAACCAACACCAGAAAAATCGGCTTACCAAACAGGAACTCGTCTGCGTTCGTTTTCGAACTGGGAAATGTCAACGACGTTAACTCAGTACTATCGGCAACTCAGAACTTGAGAAACTCCAGAATATTCATCAACAGAGACCTGTCATACAATGAAAGAAGGGAGAAGTACCACCTCCGACAAATCAAAAAATGTTTAACTCAAACAAATCCCAACCTTAAAGTCGAGATCAAGCGGTGGGCTATTGAAGTCAATGGTCATCGCTACAAATGCAGCCCTGAAGGAATCATCACAGCTTTCAGCGATGTAGATAAGGATTATATTGTTAGTTTATTAAGCAAAACAGAATGTAACTATACAACTATTATAAATAAGCTCAACAAAATTATTCCAGTTTCAAGCAACTTTCCAAACCATGCTTAACAATTAGGTGCCTGTCAGGTTTTATCTTTTAATATTGCTGGTCTTGGAAATAAAACCTTATTTAGTAATTTTTTTAAATATATTAATAATTTTGAAATATTTTTTTTATATGAAACATTTGTAACAACTGAAAACAGTTCACAATATGAAAAATTCTTTCCGGGATACAAACTTGAATGGATTCCTGCGACAAAAACACAACAACAAACACGAGGAAGAGCAAGTGGCGGCTGTTTATATGGGTATAAAAAATGCGTAGAACTAGTTTATCAACTCAGCTTTGTCAAGCAATGTGATACCGTTTTTCTTAGAGGACATTTTGGTGGAGCTTTTCTGAACCTTGTTCCCGCGTACATCAACTGCAACCATTGGAGAAGTGACTTTGAAAAACTTATTGCATTTTTCGATGAAACAGAGCAGAATAATTTCATATTAATGGGCGATTTGAATGTAAGAACTGGTACGAAAGGAAGTGTAGATGTTCAGCTTGCGAATGAAAATCTAGTTCCTACAATCAGAACCTCAAAAGATAATTGTTGTGATCGAAACTCAAATGCATTTACGGAGTTCTTAGAAGAGATTGGAGCGTTTATTTTGAATGGAAGAGGATATGGAGACAAAACAGGCGAATTTACATTTGTGAGCAGCAGAGGTTCTTCAGTCATCGACTACTGCTGTCCATCATACAGTTCCATGGATGCAATAAAAGGCTTTAGAATCGGCTGTGAAACTTTTTCCGATCATATGCCCCTCATAGTAAACCTTACCACACAGGAAGTTATAACGACAAATGATTCAATAAAGCTTTTACCAAGACTTAAGTGGCTGGATGACAGAAAAACCACATACGCACGCAGTCTAGAACAATACATACCACAAAAAATTGCTAACAATATCGCAGGTGAAGATCTTTGTCTTGCTATTAAAGAATGTGTATACGTTGCCAATGGAACAACTAATCAGCCTAATCTAAACTTTGTACCAAAGAAACCCTGGTTCGATACAGCCTGTTTTTACGCTAGGAGAAATGTTTTGAAAAACCTTAAAATGTACAGAAAACACAATATCGACGTTTACAGAAGAAAATACCGCGATTCAAACAAAAAATACAAAGCCTTATGCGTCCTGAAACAACGCAATTACTATTTAAATATCGCAAGTCAACTAGCGTTAGTTAAGGAAACAAGCGATTGGTGGAAGCTAGCTAAGATAATGCGCGGTAGCACTAACAATCGGAAATCAGACATAACATCATTTGAGTTTAGAACCCACTTCAGAAACCTACTTAATCCAACATCACTCGCAGAAATACCAAACGACAATATTTTAAATACACATATCCACATACCTTTGCTAGATGAAGACATTAAAATGGATGAAGTTCAAGCAGCTATCGCATCAGCAAAAAATAACAAAGCCCCTGGCATCGATGGTATTCCTTTCGAATTTTATAAAAACGCCTCAGCTAACTTAATCAATGAAATCCACCGACTATTTTGTGGCATCTTTAGTACAGGGACCATTCCTGAGTCTTCCAAAATGTCAATAATGTTTCCTCTTTTGAAGAAAGGGAACCCAAACGATGTAGCCAACTACCGCGGTCTGTCCTTTATGGACACTATATACAAGCTTTTCACATCTGTTCTTTTGAATCGACTTAATCGATGGGTCGAAGAAAATCAGATTCTGAATGAATTCCAAGCTGCATACAGACAAAACTACTCGACTGTAGACCAAATTTTCAATCTCTCTTGCCTTATCAAACTACAACTCGATCAAAAAAAGAAACTCTATGCGTTTTTCATTGATTTAAAAGCTGCTTTCGACAATATAAACAGAGACGCGTTGTTCTACAAATTGAAACTTTTGGGAATTTCCACAAAAATGCTCTCAATACTAAAAGCTGTCTATCACAACAACATTGCAGCAGTATGGAACGGGACAAACATCAGCGACTTCTTCCCTATCAATCAAGGTGTAAAACAGGGATGCGTCCTCAGTGCTCTGCTATTCATCCTGTTCTTGAATGACCTCGACTTCGATCTACCTGGTGGAGTAACAATTGAGGGCATATCAGTAAAAGTACTACTTTATGCAGACGATATTGTTTTACTCTCAGACAATCCCGCTTCCTTGCAAACAATGATAAATTGCTTCATAAGCTACTGCACAAAATGGAATCTGCTTGTTAACTTGGGAAAATCTGAAATAGTTATTTTTCGAAATGGTGGACGCCGGGCAGCTGACGAAAAATGGACTTTCAACAATGATGAAATCAAAATATCAAACAAATACAAGTACCTAGGAGTAACTCTGACTTACAACATGTCATGGACAGAGCATCTTATGCAGAGACTTGCACTGTCTAAAAATTCAATTAATGCTACATGGTCAAACTTCATCAAAAACAAAAACATACAGCACTCAGCTAAATACAAAATATACGAAGCCGCTTCAAAATCAGTAATGAACTACTGTGCTCAAGTTTGGGGTTATTCCGAACACAATGAAGTCGAAAAATTGCAAAGATTTTTCATTAAGAGATGTTTTTCCTTACCCAGTAACACACCAAATTACGCGCTCAGTCTAGAAACAGGGCTTCCAAAAGCATTCCTTTCAACACTCGAACTTCATTTCAAGTACATCCAAAGAGTAAGCACCCTCTCCGAACACAGATTGCCAAGAAAACTTTCAGATGCCATCGTGAGAAAGAAGATTTACTGGGCAAATGAGTGGTCTGAACTCTTTAATGAGGTCAACATTGAGTTTAACTGGTCAACAAAATCTGAGTGGCAAGCATTACATACAGAAACTTGCACGAAACTCATCGAAAAACATTGGACAGAAAACACAACCAGAGCTCTCCAATCACGCTTTCACGATGAGTATTGTAACCTGAGCTATGCCGAGGTGCCAAACTACTTCGAAGATAGTAATTCACGCGAGATGATCAGTATGATATTGAAGTCCAGGTGCGGATTGCTTAATTTAAATGCAAGAGCATTTAGAAGAGATTCGGTAGGCATTTGTACGATCTGCAACCTTGATGCTAGTGAAAATACATATCACTTTGTGGGAGTGTGTCCTTGTTTTCGTACATATAGAAGACAGTTTCTTGGAAGTGAAAGCCTTAACCGTAACCAGTTCTTCGAGTTTCTCAACGGACGAAACTATATCCAACTTTACAATTTCCTAAAAAACGCTCTAAAATATCGAAACCTAATAATAAATGAATATTCTTAAAATTATATGTAAATCCATCGCTAAGTTTTTAATGAATGTATTACAGTTAACACTTTAGCCTGACAGGCAACTTAAAAAGTTATTGTCATTTAATTTAATTTTTTAATATAATGAAAATCAAGCTTTTGTCAAAACTATCTGAATAATAAAAATTTTTTATCTATCTTATCTATCTATCTATCATCTGCAGATGTGTCCAAGATAGCATTATTGTCCACTGGAATATCCCTAGTATATAACAAATACAGTGTTGTTCCTAGGACACTTCCTTGCGGTATACCGGCTTCAATTTTATTAATTTCCGAATACTCTTGCTCGTACCGTACTCTAAAGAGCCGGTCTGTAACATAGGATTTCAGTATTTCGTAGAGCTGTCTTGGGAGGTCTCTATGCAGTTTGTACTCAAGTCCCAAATCCCAAACCTTATCAAAAGCATGAGCAACATCTAGATATACAGCGGAACATACTTGTTTTTCTTCAATACCTTTTCAACAACATCCGTAATTCGATGCACTTGGTCTATCGTGGAATGATTATTTCTGAATCCAAACTGATGGTTTGGGATTAGTTTTCTTTCTTCTATTATTTTGCTAAGCCTTTTCATGAGCAGTTTTTCAAAAACGTTTATTATAATTGGTATAAGAGATACTGGCCTGTAGGAAGTTACTTCTGTTGGTGGCTTTCCTTGCTTAGGAATAACAATGACTTCTGCAATTTTCCAATGAAAAAAAAAAAAGATTTTTTTTAAGCTATTTTTTTTCAATACTTTAAGTTATTGTATTATTTTTTTCTAATATTCCATGCTCTTATTAATTTTTGATCAAACACAAAAAACTAGATGTTTCGTAGTTTTTGAGAAAATCAAAAATAACAAAAACTAGTTTTTTCTAATCTCTCTTGCGGAATTAACGGATATGCATTACTGCTACGGTATGGCTTATGGTCGAAGTCCGGAAGCGCAAAGACTCTACGCTGAAATGTATCCCAACAGGAGGTGTCCCACCAATACGATAATTTCAAGAATCCATCAAGGAGGATCACCCAGTTATAACCCAAAGCTATCACGCAGGTGTTCTCAATGAAAAAATGTGTGAAATATGGTTAATACAGTACTTTGTCACTTTAGTAAAAGAAATTTTATTCTTTCTTTCGTAAATTTACCTAATAATCCAATAACGTAAAATCTAAAATAAATGGTTTTTCTTAGAAGAAACTAGTTTTTGTTATTTTTGATTTTCTCAAAAACTATAAAACATTTCGACATCCGGTAAGTGTCACCGTTATTTTTTAGTATTTTTTTTTGTCTATTTTAAGTGATTTTTTTTTAAATACCTTTTCAACAACATCCGTAATTCGATGCACTTGGTCTATCGTGGAATGATTATTTCTGAATCCAAACTGATGGTTTGGGATTAGTTTTCTTTCTTCTATTATTTTGCTAAGCCTTTTCATGAGCAGTTTTTCAAAAACGTTTATTATAATTGGTATAAGAGATACTGGCCTGTAGGAAGTTACTTCTGTTGGTGGCTTTCCTTGCTTAGGAATAACAATGACTTCTGCAATTTTCCAATGAAAAAAAAAAAAGATTTTTTTTAAGCTATTTTTTTTCAATACTTTAAGTTATTGTATTATTTTTTTCTAATATTCCATGCTCTTATTAATTTTTGATCAAACACAAAAAACTAGATGTTTCGTAGTTTTTGAGAAAATCAAAAATAACAAAAACTAGTTTTTTCTAATCTCTCTTGCGGAATTAACGGATATGCATTACTGCTACGGTATGGCTTATGGTCGAAGTCCGGAAGCGCAAAGACTCTACGCTGAAATGTATCCCAACAGGAGGTGTCCCACCAATACGATAATTTCAAGAATCCATCAAGGAGGATCACCCAGTTATAACCCAAAGCTATCACGCAGGTGTTCTCAATGAAAAAATGTGTGAAATATGGTTAATACAGTACTTTGTCACTTTAGTAAAAGAAATTTTATTCTTTCTTTCGTAAATTTACCTAATAATCCAATAACGTAAAATCTAAAATAAATGGTTTTTCTTAGAAGAAACTAGTTTTTGTTATTTTTGATTTTCTCAAAAACTATAAAACATTTCGACATCCGGTAAGTGTCACCGTTATTTTTTAGTATTTTTTTTTGTCTATTTTAAGTGATTTTTTTTTAAATTACCCCTCCCGCCTAAAGGGGGGGAGGGAAATAAACCTCCAATACTATTTTTTTCTTGTCTAAGTCCAACCACACGCCCTAGCTTTTTGTCACACCCTGAGTAAATCACCCTGCATATAGGAGTTTTTTGAAGGCTACTTCTTTCAAAACATTTCTTTCAAAACCTGAGCAGTACTAGATCATACCCGGGTGCTTTTTTATTTGATAGCTTGTGTTGACACATGCTTTTTACTTCTTTGAGCCAATTCCAATTCGTCGTTTCTATCAATAAAATGTAAATTATTTGTAACTCACTTTCTGGAAAAGCTTAAAAACATTGGAGAGATGTTCTGCGAGGATCTCAGCTTTCTATTTCGGGTTTGCAACCCATTTTCTGACTTGTGCTTTGAATTTGTGGTCTTTTTAGGCGTTTAGCTGCTTTCCATAATTATCATTTTAAAAATCGAAATATTTTGTATAGGTATCTGTTACTTATAGTAACAAGAAAAACACTTTTTTGAGTAATCTGTACTTTATTTACTTTATAATAATTAATAAATTAAAGAGCTAAACTAAAAAATTAGTGTCTAGACAATTACGTTAAATTTCAATACCAAATCAGGAACAGTATATATACATATACATTATAATATAAAGTTTTGAGAAAAATTGTGCAGCTTATGCTTTGTCCTAATCTTTGAACCTTCTTTTATTAAAACCCAACCTATTAAATCCCCAAAATTTAAAAATCAACAAAAAATAACCTCAACAAATAAACATTTTTCATAAACACACCAAATTTAAAAAATTTGAAAAAAAAAATTCACACGCCTTAAATACCCATACAATTTACAAATTTACCTAAATCAAACATCTCTCCATATGACCAATAATGAATTGAATCTAGGCAAAAGCTATTCGATCTTCCATCAAATCTAGATGAAAATAATTGCATATATACAAAATCAACAGCTAACCGACGAAGACGCTCTTCCACTTAACTACCCTCATTAAATCTATTAAAAATAATACAAAATTCAAAAAAACCTCTTCTCTGTGCAAACTGACATACAATTTCCTTAAATAAAACGTTCTTGTTTATAGTATTTAAATTAATTTTTATTTCAATTATTTTTTTCCAAACAAATATCATGAAGCGCACAGCAAAATACAAATGTATATAATGAAGCACACATATAAATTTAACTATGATGACGATTTTCATCAGATTTTTTTTATAACAAATTTGTCTCAAATTTGACCTGCGGTAGCACATAGTAAAGATCATGAAAACAAAAACAATAAACACACGATTCCTAAAAATAGAGAAGCAAACAGTTTTTTCCGTTCGTTTCTTCTCATAGCTCTTGAAGGAGTAGAAGAAATAAGAAAACAAAATATTGCGTTTTTTCGGTGTGTAGCTCTCCCATATGTTAGAGTAGTAGAGAAAATAAATTGAAATGTTGTCCCTTCTCTAAGAAGTTTAACTTTTAAGAAAGCTCTTTTTTTGGACGAATTTCGTTTTCATGGAAATTTTTTCCCATATGGATGCTACATCTGTATAGCAGAGAGAAGGAACTAATAGAGAGAGTCAAATTCGACGGTGGCTCTCTTTTAGCCTACAAGCTACGATGTTGCGACTTGCGCACCATCTTGCATATGTATAATTATTAACTCCATATAAAAAAATGTGGGGACAAATACATATGCAAGAAGATGTGCATACTCACCACCTTTGTTTTTGTTTTGCACTGCCCGAGGTGAAAACATGTACACACCGATAGGAATTCAACACGTTATAAAAAATATAAACAAAAGGTTTCGAGGGGACGGAGACGAGGAAATTTGACTCTCTCTATTAGTTCTTTCTCTCTGCGTATAGTTTATTATCTGTGCAACTACTTTCCTAAATTTGTGTATTCCAGCATAATCCCCGTTTTTTAGGTATTTATTATTATTATAGGTGAACTACCTAACCTATTAGAGCTCCCTATTACACGGATATTTAAAAACACGGATACACGTGTTCTTATAATGTCCGGATTTGAATCCGTGTATTTCGTGTATCCGTGCTTCTGTGCGTCCGTGTGTCCGTGTATCCGTGTATCCGAAGATCCGTGTATTTTAAATAATCCAATCATCAATACGACAACGACTTGGTAGTCGAATCTGTCAGTGGATTTAAATTTAGAATTATTTAATTTTTTCTTTAAAAATCACCAAAAATAAAAATCTATAATATCCATTATCCCTCAAAATTTTGAGCTTGTAAGCCCACCCCTTGAAAAGATAAAAATCAAAAACCATTCCGTGTATTAAGAATCCGTGTAATAAAGATCCGTGTATGCTTAATATCCGGATACACGGATATTAAGCAAATAAATACACGTGTTTTAAGAGAACGGATTTTTATTTGCGTGTAATAAATACACGGGTACACGGTGTTTTTCGAATACACGGACTGAATCGTAGGCTCTACTACATATGTACATATATCTAATTTTGGTTTTTCGTATTACACCCTGAACTCCCATATATTTCATTTGATTTCTATACATTTTGGAATCAATTTGTTCAATTGGTGTCGTTTTAATCTTATGGACTGTACTTGTAGTATTCGTCAATCCACTCCTTCTCTACAAAATAATTTTTTATATTTTTACATCAACTGAGTTACCACTTCATTTTAATGATCTAGTTTTATACTTTCGAAACGACTTTCTTCTAACATATTTACTTCCTCAATTATTTTTTTTTTAAATGGTATTCCTTCATTATTATTTGGAACAACTCATTCTATCCAATCCATTCCCTGTAAAAAATTGTACGATTTTTTCTAAATTAATTAATTTTTTGTGGTGAAAAGACACAAAACTTAAGAACCAGGACTGTGGAATGGGACAACTTCCACCCCGCTACGATCGATAACTTTCACAGCTTCTAACTAAATGGCGCTAATCAACCAAAATCGGCTTATTAGCGATTTCCATGATTAACAACTTAAATTATGGATTCCTTGAAAAAAAAATTTGATTTTATGCACATGATTTACCAGTTGCAATAATCCTTGATTAAAGATGATCAGCTTTGAACTAACTGGCCCTTAATGAGTAGAAATTTTTTAATAGAATGAATTTCTATTCTTGGATGGTAACTTATTATAAAATGGTGTTTAATGGTCTTATTACTTTACAGATATTGCAATAAGAATATTTGTTTTCTATTCATATTTTTGTTAAATAATGCATCTTTCACAGGACAGTGAACAGATTTTAACTGAAAAACAATTTTTAGTGAAATGCAACGAAAATCTAAAAAAACAACTGCTCGATAGTGCTAGTAGCGATTCTGAAAATTCTACCAACAACGAAGATATTGAACTTATTAATAAAATTAATGAAAATTCAAGTGATGAAGAAAATCAACGTCTATCTTATGTTGATAAATTTCTTGAGACTTTGGTAGACGACGAAGGCAAAAGTTCTATACATGAGGACGATGTGTCTAAAAAAGGGGAATCACCAGGTAGAATGGATACAAGAAAGTCAAGCATCGATTCAATCAATAAACATGAAGAATTATTGGCAGATGAAACAATTGAGAACTCCATTACATCATTCCGCGATGCATTCGATAAGAAAAAGAATGAAAATAAAGAGAAATGCTTTGAGAGCATACTAGCAAAAGATACTCGGCAAAGAGCATTGAAAATGCAGGAAGATCTTATTGAGTTAAGTGCTGAGAGTAGTAATTCAGATATTGAGGAAATCTCGACTGAAACCAAAGAGAAAAATCTTCGTATAAAACCAATGCTGCGACATGACCAATTAGAAAGCGAGACATTGAATGCACAAAAAAAAGAAGCCGATCGCCTGCGTCGATTGGAGAAGAGAAATACTTTTTTGACTAAAATGTTAAAGAATCAGAGTGAAAACATTAACGAAAAAGATCTAGTTTTGGATTTCGCGTCATCAACCAAAAATTTTATCAAAGTTCATTCGGATATAGTTAAACACTTGAAACCACATCAAAGAGATGGTGTTAAATTTATGTATGACTCTTGTTATGGTTGTGTGGATGCTCTTAAAGAAAATTCTGGCTCTGGTTGCATTTTAGCCCATTGTATGGGTCTTGGGAAAACACTTCAAGTAAGTATATTATTCTATTTTGTATTGTTAAAAATGGTGAAGCTTATATTTAATTCATTTAAGGTGATTGCTCTTTTGCATACGGTAACATCCTATAAGGAACTTAAGACCTCAAAAATTCTAGTTCTATGCCCAAAAAGTACTATAATGAATTGGGCTGATGAAATCAAACGATGGCTTGGCCCGCTTGAAGTAAAGAATTTACAAATATTCAATTTTAGCGATACTGCGTGAGTATAGGTGTAACGTTCAATAATATTTATTTATATTATAATATGTCATTATAATATTGATTATTATAAATATTAATAATCATTAAGTGACAGATTTGTTAAAAAGCGTAAAGTACTAACAAGATAATTTCTTTTTTTAAAACAAAATATTGCCGCTACTTAGACAGGCGTTAACGGTTTTTATTAAAATTGCCATCCTTTTTAAATTTTGTAATCAAGTGCATTTTCATATGACTGCTGTAACTCAATTTTTTCCCAATTCTTTGAAATATGAAGATTGCGAAAGATAAAAATTTTGACACGGAAAAATAGTTGCCCTGTAAATCGTGGGAAAGGTTGGTTTCTTTTTAACCATATCTAATATTTTAACCTGTATGCTTTCGTTATTCGTTTGCCTTACATGTCATGGTGTTATGGCACTATATTCATTACATCAATTTTTCAATTCTGAAAAAATTCCAAAACAGCACCTACTCATTGTAAACTCCTTCTGTAACGAAAATAACAACAAAAGAAATTTGTCGCGCATGGACATTATATTTAAAAAATTTGATCCAAAACGGTGACCCAGCTTATATGGTAGGTTTTAGTAATAAAACAAAAATATTATGTGAAAGAAAACTTTATTTATTTATTAAAAATATCTATCGATTACAAGAAAAATTAATACTCTATCTTTTTTCGTTTAAAAAATAGAATCTAGACCTTTTTCATTGTTTACCCTTATTTACCCTACGGAATTTCCCATTTCAAAAAAATCACCTATTTTAAAATTTTTAAATAAAGTTTTCCTTCACATAATATTTTTGTTTTATCACTAAAACCTACCATATAAGCTGGGTCAGATAATAATAAACATAAGGAGGATGCGTTAATATGTAAAAAAAATCAATTTTTTCGTATAATTTAATAAATTAATATTACACTGACATTATATATTTTGACTAAAACTTAACTGATAATGTACTGATTAATGTTTTATTTATTAGTTTACATAAGTAAACATAAAGAAACCACAAAATGAGATTTGGAAACCCGAAACTCATTTTATTAAAAATTAAATAACTTCCGCCACACAGCGAATTTAGGCAAAGGGTTAATTGATAAATAATGTATGAATACGTACCTATATATATGATATAAAGGTCGTTCTTATTGGAGCTGGGCCAGCGCTCCATACATTTTTGCCCATTGTCCTTTAACATAGAAATGTATTAGACTAAAAGCCCACAGCTATTTTTGGGTGTGAGTGATAGCAAAAATTCACTGATATTTTTAAATAGGTCTTTACTTTTCTTGTCCAAATATGAAATTTCATGTCGTGGTTGGTGCCTTTGTCGGTAAACTGCATTATTTTATTACATCTGGTAGATAAGCGCCGCATGAAAAAAGACTTGGTTTACCATATTATGTTATCAGAGGGGAAGCTTCTATCAGTGAGAACATATTTCTAAATGTCATCACATTTTATTTAGAGACCGGTTTTATACTTATCTTTGGGTTTGTCCTGGATGCAGAAGACCCCATCCAAGACCTCTTGGACCCCCATTTTCATATCTAAGGCGCTCAGATCTTTTATTAAATATAATGATTTAGTACTATACTTTTTATCTAGGCTTTAAAAAAAACGCATTTTCATTACCATTACCGACAAAGGCCCCAACCAAGTAATGCATGAATTTCATATTTGCTTATGAAAAGTTAAGATCTATATATACAAATACCATTGAATTTTTGCTATTATTCACACCCAAAATTTGTTGTGGGTTCTCGATCTATATGCAACATTATAAATAACTTTAATGGCACTGGTTGCTTAATAAAACCAAACAAACAAACAAACAAACATCGGGGACGGCGTACGTGTGATAGGATCAATCGACTTTAAAAAAATGGAATCGAAACTCATAGATATTTCTGATTATTTATTTATTTGCAATCCAACTAGCGAACAATTTTTCAAAAATAATAATAATCATGTCGATTATGGAATCCACAATATTCGATCCGCAGTGATTCTCAGTACAGTGTTCTCTTTTCTTTTCACAACAAATGGTTAAGGATAAAAGAAAGTGCTGTACTGTGAATCGAGTATTGCGGATTCCACAATCGACATGAACAATAAAAATCTTTCCAATAAAACATCCTTTCACCTTTTTTTCTTGGTTATTTTTAGAGACATTTATGACAAAATTAATGTTCTTCGAAAGTGGGCTGCTGTATCTCAGAAATCCGGTTGCTTAATTATGGGGTACGAAGCATTTCGTTCTCTTGTATTTTATAATACAAGTAAGACTAAAGCGAGATCCAATATGAGAGTCGAAGACATACGAGAAAATATACACAAATACCTTCTAAAGCCAGGTTTACATCAAATAATTATTCATTTTGTACAATTCAATCATATATTTACATTTAATTTTCTTGAGGCGCTGATTTGGTGGTATGCGATGAAGGCCATATTATAAAGAATCGAAAGTCAGGTATTAGTCTAGCAGCAGCAGAAATTATAACGCCAAAAAGAATAATATTAACCGGAACACCTATTCAAAACAATCTGAAAGAATGTAATTATTTTCATAATAAAAATAAAAATACATACATTTATTTTATATTAAATATTATAGACTACGCTATGGTCAATTTCATTAAACCTTTGATCTTGGGAACTGAAAAAGAATTTGCCAATTTGTATGCGAATCCGATAAAAAATGGTCAGCATAAAGATTCTAGCAAACGTGACATAAAAGTTATGAAGCAAAGATCGTTTGTACTGCATAAAAAACTGTCTAAATTCGTACAAGTAAGTTTTTATTTGTCTACATATCTTAATATGATTTAAGTTTTTGTCACTTTAATAAATAAATAATAAATAAAAAAATAAACATTAATTCGCTGGGATTCGATGGGATGCAAGTTATACCGAAATACATTCAATGTTTAAAACAAAATTTGGCTTTTTAAAATTAAATTAATGTGTTGAAATTTTACTATAGAATTAAATATCACAAATTATTATTGAATTATGCATTAAAAAAATGTAACTTAATTGCGTACAGAGAAAAGAAGCTGAGCTCCTGCAATCATTTCTTCCACAAAAATTTGAGTACGTGCTATTTATTCCAATGACTGATGTGCAAGTAAGCAATCAAAGAAAGAAACATAATTTAATTTAATCTTCAATTTAATTTTTATTTAGAATACCCTTTACGAGTATGTCTTGGACGCTATATCAAAACGAGAAGACTCCAGAGGAAAAAGTTTAATTCCGGATTATACCTGTCTACGAAAGGTACTTGAAACAAATTCAAATTTATATTTTTTGATTAACATAATATGTAGGTACATTAGGGTGGTCGTTAAAAAAGTTCGTCTTGGATGGGTCTAAATCAGCTCCAAATGAAGAAAAATAATTCCCTAATTTTTTTCAGATTTTTATTTTCCTATGGACGTGTAAGCCATTAAAAAATTAAGCTATTTTTAAATGAATATCTGGTAAAATTCCCGTAAAATCTCAAAAAAAGCTAGGGAATGGTTTGAAAGCAGAAAAGAAACAAATTGTATGGGAGGGGGGTAGTATATACCCCGGTTTAGGCGGGAGGGGCAGTTTTCTAAAATAATTCCTTAGGTTAAGTTAGGTGTATGTGGTTGTCAGCAGAACGCTAGACACACTTAGACCAAGGGGTTGGCCCATTGTGATACCACAGGATTCTAGGAAGCTCTCTTCCTACTCGTTGAACCATTTAGAGCTTCTTACGAAGCGCGCGAGACTATTAATGTCTTGATTTGCCAGATCACTAGGATCATTGTTGTAGAATTCTCCTAAGTGGAGCCTACGTCTTTGAGATAGAGCAGGACATGTGGAGAGAAGGTGAGGAATCGATTCTTCCTCTTCTTTGTTCATACAACTTCTGCAGAAGTCGTTAGAGAATACATTGTTGCAATTTTAACCGCGAAACTAAACTTATTATTTATAAATCGGTTTATAATTATTATTAACAAAAAAAAGAACACTACCGGCGCGGAGACGTTTGTCGTTTATGACGATTGACGATTGACAAATGAAGCGAAGATCAAGATGGACTGTCAAAGACAAAGCGAATCCAGCGAATTAAAATTGCAACAGGCAACAAGAAAAAGTGCTGCCACCACGGCTAGGCTCAGCAAAGGGGTGGGTTCACTTTTTAACACTTTTATCGATTAGTTATAAAAAAAAGTAATTAAATTAATTAAGATGAATAAATGAAGCAATGTTTTATTATTAAGTAGGTATAATCGCACAGGAGCGTAGCTGAAAAAAATAAAAAGGGCGCCAGTAATTTTTTTTTGAAAAGGAAATTACAAACCTCCGGAGCGAAACCGACGGTGAAAATGTTTTCCAAGAAAAGATTATGTTTTTATTTCCGAATAGGAATTTAAAATGATTTATTCAAGTTTAAATTAATTTGCTTGGGAAACCTTGCAATGAAGTAGGGCTAAAACCCAAGATCTTTTAGAACAAAGAAAGACAAAGAATTAATAGAAAAAACGCTAGAAGATGGACCGTTAACATTTTGTCCCGAAAGATGAACAAAGGTTATTAAACGGGTCACGAGTTCCGCAATATCGGAATTTTACGACAGCAACAAGTCAAACGGAAATTTTCAAATTCCTTTCTTTTTCGAAAGCGAAAATGATACGCAAAATTACCAAAGTTTACCAAAAATACAGATCACTATACTTATCTGTTTTACAAAATTGCCAATCCCTCCTTTCTCGATATAATTGACCTCCTGCTTGTTTTTCTAATTTTTCACCAAATTTTCCACTATCCCCTATAGGACAATTCTTCACAACCTTTTTTTTCCAAAACTTAAAATTTCTCAAATCGCACTTAAATTTCTTTTCTTTTCTTCAAACTTTTCTTTATCTTCCAATTTTTCTCAGAACATGTAGTTCCTTCTAAATACGGGTAAAAAGTGATCTTCCAAGCTTTCACCTTGCCTGGACGACCTCTTCTTTTTTCCAATGCCCTAGCGCTTTCGGCCAATCAGTGACGTGGGTTTCGGTCGCGTCATTACTAAGCAACACTCAGCATATTGGCGTGAGTGAGCCCACACAGTTGAAACTCAGCAGCCTTTCCTACTCGCACTTTATACCCCAGCTTTATGCACCGTCATCATTGAATTTGCACCCACTCAACTTTTGGAAAGAAAAGTTTAGAGACAGAAACGAAATTTAATTTCCTTTCGCGTGCATTTTTCCCCTCCTAATTAAAACTATCAATTGAAATTGGTGAAAAGCTAGATTCAGGATATAAGTTTTAGAACAGAGAGGTTGGCAATAATTCTCTACTTCGCGATTCTATTCTAACCCGTTGGACTTTTGCGCAGATTTGGGGGATGAGGAGGCAACTTCTCAACCGCCCACAAAACTGCTAAACACTCCTTTTCAGTAGTGGAGTAGTTCATTTCGTTTCTATTAAGAGACCTACTTAAGTAACATATTACCTTTTCCGCCTCCTCAAATGTCTGTGTAAGTACGGCCCCGATACCGTAATCAGACGCGTCTGTTTGGACCACGAATGGAAGATTAAAGTCGGGACAGGTCAAAATGGGAGCCGTGATTAAGCATTCCTTAGCTTTCCTAAAACAATCTTCACATTCCTGTGTCCAGACGAACTTTTTATTTTTCTTAAGCAAATCTGTTAAAGGCCTAACTAATGTTGCAAAATTTGGTACGAAGCGCCTGTACCACGAAACAGTCCCTACAAAACTCCTAACTTCTTTAACGTTTTTGGGTGCAGGTTTTTTTACCATACTTTCCACTTTCTCCGGGTCAAAATGTAACCCGTTCCGATCAACCACGTAACCTAAAAATTTTAGAGAGGGTCTGCAAAAGTTGCATTTCTCCCGACCTACTTTTAAACCTGCCTCATGTAATCTTCTAAAAACTTCGTTAAGGATTTCGAGATGTTTCTCGAATGTATCTGTAACGATAATAATATCGTCCAGATATACAAAAACGTATGGCTCCAATTCAGGCCCTAAAACACTATCTATAAACCTCTGCCACGTAGCAGGGGCATTGTGTAAACCGAATGGCATTCTTTTAAAATGAAGAAGTCCTCTACCTGGTACCGTAAAAGCCGTAAACTTGCGAGATTCCTCTGCCATTGGAATCTGCCAATACGCTGACTTAATGTCTAGCGATGTTAAAAATTTTGCATTCCTAAGTTTATCTAAAATGGCTGAAATGATCGGAAGTGGATAAGCATCTCTTTCTGTAACTTGATTAAGTTTCCTATAATCGACGCAGAACCTAAACGTACCATCTTTCTTTTTAATCAAAACTATTGGAGAAGCCCAAGGACTATTTGACTTCTCTATCACCCCCTCTTCTAACATCTCGTTAAGAGCCTTATCGATATGCACCTGCATTGCTGGTGATACCGGATAGTACCTCTGCTTAATAGGTTCTGTCGATGTCCTAATAATATGTTCTACCATTGTTGTCACTCCTAGCCCTTCTGGCATGTCCCTAAAGAAATCTTCAATTAAGGAATTGAGTTTACCCCTTTGATCCTCATCTAACTCAGACTCTTCTGTGATAGACGTTGTTTCTATCGAAGCCACCATCTCTTGGCTCGAAAAACTCCACATGCGTGATCGAAGATCCGGGACGATTCCCGACAGTGCCCAAAAATCTGCACCTAGTATCATCGCATGTGGGAGGGAGGGTATAACTAAACACTCTATCAAAACCGATTTATCCTCGACAACAATGGGTAGATTTACAACTCCTAAAACTCCTACACCTGCACCATCTGCTAAATGTACCTGCCTAACATTTGTTGAATCTAACTGTAGTCCTAAATCTTTAAGAACTCTCCAAACGTCGCGATGCCCCTGAATCTAATAATCCTAAGAACCTGATCCCGTAAATGTTTACTGATAAATATGGACGTCTATCGTCCCCACTACTATCTAAAGTGAAACCTAACCTAACTTGATTTGCCAGCTGGTCGTCAGCAGGCGACCTAACTAGTTGCGACGGCGCTCTTGACCTGCTGGCCCAAGAGTCCGTTGCCCGTTTCCCGAACAACGTCTGCAGTTCCGATGTGTAGTACCTACAGTACCACATCCAAAACAACGCCTAGGAGCGGAACAGACATTCGAGAAATGACCTTCCCTGTTGCAGTTGAAACAACGAATGGTTCTATTGGGTGGTGGTGGGTTACGATCAACTGCAACCGTTGCTTCCTGAACGGAAGCAATATATGCTACATCAGGCTCCAAAGCCTGTCTGTTGCGACCAGAAGGAGGAGGAATAAACGACTCAACATTCGACCTAATTGTCTCTAACTTCCTACCCAACGCAACCAATTCATTGACTGACTTGATATCAGCCAAGCCTAATTGCGTCTGGTAGAAAGGAGCTATGTTTTTCATGAGAATAGATAATTTTCTATTCTCACTCAACGGCTCAGAGAATCTTTTAAAAAGGGTCTGCATGAGAGCAATGTACATACCCATTGTCTCATCTCTACCCTGGTTACGCCGCCTGACCTCATCCAACAAGAGATCATCATAGTTGGAGGGCAAAAACTCCAACTTCAACTCCCTAACCAACTCTTTCCATGTCGTGATGGTGTCCCTAACCGCCCTAAACCAGAGAAGCGCCTCCCCGGTAAAAAGATCAACTGCTGACCTGAAAGCCCTTGCCTCCGAAACTCCACGCGATTCCCTAAGCTCCTCAACTCTTTCTATAAATGAATTCACTGATGAGCCGCACTGCTCACCAGAGAATTTGATATTCCACTTTTCAATACGCTCAGGATTCCGGTCACAGGGTTCACCCTGTAGTTGAAATCCTGAACTCGCACGTTGGCCGACATGTGCAGTTGGCAACGCATCCAGGCCTGCTGTCGACGGGTTTTCCTTTTCTTTTTCTTTATGTTTATCTTGAGGGGCATCCTCACCCCCTTCGATTAATGTTGCCATGAGCAACAATAATTCCCTCCTAATATCGGCCACACTATTGACCTCCTCAGAAGATTCTGCCTTTGCCTTAGTTATCCTACCTATAGACCATTCGATTTTGGCCAAAATCTTTAAATAGTCCCCTGACTTCCGATTTTTCGGAGGTGTTTTCAACAGATCCCTAATCTCTAAAATTTTAGCCTGAACCGCCTTAACATCTTCCTCAAATGAGAATGGATAGTGAGGGCTTTCACTCGAAATGGAACCCGAACGTTCCAGAGTACGCGTTGCTCTCAACGTCATCCTCATATTGTCTACCGTCCCTTCCTTAAGGCCTCGGGCCTTTAACTCATAAACGAGTTCCTCCTTATTCAACTTATTCACGTCCATTTTTAATCAAATTACTTTAAAATAGAAACCGAAAGTAGCAATTAATCGAAACGTAAATGTAAAATAGAACCAAGCCAACACCCAGTTGACGGCTATATTTAATTCCGCGATAAAATAATTTAAAAAAAAATCGAAAACTAAATTTGAATCTTCTACCAAATCAAAATTCGAAAAACCGAGCGAAAGTTGTTTTTTTTTGTAATAGTAGTGTATATATTTATTTATGTCGAAAGATTAAAGCACGAAATCAACACCCAGTTGATTGCTTAAGTTAAGTTCACGATAAAACTAAAAAAAAAATCTCGACAGCTAAAATAAAATTTCTGACCTACTCAAAATGTTGGGAAACAAATAAAAAAAATTTGCTTGTATGTACGTATGTGGAAGCACCGATAAAACGTTTAAAGCAGGAAATCAGCACCCAGTTTTATTTAGATTCCCAATAATTAGAACGCGAGGAAAAAAAAAATCGCGAAAAATAAATTAATGCTCACTAGTCACTATAAGAATACTAAAAAGCGATTAAAGCATCAAATCAACACCCAGTTGATATTGATGGCTTAATTTACAACTAAAAAAAAATATTATAAAAAAAATCCACAAAAAAAATAAATTCCTTCCTAAGTAATTTCACCAAAATAGAATTGTAGCGAAATTTTCACACAACACTGTACTTGGTGTTGACTCAAATGTTTACCCACACAAAACAACAACAACCAAATAAAAAAAAATTTAAACTCGCAAGTAAAAAAAAGTTCCACACAAAATGTGATAATCCTAAGTATGGTTACACCAAAATTCAATCGTTTTTGGATTCAAATTCAATTCACGGCAAATAGATTGACAGCAAAGAAGTAAACAAAAAAAAGAAAAGCAGTAAATTTTATATGAGAAAAAATAAAAAACTATAACATAGAAGTAATCGTAAATAAGGAAAACATAGGTACACTTGTGGAAGAGAGACAAGTATATTAGTCACGATCACTATGTAAACCATTCAAACGGATTGGGTTATGTATATAAACACCGTAAATTAAAACTAACCGTATGCAACAGTTATAGAATATAAATACATATGTCTATAAATCAATTTCAGATTAAAAGGATTGATCAAATATAATATGTTAAAAAAAAAAGAATGTAGGTAGGTAGGTACTCACTCTTGCATTATAAACAAAAACTCTTACAGAACTTTTCCAACAATAATTCTTGTTCGACTCCAAATTGACTATCCACTTTTAAATCACCGATTGAGGACCACTTTACCCTTGTATTGGGGCAGGGGATTTTCAGCACAATTCAACACCTCAATTTATGTTTTTTTTTAATTTATCTGGGGAAAGAAAGAATAAAAAAAAACACAAAGTAAAAAGAAACACAGGATAATTTAAAACAAAATCAACTTCCCTAAATAAAAGATCACCAGGTATACGAGATTATGTATGTATGTAATACTTTTCACCGCGGCACGAGGAATATTTATAAGGGTTTGTTAAGATAAAAAAAGGTATTTTGTTTATATTATAACGAAGGAGCCCCACGTTGGGCGCCAATTGTTGCAATTTTAACCGCGAAACTAAACTTATTATTTATAAATCGGTTTATAATTATTATTAACAAAAAAAGAACACTACCGGCGCGGAGACGTTTGTCGTTTATGACGATTGACGATTGACAAATGAAGCGAAGATCAAGATGGACTGTCAAAGACAAAGCGAATCCAGCGAATTAAAATTGCAACAGGCAACAAGAAAAAGTGCTGCCACCACGGCTAGGCTCAGCAAAAGGGTGGGTTCACTTTTTAACACTTATCGATTAGTTATAAAAAAAAGTAATTAAATTAATTAAGATGAATAAATGAAGCAATGTTTTATTATTAAGTAGGTATAATCGCACAGGAGCGTAGCTGAAAAAAATAAAAAGGGCGCCAGTAATTTTTTTTTGAAAAGGAAATTACAAACCTCCGGAGCGAAACCGACGGTGAAAATGTTTTACAAGAAAAGATTATGTTTTTATTTCCGAATAGGAATTTAAAATGATTTATTCAAGTTTAAATTAATTTGCTTGGGAAACCTTGCAATGAAGTAGGGCTAAAACCCAAGATCTTTTAGAACAAAGAAAGACAAAGAATTAATAGAAAAAACGCTAGAAGATGGACCGTTAACGTTTTGTCCCGAAAGATGAACAAAGGTTATTAAACGGGTCACGAGTTCCGCAATATCGGAATTTTACGACAGCAACAAGTCAAACGGAAATTTTCAAATTCATTTCTTTTTCGAAAGCGAAAATGAAACGCAAAATTACCAAAGTTTACCAAAAACACAGATCACTATACTTATCTGTTTTACAAAATTGCCAATCCCTCCTTTCTCGATAAAATTGACCTCCTGCTTGTTTTTCTAATTTTTCACCAAATTTTCCACTATCCCCTATAGGACAATTCTTCACAACCTTTTTTTTTCCAAAACTTAAAATTTCTCAAATCGCACTTAAATTTCTTTTCTTTTCTTCAAACTTTTCTTTCTCTTCCAATTTTTCTCAGAACATGTAGTTCCTTCTAAATACGGGTAAAAAGTGATCTTCCAAGCTTTCACCTTGCCTGGACGACCTCTTCTTTTTTCCAATGCCCTAGCGCTTTCGGCCAATCAGTGACGTGGGTTTCGGTCGCGTCATTACTCAGCAACACTCAGCATATTGGCGTGAGTGAGCCCACACAGTTGAAACCCAGCAGCCTTTCCTACTCGCACTTTATACCCCAGCTTTATGCACCGTCATCATTGAATTCGCCGACCTCTGGTATAACTTCCAGTGGTAGACAATTCAATGGGTGTTTTCAGCCACCTATTCACACCCACTCAACTTTTGGAAAGAAAAGTTTAGAGACAGAAACGAAATTTAATTTTCTTTCGCGTGCATTTTTCCCCTCCTAATTAAAACTATCAATTGAAATTGGTGAAAAGCTAGATTCAGGATATAAGTTTTAGAACAGAGAGGTTGGCAATAATTCTCTACTTCGCGATTCTATTCTAACCCGTTGGACTCTTGCGCAGATTTGGGGGATGAGGACTAGAAGTTAACGTTCCATCTTGTACATAAACAAAAGATTAATAATATTATGTTGGGCAAGTAGCCATTCTCACAAAGAGTAACTTCAGCTTTCGGGGACCAAGTGTCACCCTTGCTAACTTTTGGGATAGGTTATTTGATTTGTTCGGTGACCAACTGTCACTAGCACTTTAGGTTATTGGGCTCGACCAGACCGCCCGTCTATCACCCATTCAATTTAAATGTCAAATTTGACAACGTTGATATTTTGTTTCTTCAAGTTACTGAGCGAGTGAACCGATGGCTGATGGACCATGGCTGCCCTTCTCTCTCTCAGTAAGTTGAAAGAAACACCTGTGGAAAGAAAATTGGCAAGAAAGGAATACAGGATAGGGAAACGAAAGAATGATTCTTGTTACGGCAAATTTTACCGTAACAACATCAAGCCTTGTTGCGTGCTTGCCTATGACGGAGCTAATGTGCAGTCTGCTTAGAGATATTAAGTTCCTAGAGCGCTTCAGGTCCAGCATAGGCCAGATCTGTTCTGTGGCCTCACATGTGGCAATGTTGTTCCACCTAAGATTTGTTTTCTCTATTGCATCTTGCTTTAGCTTGAGTTTACAAGTAGCGATGGGTATACCAATATTTGTCCGGTTTGACAGTATAAGTAGTGTAGTTAAACTTTTGGCGAGTTCGTCTGCTTTACAATTGCCTGGAATGTCCCTATGACCCGGCACCCAGCAAAAGTGAATGTTGAACTGCTGTGCCATATCCATGAGAGATGATCGGCAATTGAGGGCAGTTTTTGAATTTGTAGAGTCAGAATCCAGAGATTTAATGGCTGCTTGGCTATCCGAGAAAATACGGATATCTGTGGTTGATATCACGTTTTCTTTGAGCCAAGACAGGACTTCTTTTATCGCCAAAAGTTCCGCCTGGAACACGCTACAGTGATTGGGATGCATTTGCAAGCTTTTTTTTTTTTTTTTTTTTTTTTTTTTATTTTTTTTTTTTAAATTATTATGTATTATTTTTTTTTTTTTTTTTAATAAGTATTATTTTAAAAAGATATTTTGTCATAAGTTTATACTTTTATTAAAATTGTTATTATTATTATTTATATTATTTAATTTTTATATAAATAATTGTTATTACCTTTTCTTTTGTTATTGTTTTTGCCTAGCCAGCTTGAATTAAGCGAATAAATAAATAAATAAATAAATTAAAATTGGACCATGCTTAGTTTGCCAATATTTGTTGTTTTATCTAGAGGGGTCAACCTTACTGGCACACCGTATGAGCAATGCGGGGTTGAAGAGCCCATTTATACTCTGTTCAATTTATATTTGCAGTACAGGGAAGATAGGCTATTTGCCTTTCAGTCTCACCATTATGGAATTCAATAAGCTATCTTCATTTTAAAGCTCTTACAGGGTTGCAGTTGTGAGCATTTAAAATTGCCGCAAATCTCACAAAAATATCGATAGAGTTACCAACTATTTATTAATATACGCATATTTTATAATCAAAATCAATGATATCCTAAATAAATTTAATCTAGCTTTTTCCACACCTCTCTGAAAGACAATAGCTAACAATTTGTATAACTGCATTTTAATTTTAACTGTTTTTCCATACACAAAAGGAAATCCTAAAACATAAAAACAGAAAAACACCAAGCGTCAACACTTTTTTCTCTAAAGTAGAAATATTTGCTACCAAAAGCTCTAAGAAAGCTTAAATCCTGAAAGTTACATTGCAAAAACCAAAGAATATGCCATATGAATTTCCATCAACTGGGCAATGGTAACTCTGATTGAAAGTGTTTTTTTTTTTTAGTAAAAACAATGTCAACAATGTTGGTTGCAAATTTGCGATCAGTCTCCTTTCACCCGGGGAGCAGATAGGTCATGGTGGGATGTATGTACGTGAGCTCAAAGAAGATTACACAAACAATTTAAATGTAACTCAGTGATTCTGTTCCTTATTTCAGTGGCAATTTCTTAAGTTTAGATGCCGTGCAAGCAACAGCAGGCACCAGTGTTTTTGAAAAAGCTTTCCCATAAGGCCTGTACTGCAAATATAAATTGAACAGAGTATAGTGCCGATTGCCTTTTTACATGAAAAGCGTGCCACAGTGGCTTTTTTAACTCTTTCGTATATATTAGGTTTCCAGCTTAACTTCTTGTCAAGAATAAGACCCAAATATTTTGCTTCATCCGAGAAAGTTAAAGGTACACCTTATATAGTAGGAGGGTCTATATGGGGAATTTTGTATTTCCTAGAAAAGAGGACAAGATCAGTTTTGTGAGGGTTAACACCCAGTCCACAGCGATCTGCCCAGTTTGTTAGCTTGTTTAGCGCGTTTTGTAAGAGTTCACTCAAGGTATTGGGGTGTTTTTCTGATACGGCAATAGCAACGTCATCCGCATAAGCAATCACCCTGTAACTCTCCTCCTTAAGTCTTATCAGAAGTTCATTAACGACCAAATTCCAGAGAAGGGGAGATAGAACACCGCCTTGCGGCGCGGGCGTACCTCTACTGACAGATCTTCTAGCAGAAAAGCCGCCCGGGTTCGAATTGATAATCCTGCTAGTCAGCATTTGATTTATCAGTTCGCCAAGCGAACCATCTACTCTCAGAGATGACAGCGCAGATGCGATTGCAGATGTGTCGACGTTGTTGAAGGCGCCTTCTATATCTAAGAATGCGACCATAGTGTACTCTTAATGGTGCAGGGAGTGTTCGATGGTTTGGACTAGTGTGTGCACTGATTTCCCTTTGCAGAAAGCATGTTGAGCCGAAGACAAAAGTCTTGTGTCAATGCTTGTTCCTAAATGGATATCAATCAGTATTTGCCAGCTTTGGTGATAAAAACAACTCTTACTTCACTCCATGACAAGGGAATGTGAGCCATCTTCAAACAACCAATGAAAAGTACCTCCATAATTGGCACAATAATATCAGAAGTCATCTGAAGTTCGGCTGGTATTATGCCGTCTGGCCCAGCTGACTTGTATGGTGCAAAGCTATTGATAGCCCATTTTAGCTTGTCCCTTGTAATCAGACCGTGTGAATAAGTTAATTTATTTTTGGACCTAAGGTGGTCAATATTATTAACAGATTGGGAGCTACCTGCGAAATGAGTGTCTAGTAGCAGATTGAGGGATTCTTCGCCAGAGTGGGTCCACGTGCCGTCAACATTTTTTAGGAAACTAAGCATAACTGGATTACTTGAGACGATTTTTCTCAATCTAGATGCTTCGGAGATTTCTTCTATTTTGGTACAGAAGCTAATCTTGTGCTTTTAGCTCGATTGAACAGTTTCCTACAACTTTTTCATATCGGCTCGAGCCCTGAGTTCCACCGGTGAGGTTTCTTTTTCCCCCTTAGCTGAGTAAGTCAATTTTCTGGTAAAACACATAGTTTTACATTTATCGATATTGAGAAACAAACAGTTACGAGTTCACCAGTCGAAAAACGAATTAAGGTCACATTGTAATTCTTCGCAATCCCGAGTATTTGAAATTGCTTTGAAAATTGTCACATCATCGGCGTAAATGAGACACTTAGAGTATTTTAACACAGATGGTAAGTCGTTTATAAATAAAATAAAAAGAATAGGGCCTAAATGACTACCCTGTGGGATTCCAGAGTTGATTTTAAACTTATTCGATTCGCAACTGTTAAATAGCACCGAGTAAGATCTATCGAATAGATAAGATTGAATCCATCTTACAAAGTATTCGCTAAATCCCAATTTTCTTAATTTAAAAAGCAAAACTCGATGTGACAGCTTGTCAAAGGCTTTACTGAAATCAGTAAATACACAATCTACTTGTTTTTTGTTTTTAAATGAATCAATACAGTTTTCAACCAATTCTATTAAAAAAGTAACAGTAGAGCGACCTTTTGTAAAACCATGTTGATTGGGAACAATAAATGATTTAACATAAAAACACAACGATTCACAAATAATAGCCTCAAGAAGTTTAGGAATCACAGATAATTTGGCAATAGGCCTGTAGTTTTTAATTTCGTCTTTCTTTCCTTTTTTATGTAGAGGAATTATGAAAGAATTTTTCCAAATAGATGGGAATACACATGAAGACATTGAAAATTTAAACAGAATAGACAATGGTAATGACAAGTAACGTACACAGTTTTTTTAAAATAGTAGAGGGTCGTGGCCTAGATAATCCGATACCAACCAGTACGTTGGACGTATTAAGTCCGGCAGCGGTGATATCTTTATCGCTGAAGGTGGGGAGTAAATATACATTAGTGGTACTTTTCACTAATATGCAGAATCTAGGTTCGTCTTTATCCGTCACATACAGTGTGTAGTATCCAGTAGTCCTTAGTCCCTTCACCATGGATTTTACAATCCAAGGGTCTTGGATCAGGACAATATCAACTGCGTGCCTGGATAGATGGAGAAGAAGTGAGGCCGAAGCCTTGATGGAGTGTTGAAGGTTAATCTGACCTAACTGCAGAATTTTGACTAGAATCAGGCACATCAACTGTCATAGGAAGGAAGCAACGATAGAAAGCGTCATCGCCGTTCTGCCATGGAGGAGGTGTTTGAAGGGGAAGTGGTAACGTCAGACAGCTGCATCGCCGTACCGTCGTGGGATGGGAGGTTTAAAGGAAAGGTAAGGTAAGAAGACAGGGGAGCGACCTGTGGTTTCAGGACTCATCTGAAGATTATATATCTCGAGAATCTTTGACCTTTCTCATCTTCTACAACTCGACAAGTTTTGCAAAAATAATTTTCAAACTCCATATGGCGTTTAAATAAAAGGTTTGCACGCAAAAAATACGTTGTTACACGGACCTCTTCATCTTGGTGACTGAAACCACGTGCTGACAAAACTACCTACTCCCCTCTTTAGATCCCCTACAATCGTTAGAAAGTAAGCAATGACCTTTTTTAATCCATGCGTCTGCCGCGCCCCAGTGTAGATTATTAATAAAGCTAAATTAATTAACCGTTACAGCGCCAGTAGGGATGAAAATAAAAATCTGAAAAAATTAGGGAATAATATTTTTTCATTGAGAGCTAATTTATCCCTATCCAAGTGTAAAAATGTTTTTGATCATGACGGCTTAAATTTAAGAAATACATATCAAAAAAATTAATTTTGTATGACAAAAGTAGTAGTAATTTTCAATTTTCTCAAAAACTAGAATGCATAAAGCCACCTGGTTTTTAGCGTTAGAATAAAAATCGATAAAAGCATCAAACACAAAAATTCACAATACTACTGAATTACATTAAATAAATCAAAAAATAATAACGTAGATGAAAATAATTAGAAAACTTCTTCTGTTTAAGTGGAGCGATTGAATGTATTTAACTGTTTAAGTTCAAATGACCTCAACTCCAAAAATTGCTTTTCGCCCAGGTTCGACAGTTGGGCTCATCAGTTAGATGCTGTCGTAGCCTTCTAAGACGCGAATTATGGTCGATGCTTAACGACTCTTATAAAACTCACAGCATGAATATACTGTGAATTTTATGTTTCTAAGGGATTAAATTCAGACACTTAGAAAATTACTAGTAGCACGTGGTCTGGCTTTTAAATAATAACGTAGATGAAGATAATTAGAAAACTACTTCTGTTTAAGTGGAGCGATTGAATGTATTTCAATTTTTAAGTTCAAGTGACCTCAACTCCAAAAATTGCGATTCGCCCAGGTACGACAGTTGGGCTCATCAGTAAGATGCTGTCGTACCTAGTGTTGTCACTTTAAAATTTAAAACCGTGGTAGATTGATACAAAAAATAGAGGTAGATTCAGATTTTCGGTGGTAGATTGGAACATCAGTTTTTCAGCAGTTTTTTTCTATTAATACTTAGGCTCCGGGATCTTAGCACCTCATATATGGGATATTCGCAAAAAAAGTATGCCATCTAAAAGGTCACTAATTGGTCATAAAAGGTCAGCTATTTTCAGAAATTGGTCAGGCTTAGAAAACTTGTAATCCAAGCTTGAACTTTTTCAAGGGCATTAGCGATTGTTGGCACCTCATTTATGGGATATTCGCAAAAAAAGTATACCATTTCAAAGGCCACCGGATCGTGATAAAAGGTCAGCTAGTTTCAGTAATTGGTCAGGAATAGGTTTTTTTATGAATTTAAAAAAAAAATTTCACAGTATAAGACTTAGCACCTCATTTGTGGAATTTATAAAAAACAAGTATGCAATTTAAACGGTCAGTAAAAGGTCAGGTAATTTCAGTAATTGGTCAGTCATATATTTTTTTAAATAATTTTTTAAATTTTTTTCAAGCTCTGCGATTTTTAGCACCTCATTTGTGGGATATTCGAAAAAAGTATATACCATCTGAAAGGTTACTTAATCCTTATACAAGGTCAGGCAGTTTCAGAAATTGATCACCTATAGATTTTTTTATAAGCTTTTTAATTTTTTCAAAGGTCACACAAGGTCACGTGTACCTTTAGCACCTCATTTATGGGATATTCTAATAAAAAATATACCATCTGAAAGGTAACTCAATCCTTCTTTTCTAATTATCTTATTCATCGTTACATCATTACAATTATATAAAAACGAAACGATTATTTAGTTTGTCACGCGAAATCTCAGAAACTATTTACCTGATTAACTTGAATTTTTTTTTTACAATATTCTTAATGTTTAGAAGATTGTAAATAGCAAGTTTTTGTTTATCTAATTCGTTTGTTTATTACGAAAATTAAATTTTTCTAATTTTTGGTCAACTTTTTTCTTGATATTGACCCACATATTCACTTATAAATTGATGATTAAAAAAAACAAAAATTATTTCCTAAAGTCAATTTTTGTATGCAAATTTTAAGCCCTAAATATTTTCTTAATTATGCATACAAACTGATAAATAAATATAAACAAATGTCTACGTCATTAACTTTTTCTATTTTTTTAAATCCAGAAATTTAATTCAATTGCATTCACGAGGTCGCTGCTTTGTTTCATTTCATATCATTTCCACTCTCTTGCATTTTCTCTACCTCCCTTAAGTTTTTTTATTTATATTTATGTTGTGTAGGTTTCTCTTTGTTTACTCTTTTTCCACTCAATTTTTGTTCTCACATTCTTTTTTCGCAAAATGAATTGTGGAAGAAAAATGGAACATTTTGAGTATAACGCTGCAGGCAGGGATGGCCGAACTAACGCTTTTTGGAATAAACTATATTTTTTACATTTGCTACGTAGTTTATGTAGTAAACTTTGAAGATTGAATTTGAGTTGAAATGTTCACTTTTTATGGAAATTTTATTATTTACCTAGATTTATTATGTATGTAGCAAACGTAACATTTTGTAGTAAATAAGGCGTGTAGTTTATTAAATTATTTACGCGTAGTTAATCATGTGGAAAATGAAGTGTAGTTAATTCGGCCAACCCTGGTTGCAGGTAGTCAGTCAAGAAGAAGATGTTTACTTGGGTGCGAAGTATTATATGTATATTTGTATATGCATATAATATTATGTAAGAAATTATAATAAGGGCAAATTAATGGATTCATCAAACGTGAGACAAAGAACATGAAAAGGTGGGTGCTGATTTGTGTATATCTGTGAATGGACTTCAGATAATACAAAAATAGTTAGGAATATAAATGAGCCTGAGTGAAGGATAAAGGTAGATACTTTCCCTCCCATATTTTGTTACTTTTTTTTTGCTAAATTTCTTCATTGTGCAGTGGGTTGGGTAGCTATTTATTTGTTTTATTTCTTCTGCATATCTACATACCTAACGTACTGAAGAACTATTAGGGAAATTCATGATTTGTAAGAAAATCAATCACAAATAAAGATTCTGTTTATGTGTCAAACATGAACCTACTTAACATACAAATTAAATACAAATAGGTAAACCATTTTTTAGGAACTAACATTTATCAAAACGTAAGTGTATCATGTATGTATAAACTTTTTGTTAATAAGATGAAATAGAAATTAGGTACGGGTAGCGGAAGCCCTATTTAGTACTATCGGTATATACACTCCTCGTCAACTGAATACGCACAAACATTTTTTAATATACTTTATCCATTTTTTCCAAACAGTGATGGTTATTATGCCATCTGTTGATGCTAACTATTCCCTTAAGATGTTAAGCAGATAATTCCGAAAGAATTATCCAAAAACAACCGTGAGTTTTTCTTCAACCACTTGCAAAGTGTTTTATATGCAAAGTAGGAGTTTTTTTTTTAGTCAACTGAATAGGTACAACGCCATTTTCTTCGTTGTTTATAAGTTTTTTGGAGTGCTTGACAGTTTAAATTAACGATTTTAGTGTTTTCAGTAAAATTTAATTCTTGATTTCAAATTTTAAGAAAAATGGGTAGATCTACGTGTCTTAACAGTGTTGAAAAAGCTAAAATCGATTTACTTAGAGACCAAGGCCTAACTGGACGTGCAATAGCTGATAAAGTTGGCCGAAGTTTTAATGTAGTTTATTCTTACTTGAAAAATAAAGATGCATACGGCAAAAACATGAAGGGAGGTAAGAAAACAGCAACAACAGCAGCTGAGAGACGAAGAATTTTAAGATGTGCATCAAATTCTTCTGATTCTGTGGCAAAAATAAAACAAAAAGTCGGCGTAAACGCAAGTTGCTCAACAGTATTAAGAGTAATCAACAACTCAAGCCATCTTAAACGAATGAAACTTAAGAAAAAACCACCACTTGACGAGAGACGGAAAATGTTGCGATTAGATTTTTCAAGACTTCACATGAGTTGGAAAAAAGAATGGTATCACGTGGTTTTTTCAGATGAAAAAAAGTTTAATTTCGATGGCCCTGATGGGTTCAACTTCTATTTTCACGACTTAAGAAAAGAAAAAAGATTTTTAAAGCGCCATCATAGTCGTGAAGGAGGTGTCATGATATGGGGAGCAGTCAGTTATTATGGAACAGTTGAGCTCGAGGTTGTAACATCAAGAATGACAGCAGCTGGGTATAAAGTAATTTTGGAAAGAAATTTTCCTAAATTTTCTAACATCTTTGGACCCATAAACTGGACCTACCAACATGATAATGCGCCTATTCACTCAGCGCGCATAATAAAAACATGGATAGAGGAGCAACAAGTGCAGTTGCTTCAATGGCCGCCGTACTCACCTGATCTAAACATCATAGAAAATGTCTGGGGATGGTTAGTACGCAAAGTTTATGAGGGTGGTCGTCAGTTCGAAGACAAAGAAACCTTAATTTCTGCAATCAAATTAGCGTGGAGCGAAATTTCGTTAAATTACATTAAAAAGCTATACGATTCCATGCCGGATCGAATTTACGAAGTAATTAAAAATAAAGGTGGAAGTACCCACTACTAAACTTAAACAAAAACTTGTTTCATTCCATTCCAATACCAATTTTAATTTTTGTACCTATTCAGTTGACTCAAAAAAAAACTTCTACTTTGCATAAGTTACACTTTGGAAGTGGTTGAAGGAAAAACTCACGGTTGTTTTTGGATAAAACTTTGAAATTCTGTTATTTATATGTTACTAAAATTTTTACCATCAACAGATGGCATAATAACCATCACTGTTTGGAAAAAATGGATAAAATATATTCAAAAATGTTTGTGCGTATTCAGTTGACGAGGAGTGTATGTATGTTAATATTAATTCTTAAATTTTTGCGAAGCAAGGCGAGCACGGGTCTACTAGTTTATTATAGTTATTATTTAAAAGCCAGAACAAGGGCTACTAGTAATTTTTTAAGTGTGTGAAATTAATCCCTTAGAAATATAAAATTCACAGTGTATTCATGTTGTGAGTTTACTCACAATACTTATTTCACTTTCATTATTCCAATTATATTATGTATACTAATTATTTCCTGCGCAGACATTTGTAATTAAAAATTAGTAGAGGACCAACTTTAACTATCTAACAGCAATACCTATTGGAATTCGATTATCCCAATTATGTTATGTGTAAGGCCAAGCATGTTCGCACCTGGGAGCCGATTCTGGTTCTGTGAAAGAATGAATCGAATAAATTGTTTTCACATTCGCTTTCATACATTGCTTTCACTTTTTCGATTAATTTTGTGCAAATAAGCGATTCTGGTTCAGTGAATGAAAACGGTATGGTGAATTCAATATGATTTGTCGTGGTGAACAATTTGTTGCTGTCTCTTATGAATTTATTTACTATTGTGTCAAAAGTCAAAATAATTATTTTTTCATTGTTGTTTTAATGTTGCCCATCGTTTGTACAGTTTCGATTTTGTGTATTATATATTAATTGTTTTTATATATTTTTATAATGCCCTCGCTACATATAAGAATTCTTATTGAAACAAATTGGAGAAATGCTCAGAGGTTTAATAATTATTTGTACTTTACATAGATGTATTTTTGTATTGTATATTTTTGTTTTGTAGGAGCAATATGAGAATTATCAGGCGAAATTTGAGGGACAACGAAAATCCTTTCGAAATGACCACGGAGGAACATTTTATACAATTGTATCGCTTTCCAAAGCCTTATAACTAGTTACCATGATATCTGTAATACCTAAAAAAAATTATAATTTATTTTAATTGATTTGAGATTAATTCTATTTGATTTTGAAAAAACACCTTTTTGTGTGTAACGTTAAAGTTTCTTGAGCTTTTTAATTAAATGATTACCAGAAGACCCGTGCGAAAATTTCGCACATTCAATAAGGTTTTGCAATTAAATTTTCAAATAGAATGTTTGAACAAAATAAATAAATTCTTTATTGATATGAACATATTAGTTTTACAAAACTTCTTTGTAAACAATATTTTGATGTAAGAATGAAATAAGAAGTGAAATAAATATGTTTCTCCCCCACTCATTGAAAGTGCAGCGAAAAAAATGTTTCTCCCCCACTCACTCAATGTGCAAGCGAAAAAAGAGGATTTTAAATTAAAGAATTAATAAATATGTTTCTTTCATTCATGAAATACCTAATAAATACATTCGGCTTTTTATAATGAGAAAAAAGATTGCAAACCATAGAAGTAACAAATATGTTTCTCCCCCACTCACTCAAGGTGCAGCGAAAAAAAGAGAATTTTAAATATTTTTTCTTTCATTCATTCAATAGGTTAAAAGTGAGGCATTCTTTATGTCAAATTATTCATTTATTGAAATCTATGTGTAAATTCCTATCCAGTGATACCTAATTTAGTAGATTTGACTATTTTATAAATGAGAAAAAAGGAATTTCACAACAGAAATAATATTTATGAATTGTTAATAACGTTAAAGTTTCTTGGACTTATTAATTCGTTATAAAATTTCAAATACGAACTGGTGTTTTTTCCCTTACAAATCGTATGGCGACATTCGGGTGATCCACGATTTGCTTTTTTGTTCGATTTTGGGCTTCTTGGAAGTCAATTTTTTTGAGAAGGTAACATTTTAAATAAATAAATTGGAAAAAGAAAATAACCAAAAGAATGGCCTTTTCTATTCTTTAATCTTGTGAGCTTTGAAACAGATAGTTTCCCCCTCAAGCGAGACCAAAACTTTTTCACATTGATGAACTATCCTCATCACATTACATTAATATCGTCATATTAGAAAAACACAACTTATATCTGTTCTTTCTTTTTTATAGATTTGGACTCATCCGAAAGTTTTAGAGGATGCTTGGAAAAATGCAATAGTGGTAAGTAGTATTTTTACTGGTATTAGTACTTAATCTATACAAAACATACCTAAAAAATGTGGAATCGAATGTGTTTTCAGTTAAGACAACACACTTTGGTTAGATAAATACGTTATTAATTACACAATCTTTTTTAAAACGTGTGACCAAGAAAAACGGTTGGGGTATTCATGCATCGTCGGAACCTTTACGACGTCGTAAAGTTTCCAACACACGTTTCATGAACGCACTAAAAACATTTTGCGTAAATGTGGTAAACGATATGGTAAACAAATCAGCTGTTCCTTAAACGTCAAACAGCTTAAAACGTTTAATTTAATTTTAACTTTCGTAAAATTTTCACCCGTGTAGAACAATGTCAAGAAAAATATGAAGTTAAAGATCGCTGCATCCGAAGTTTTTTTTTTCTTTAGACTTACAGCTCTCGGCTGTAATACCAGCTTCAATGGTATTGAAAAAATTTAAACACCAAAATGTTGAGGGCAAGTTTTTCCAGGGGCGATGTCCGTTAATTTTTTTGAATTGAACCTCTATATTTTTTTAACTGAGTTTCTAAACTTTTTAAGTTATATATTTTTTTAGATGTGCAGCTAGACCATAATAAATTTTTTATTAAAAAAAAAATTATACTACGTAGAGCATACGTTTCTCTAGGGGCGATGTTCCTTACTTTTTGTATTGAGCTTTTTTGACCATGAAATTTAAAAGGAAATACAGGCAAGTTAGACCCTTATAACTTCGGACCAACGAATGGTAGATACACAAAAATTACATGCACAAATTAGATTTTCCAAACTCTAGAGGCGATGTTTTTTATTTTTTTTTATTTCATGTTCTTAAGTCTTTTATTCTTGCCTAGCAACAAATTATAATAAAATGGTAATAATAAAAAAATAGATACCCAAAAATATATTTTCTTCCTATGTTTATATGGTGCTCATTTATAACATTTGTATATCCTATATCTATTTTTACATTATATTTACTTTCTGTGGAGTCGATTTACATTTCAAGCTACAGTTGAGCCTTATAGAACTAAAACAAAAATATTTTCATATTAAGGAAAAAAAGATATTTTTGCGTTTTTTGTTTTTTATTATTACCATTTTGTTATAATTTGTTGTTAGGCAAAAATAAAAGACTTAAGAACATGAAATAAAATAAAATAAAAAACATCGCCTCTAGAGTTTGGAAAATCTAATTTGTGCATGTAATTTTTTTGTATATACCATTCGTTGGTCCGAAGTTATAAAGGTCTAAACTTGCCTGTATTTCCTTTTAAATTTCATAATCAAAAAAGCTCAATAAAAAAAAATAAAAAAAAAAATAAGGAACATCGCCCCTAGAGAAACGTATGCTCTACATAGTACAATTTTTTTTTTTTTATAAAACATTTCTTATAGTCTAGCTGCACGTCTAAAATAATATATAACTTAAAAAGTTTAGAAACTCAGTTAAAAAAAATATAAAGAGGTTCAATTCAAAAAAAGTAACGGACATCGCCCCTGGAAAAACATGCCCTCAACATTTTGGTGTTTAAATTTTTTCAATACCATTGATACTTATCGAGAGCTGCAAGTCTAAAGAAAAAAAAAACTTCGGATGCAGCGATCTTCAACTTCATAGAAAAATTTTGACACATTAGTACCGTTACAAGAGTTTACCATGTTTACCATCTTCGTTTAACCCACAAATTTGTGTCGGAAAGTTTAAGATTTGTTGGAAAAGATTTCACATACAAATTTTGACAGTTCGTTTACGACGTCGTAAACTTCAAGACGTTTACCACGTTAACGATGCTTTTCCGACGTTGCATGAATACCCTTAGTATTTTTTCTATAAAGGAATGTAAAAAGGCATTATAAATAACCTTACCGTTACTTTCTGAATTATTTATTATTACCTAAGAGAGAGTTCACGTATACAGAAGGTAGAGGGGAGACAGTAGGCGTGTTTTTTTTTTGCAAGCCCGGGGGGAATTGGTTGAAAAAAACGACAGCGGGGATTAGCGACGCCATGACAGTAAAAAACATGGAGTTTTCATACAAACTATCGTTAACATGTATGCAATTCATGCCGGTAACACAGTTTTCCTGTGCGCTTAAGTTAAGCCCCGAGAATTCTCCGGGATTAGTTCTTGTTGCATTTAACATGTTAACTGCTTAGCACCGACTTCGTTTTTTTCATCCAATTCCCGCCGGGCTTGCAAAAAAACACGGCTAGGCGGCACGGCACGAGAGGCGGAATAGAAATGATGAAAGTAGCAGATAGAGTAGAGTCAGATAATCATCCATTGGTGATCACGATGAAAAAAGAAAGAAAGAGAAAGAGAGAAAGTAAAGGAGGTCAAAAGAATAAAAACAGGAAGGTGGTCAGAGGAGATGAAACGGGAATAGAAATGAGAATGCGAGAAGTATGACTAGAGGAGGGAGGAAAGAAAGCAGAAAAGAAGATAGGAGAGATGATAAAGAGAGAAATTGAGCGGGAGATGAGACTCAAATTAGCAAAGAGGAAATCTAAAAGCAGGAAAAGCAATGGGCATAGATGGAAAACCAAATGAGGTGTGGATATATGGAGGAGAACAATCAATAGAGGTAGCATGGGAGATCTGCAGAAAAGTGTGGAGAGGAGATGGTTGTAATGGAATGAGATGGTTGGGATGGAATGAGGGGGTGATCGCGCCGATAGTAAAGGAACAAAGGTGGAGGAATAAAGAGAAGTAACGCCTTTGTATATAAACTCAATAGTACTCTCATGAAGAGGAACGTCCGACGCGCCGGCCGTGAGGTGAGCCGATACTGAAGCTTGTTGAAACCATTTCAGTTGAAAAGGAACAGATAATCAAATATAGAAGAATAAAACTTAAGATTAAAGAAAGAAAAGAAGAACGAGAACAATGTATTAGTCCGGGAGCTGATGACATATTTTAATCAGTCATCCAAGCAGAGCTAATTATTGGTTATATGGTTAATTTGTTGTTATAATAGAGATTAGTGAAAGTCAGCTGCGGCACCATGGGTGGGTTTGGGTACAGCACCCCCCCAAACATGTAAAAAAAAAGAAGATGGTTGTTGAGCAAATTTTAAAATTTCAATGAGTTATATAGTTTTTTTTATTTTGAATTATTTAATTATAATATTTACTATAAACCCTTCATTACTGTCTATAAAATATAGCTTTAAATCTAAAAAAATCCGCTCGATAGATAAAGTAGGCCATACACAATGTCTAGATAACGATTTTAAATGGATGCATGTAATGCACGTTTAGTAGAATAACTTTAGAAATGTGATACTAACAAAGATGAAATTTCGTATTATATTAGCTTAAACAATACTTTATACAATAAAAATAGTCTGCTGGCTATTTGTGGGGAAAAAGCCGTCAGCTGACATAATGAAGTGTGCGCAAGTGTTTTAACCGTGTTTCTGTAGGTGTATATTTCAATGCGTCAGCTGACAAAGTTTCCACACGCTTACAGCCAGCTGACAGTTTTTTTTTGTATAATATAATGTATGAACTATAATACCACCAAATTTCAGCTCAGCTAAAATCACCAACCATCTTTGTTTTACATGTTTGGGGGGTGCTGTACCCAAACCCACCCATGGTGCCGCAGCTGACTCACTAACCCCTACTGTAAAACCAAATTAACCATATACACAGATCGTCACAAAATACTCTGTGGTATGTATGCTGCTATCAGATGTTGTACCGGTGCTACCAGTAAAACCCGGATAAGTGCCTTACCATAAATGCCTCGTTTTGAGAGCTACTTATGCGGGTTAGGCAGTTATAAAAAACCCGCTTAAGTGCATATAACCATTTATCTCTATATTTACAGAAATTCACAAATTTACAATAAAAAACATTAAATGTTATTAAAAAAATAAGAAACTATATTAGATACCTCAACGGATTAGTATCGGTAAACTTTTAAAAAGCGAACCTTGTATTTATAGAAAATAAAATAATCAGTTATTTTGGTTTGGGTTGCGTTACTTAATCTGATTTTAATCGTTTTCGTTTGTTTGTGCAGCTTCTTCCAGCTCTGTTTTGTTTTATGCTACTCGATTAATAGTAGAAACATCGCATTTTAATTGTTTAGCAATTTCCTTTCTTGATTTTGTTTTGTTTTTTAACCAGGCGGAGGATTTGTAGTTTTTTGTTTAATTGAAAGTTAAGTCAGTTTTTCAGGCATTTTACCTTAACAACAAAACAAAATTACTTTGACAGTTTAAATTTTGAAAGTGACTGCTACCCACTTAGGGCCAGTTTCGCAGTGCACACTTAACAAAATAAGTGGCACTTAATTTTCCCATTTTGGCACTTAAGCCGCAGTTTTACTACCTGAGTAAGTGGAACTTAAGTGGCCAACATCGGAGACTTAAGTGTCACTTATTCCGATAAGTTTACACTGTGAAATTGGGAATTAGTTATCCATAACCGGCACTTAAGTGACACTTACTTCACTGTGAAACTGGCCCTTAGTCTCTCCCATTGTAGTAGATTAATTTTTTATATTTGAATTTTAAAGCATGAAACACAACGAAGGACTGAAAAGAATCTTTTGTCTTTTTCTGCTGATTTAAAATGTGTACTTAAAAGAATTTTTTTCAGGTAAATTTCAATAAAAGTATACAAAATAAAAGGCAATTAAGCGGGGAAGGTAGTTAAGCGAAAGGTACTTATTAGATATGTTAATTTAATGAAAATATAGCCATAATTTCGTAAAAAAGGACAACAATACTTTTGTTTTTAGTTGTATAGTTTTGGTTTTAGTCTCTTTGGATCCAAAATTAAGAATCATGTGTTATTATGTTTATATTGAACGAAAACCAGCTACTTTTATATCCTAGAATCTATCTTTCCTGGTGTATATGCATAATTAGGTCCATTTTTTATGAATGTTTTGTTTATAATTAAATATTTTATATGTAATTTATTATATTTTATATGTAATTAAAGGTAATAAAATAAGCTTTTCACTAGTGCTAAAAAAAGTATCTGTCATCACTGAATTTTTTGATATAACTGTGTATCAAAGACCTCACAAAAAAGTTGTGTTTTCAAGAAGTTAAAAATTAATATATCGAAATATATTTAATATGGAAAAATATATTTTGTACTATGTATTTTAAAGACATATTTCATATATATGTATTATTTTTCTCAATTCTCAAAATTTTGGTTCTCAAAAAAAGGTACTTATGCGGGTTAGGCACTTATGCGATAGGCACTTATCCGGGTTTTACTGTAACTCCTATATCTATTTTTACATTATATTTACTTTCTGTGGAGTCGATTTACATTTCAAGCTACAGTTGAGCCTTATAGAACTAAAACAAAAATATTTTCATATTAAGGAAAAAAAGATATTTTTTGCGTTTTTTGTTTTTTATTATTACCATTTTGTTATAATTTGTTGTTAGGCAAAAATAAAAGACTTAAGAACATGAAATAAAATAAAATAAAAAACATCGCCTCTAGAGTTTGGAAAATCTAATTTGTGCATGTAATTTTTTTGTATATACCATTCGTTGGTCCGAAGTTATAAAGGTCTAAACTTGCCTGTATTTCCTTTTAAATTTCATAATCAAAAAAGCTCAATAAAAAAAATAAAAAAAAAAATAAGGAACATCGCCCCTAGAGAAACGTATGCTCTACATAGTACAATTTTTTTTTTTTTATAAAACATTTCTTATAGTCTAGCTGCACGTCTAAAATAATATATAACTTAAAAAGTTTAGAAACTCAGTTAAAAAAAATATAAAGAGGTTCAATTCAAAAAAAGTAAACGGACATCGCCCTTGGAAAAACATGCCCTCAACATTTTGGTGTTTAAATTTTTTCAATACCATTGATACTTATCGAGAGCTGCAAGTCTAAAGAAAAAAAAAACTTCGGATGCAGCGATCTTCAACTTCATAGAAAAATTTTGACATATTAGTACCGTTACAAGAGTTTACCATGTTTACCATCTTCGTTTAACCCACAAAATTGTGTCGGAAAGTTTAAGATTTGTTGGAAAAGATTTCACATACAAATTTTGACAATTCGTTTACGACGTCGTAAACTTTAAGACGTTTACCACGTTAACGATGCTTTTCCGACGTTGCATGAATACCCTTAGTATTTTTTCTATAAAGGAATGTAAAAAGGCATTATAAATAACCTTACCGTTACTTTCTGAATTATTTATTATTACCTAAGAGAGAGTTCACGTATACAGAAGGTAGAGGGGAGACAGTAGGCGTGTTTTTTTTTGCAAGCCCGGGGGGAATTGGTTGAAAAAAACGACAGCGGGGATTAGCGACGCCATGACAGTAAAAAACATGGAGTTTTCATACAAACTATCGTTAACATGTATGCAATTCATGCCGGTAACACAGTTTTCCTGTGCGCTTAAGTTAAGCCCCGAGAATTCTCCGGGATTAGTTCTTGTTGCATTTAACATGTTAACTGCTTAGCACCGACTTCGTTTTTTTCATCCAATTCCCGCCGGGCTTGCAAAAAAACACGGCTAGTAATAGATTATGTATTGCCGATGAGAGGGCGAGAGGCGGAATAGAAATGATGAAAGTAGCAGATAGAGTAGAGTCAGATAATCATCCATTGGTGATCACGATGAAAAAAGGAAGAAAGAGAAAGAGAGAGAAAGTAAAGGAGGTCAAAAGAATAAAAACAGGAAGGTGGTCAGAGGAGATGAAACGGGAATAGAAATGAGAATGCGAGAAGTATGACTAGAGGAGGGAGGAAAGAAAGCAGAAAAGAAGATAGGAGAGATGATAAAGAGAGAAATTGAGCGGGAGATGAGACTCAAATTAGCAAAGAGGAAATCTAAAAGCAGGAAAATAGTAAAGGAACAAAGGTGGAGGAATAAAGAGAAGTAACGCCTTTGTATATAAACTCAATAGTACTCTCATGAAGAGCAACGTCCGACGCGCCGGCCGTGAGGTGAGCCGATACTAAAGCTTGTTCAAACCATTTCAGTTGAAAAGGAACAGATAATCAAATATAGAAGAATAAAACTTAAGATTAAAGAAAGAAAAGAAGAACGAGAACAATGTATTAGTCCGGGAGCTGATGACATATTTTAATCAGTCATCCAAGCAGAGCTAATTATTGGTTATATGGTTAATTTGTTGTTATAATAGAGATTAGTGAAAGTCAGCTGCGGCACCATGGGTGGGTTTGGGTACAGCACCCCCCCAAACATGTAAAAAAAGAAGATGGTTGTTGAGCAAATTTTAAAATTTCAATGAGTTATATAGTTTTTTTTATTTTGAATAATTTAATTATAATATTTACTATAAACCCTTCATTACTGTCTATAAAATATAGCTTTAAATCTAAAAAAATCCGCTCGATAGATAAAGTAGGCCATACACAATGTCTAGATAACGATTTTAAATGGATGCATGTAATGCACGTTTAGTAGAATAACTTTAGAAATGTGATACTAACAAAGATGAAATTTCGTATTATAGTAGCTTAAACAATACTTTATACAATAAAAATAGTCTGCTGGCTATTTGTGGGGAAAAGCCGTCAGCTGACATAATGAAGTGTGCGCAAGTGTTTTAACCGTGTTTCTGTAGGTGTATATTTCAATGCGTCAGCTGACAAAGTTTCCACACGCTTACAGCCAGCTGACAGTTTTTTTTTGTATAATATAATGTATGAACTATAATACCACCAAATTTCAGCTCAGCTAAAATCACCAACCATCTTTGTTTTACATGTTTGTGGGGGTGCTGTACCCAAACCCACCCATGGTGCCGCAGCTGACTCACTAACCCTGTACGAAAACTCGTATTGTCAGTCAGAGTGATGCACCCTGATGACGAGAGATAGTTCTGGTGCTTGTACCAGAATATCTCCAAGTATCGTTCTTTTTTGACCTTGTGTTGATCTATGAGTTTGCTTGAGGATCTATGAGTTTGCTTGAGGTTTCGTTTGAGTTAGATTCGACCCCTTACCACTGGTGGGGGGAAGTCGTAATAAAAACAATACACTCTTTTTGACGTTGAGAATTCAAGTGTCTTTTATTTTGAATTTAACTTTCTTATATACTAACAATTTTATCAACAAAAAAAAATGTGTAAACAATAGGTCAAAAAATGTACGAAAACTCGTATTGTCAGTCAGAGTGATGCACCCTGATGACGAGAGATAGTTCTGGTGCTTGTACCAGAATATCTCCAAGTATCGTTCTTTTTTGACCTTGTGTTGATCTATGAGTTTGCTTGAGGATCTATGAGTTTGCTTGAGGTTTCGTTTGAGTTAGATTCGACCCCTTACCACTGGTGGGGGGAAGTCGTAATAAAAACAATACACTCTTTTTGACGTTGAGAATTCAAGTGTCTTTTATTTTGAATTTAACTTTCTTATATACTAACAATTTTATCAACAAAAAAAAATGTGTAAACAATAAATCCTAAAAGTAAATTCGGTAGTACAAAAAAATGAAGTATACAAATTAATAACTGTGTCATTTAACCCAGCGCAATATGATTGTGTAATAAAGTACAAAATGTGCATAATATGCAATTAATTGTAAAAGGTGAATGAAATGCATAATATGCAATTGATTGTAAAAGGTGAATGAAATTAAAGTGCAGTGTCAGTTAGATGAGTTTAGTGTGCTACTTATCGCTAAAGGTGTTTTGTGTTCTGGTTGCGCTAGGTCAGTTAGGTGTTTTTTTGTGTAAATGTAAACAAACCCCTACTATAAAACCAAATTAACCATATACACAGATCGTCACAAAATACTCTGTGGTATGTATGCTGCTATCAGATGTTGTACCGGTGCTACTAGTAAAACCCGGATAAGTGCCTTACCATAAATGCCTCGTTTTGAGAGCTACTTATGCGGGTTAGGCAGTTATAAAAAACCCGCTTAAGTGCATATAACCATTTATCTCTATATTTACAGAAATTCACAAATTTACAATAAAAAACATTAAATGTTATTAAAAAAATAAGAAACTATATTAGATACCTCAACGGATTAGTATCGGTAAACTTTTAAAAAGCGAACCTTGTATTTATAGAAAATAAAATAATCAGTTATTTTGGTTTGGGTTGCGTTACTTAATCTGATTTTAATCGTTTTCGTTTGTTTGTGCAGCTTCTTCCAGCTTTGTTTTGTTTTATGCTACTCGATTAATAGTAGAAACATCGCATTTTAATTGTTTAGCAATTTCCTTTCTTGATTTTGTTTTGTTTTTTAACCAGGCGGAGGATTTGTAGTTTTTTGTTTAATTGAAAGTTAAGTCAGTTTTTCAGGCATTTTACCTTAACAACAAAACAAAATTACTTTGACAGTTTAAATTTTGAAAGTGACTGCTACCCACTTAGTCTCTCCCATTGTAGTAGATTAATTTTTTATATTTGAATTTTAAAGCATGAAACACAACGAAGGACTGAAAAGAATCTTTTGTCTTTTTCTGCTGATTTAAAATGTGTACTTAAAAGAATTTTTTTCAGGTAAATTTCAATAAAGTATACAAAATAAAAGGCAAGTAAGCGGGGAAGGTAGTTAAGCGAAAGGTACTTATTAGATATGTTAATTTAATGAAAATATAGCCATAATTTCGTAAAAAAGGACTACAATACTTTTGTTTTTAGTTGTATCGTTTTGGTTTTAGTCTCTTTGGATCCAAAATTAAGAATCATGTGTTATTATGTTTATATTGAACGAAAACCAGCTACTTTTATATCCTAGAATCTATCTTTCCTGGTGTATATGCATAATAAGGTCCATTTTTTATGAATGTTTTGTTTATAATTAAATATTTTATATGTAATTTATTATATTTTATATGTAATTAAAGGTAATAAAATAAGCTTTTCACTAGTGCTAAAAAAAGTATCTGTCATCACTGAATTTTTTGATATACCTGTGTATCAAAGACCTCACAAAAAAGTTGTGTTTTCAAGAAGTTAAAAATTAATATATCGAAATATATTTAATATGGAAAAATATATTTTGTACTATGTATTTTAAAGACATATTTCATATATATGTATTATTTTTCTTAATTCTCAAAATTTAGGTTCTCAAAAAAAGGTACTTATGCGGGTTAGGCACTTATGCGATAGGCACTTATCCGGGTTTTACTGTAACCAAAAATCAGCCCTGCTTCTATTGGTCACCAAACTCTGTCATCAGCTCCCGGACTATACAGGGCGATTTGCATAAGGTTTGACAAAAAGCTAGGGCATGTAGGTTGGCCTTAGACAAAAAAACAATCGTATAGAAGGGGGGTCTATTTCCCCCGTTTAAGCGGGGGAAAAATTGACTTAGAACGGAAAAAAAAATATTTAAAAGAAACTGTTAAACTTACAACACCATGCTATACCTTTTTGCAAAGCCAGAAATCTCTTCTTCAATTATTTTTAATTAAATTTTTCAAAAACTATTCACTAATACAACTTAATTAAAAATGAAAATTAAAGAAGAGATTTCTGGCTTTCCAAAAAGGTATTAAGTCCGAGTAATTTTTTTTTGAATATTGCCCCTCCCCCCAAAACCATGCGAAGTTGACCCCTCCTCCCATACGATTTTTTCTTGTCTTGACTCAACCTATACGCCCTAGCTTTTTGTCGCATATTATTCAAAACAACCTGTATTTGTGAATTAAATACATATGTTAATTTAATGAAAATATAGTCATAATTTCGTAAAAAAGGACTACAATACTTTTGTTTTTAGTTTTATCGTTTTGGTTTAGTCTCTTTGGATCCAAAATTAAGAATCATGTGTTATTATGTTTATATTGAACGAAAACCAGCTACTTTTATATCCTAGAATCTATCTTTCCTGGTCTATATGCATAATTAGGTCCATTTTTTATGAATGTTTTGTTTATAATTAAATATTTTGTATGTAATTTATTATATTTTATATGTAATTAAAGGTAATAAAATAAGCTTTTCACTAGTGCTAAAAAAAGTATATGTCATCACTGATATACCTGTGTATCAAAGACCTCACAAAAAAGTTGTGTTTTCAAGAAGTTAAAAACTAATATCTCGAAATATATTTAATATGTTTGTACTATTTTAGAGACATATTTCATACATATGTATTATTTTTCTACGTCATTTATTACGCACGTTATGAACAATTAATTGGAAAAAAATGCTGAAATATTTATTTTGTAATGGGCAACTTCAAACTCAAATATCTCGACTTTCCCATGAACGATTTTAAAAATATTTCACCCATCTAACGGGCTCAACGACACCTTTAATTTTTTGATACCAAACTCATTTCTGTAAACTCTTGGCCAAAAATGGGCTATTCCCTTTAAAAATTAAAAAAATTCCAATAAATCAGGGAAGTCCGATTAAAATATATTTTATACGATTGGAAAGATATTTAAAAAAAAATTATACGTGTTTCAGGAAATTTGGATTTAAATTTTTTTTACAACATTTTTTATGTTCAAAAACAGGGATTTTCCCGGGTGAATTTGTACCACTTTTTGATTTTTATCTTTTAAACGGATACTTTCAAAAATCTAAAAATCGTGTAGGTGATAGATACTATTGATCTACATTTGTTGTAAAATTTTTTAAATTTTCTCAACCGAGATATTGACATATTTCTGTTGTTTTATTTATTATAACTCTTTAACTATTGTATAGGATTAATTTTAGTTAGTTTGGCATCTAGGAAAATAGACAATTTATTTGATATATCATACATAACTGTAGACCCTACACGACCTTCACAATAGAAAACAAGAAAAGTTAAAAAAATCTCGGAAAATTGAAAAAATTGGGGTTGTTGTTCATTGCCAGCCGACGTGTTTCAGTGCAGAATTTTGCCAATTTTTGCTAAAATTAAAAAAAACCCAATTTGCGTTCAGTTAAATGCTTTTATCTTTGGATCCAATGGTTGGATTTTCAATATTAAAATTAAACCAAAATGAAAGGCTTGTACCAGCTATAAAAAATAATTTCAAAACCGTTCAAAATTTCATACTAAAAAAATTTAAACAATTTTTGGAAACTAATTTTCATCGAGGCAAACGTAACGAGGAAGAGGAATACAAACGAAAATTAAAAAAAGTTTGCTATTAGGAATATACTGGTAGAAGAGAGCTATTCTAGGTGTAGTGGTAAGTGGTGGAGTGTGTGAAATAAAAAACCATAACCTTGGCAAATGGGCTTCACATCGGAAAAAATTGCTATGTAGGTATACACGTTTGTAGTAGGTATTTTTCATTCATAATAATTGTAAAGGTCCCCTTATGGTTGGTTTGGTTGGCTGATAACTTTTGTTCTAATAATCGTTAAGGTTGAGGCCTTCAAATTTATAGAATGTCAGGCTACTTTTTTTTAACAAAATAATTGCGGAATAACATAAAAGTATGTGTGAAAAACGTAATTAATTTAAAATTTAATGGAAACACAAATTTAATAAAAAAAAAATATTTTCATGCACGTGTACTTGACCCTTTTAAGGAAACTTATGATTGTGATAGAGTAAATTTTATATTTTTTTTTATTTTATAAAAAAATTAAGAAAGGATTGATTTGGTTAGTAATAACTTCTGTTTTATTACTCGTATCTGTAAAATTAAGGTCTTAAAAATGTCAGGCTAACTTATTGAGTTAAAAATCATTGGCATTCTCCATTGACTCCTCCAAAAATATTTTTTTTCGAATTTTGAAAGATGAACATTTTGAAAAACACAATTATCTCAAATGACCACCCTTTAGAATTCTTCTAACTCCTCCAAAAATATTTTTTTTCGAATTTTGAAAAATGCCCATTTTGATTTAAAATAAAATAATTTATTGAAACGCAACAAAGCTTAAATATTTACATAACAGTTTATTCGTAGAAATACAGGAATTTTAGACTTGTGAATACATTACAAGGGTGGCCTTCACTGCATATTTTTCAGTACTAACTATTCTTTCCAGTTCCAGGTAACGATCATCATGTATCTCCAAGTAATCAGTTACCCTTCGGCAGATTGCAATGTAATGCCCAATTTCATCTTCGTTGTGTGCAGGAAGATATGCAATCAATCCGTTTAAAATATAATAATTGCCTTTTATAAAAATTTTCGTTGGTAGATCGGATAAATTTATTTTATCGGGCGCATCCGAATATATATCTCGATGAAATTGTCTGTCCAGTGCAAATTCCAAATCTAGCATAACGTGTATCCCTGGATGCCCATTTTGATTTAAAATTTCGTGTTTAGTTTAGAATTTAGAGTTTAGAATGTACTTCATACCGGTGAATCTCCAATGCAATCTACCTGTTCATTCATTGAGAAATGCATGCGGTTTTCCAATCTAACACTTTTAACAGGAAATGGTCTCGATTGATGCAATTTTTTTTTCTGAGAATATCTTCAAACTCCAATACCTGTTATTCTAAATAACAAATATAACCCTTTCACAAAATAAGATTTCGAATACCTGCGCGAAAACTTTCTGGCCACATGACTATTTCCTTTGTTTCCAATACAAGAGAAAAAGAGATGGAAGATGATAAGTAGGTATGAAATTGCGCAACGAATTCTAAAGGGTGATCATTTGAGATAATTGTGTTTTTCAAAATGGTCATCTTTCAAAATTCGAAAAAAAATATTTTTGGAGGAGTTAGAAGAATTCTAAAGGGTGGTCATTTGATATAATTGTGTTTTTCAAAATGGTCATCCTTCAAAGTTCGAAAAAAAAAAATATTTTTTCTGAGAAAAAACAAAAAAAAAATATCTAATTTTATTTTTTCAAAAATTAAAAAAAAATATTTCTAAGGGTGGTCAAAAAAAATTAAAGGGTGGTCAATAATGATCAAAAATTGATCCATCGAATACATTAGTCAAATTTGAAAAAATCGATTTTTTGGGGGCGGCGTTCTTTTGGCCCCCCATTTTTCAAAATCGATTTATTCGATAACTGTGGGTGGTCAAAAAAAGTTAATGGGTGGTCAAAAATGGTCATTTAATTGGTCATCTTTTACAAAGAAATCAAAAAAATCGGACACTTTTAGGGGCCAAGTTAACACAGCTGATTTTAGGTACATATTTATTTGTATTCGGTATTTAGGGTCACTTGGTGGTTTTTAAATTCAGAAGAAGAACAACCGGTTTCTATTTATATTATGGAGATGAAATTATTTTCTAATTGGTTGTTTTTTATTTTTATTTTTTGGTATTGGATTTGGATTATTTTGTATTGTTTTGGTAGGTATGATGATAGCAGATTTAATTATACAAGCAATGATCAATAAAAGCGACAAATGCATTTATGTGGATTACATTCATAATATAAACAACACACGACAAAGGAAAGTTTGGGACAGTACAGTTTTTGGACAATTGTTTTAAAAAGGATCGATCATTTGATTTAAACTGGAAAACAGATCCCTTGTAAAAAATAAAACTTAAAACGGTGATCAAAATTGATGAAATACACGTCCTTTGTATTTAAGATGTTTGAAAAGAATGAAATCGAATCTTTATTTTTCGTTATAAATTTAAATATTAATTTAAGTTGCATAGCATACTATTAATAAACAAACAAAACAAGTTAATTTAATTTTCAATTTCAACAAAAATGATTTCAATTCGGAAAAAATTGGTATGCGTATTGTGTTGACATATGTAGGTATGTTCCCTACTAAGTACTACCTACCTTCTATGTAGGTACTATGTAGATTGTAGGTACAAGAGAATAAAACGAGTCGAATAATGCTCATGAACATCGAATACTTACTCGAAAAAAGCGAGTTCAAACAAACAGAGTCAACGCAAGGAAGATGTTTAAGAGTTTTTCTATCCACGAGTATGATTGACTAAAAGCTAAAGTAGTTTTCTCAACTAGTTTTGTTAACAGTCACAAAAATGTGTATTATTTGCTGTAACATTAGAATAGCCTCACAGTATTTATTTAGTAGAAATAAAAACCAATTTATTAATTTTTTTAAAGAAAATAATTTTTATTTATTTTCTGTGATTAACACAATATTTTAGAACTTTTTAGATCCCTTTTTGTTTTGAATTACCTCAAAAAAGCGATCGTTTAAGGAATCATACAAAATCAATGTTCGATTTCTTAAACAATCGCAAACGATTCCTTAAAAATCTGACGAAATGTTGGCCCTTGCCACTTTGATAGCTTCAATGAACTTTACTTTTCTTGTGTACATCCTTCCATTTCCATAAACCATGCGTGTTTGAAAACTTCACACATTTTTAATGAGAGAAGGGTGGTAAGGATAATTGCTGTTTATTTTAAGTTTGCAACATTTTAATAAAAGCTGTGTGAATCGGCTCATTGTCTTGCTGCAAAAAGAATCGGCAGCAGTCTTAAAATACACTGAAAGTGAAGCAAGACTGTTTCCAATAAGGTATTATATTATTTGGATATCATTTTACATTCTACAAAATCTAAATCAAAAGTGCCATAAAATGGTACTGCATCCCCATACCATAAATCATCCCTCACGGCTATGATAGCGATCAAAACACAAATTTTCTTTTCTTAAATCATGGAAGTAGTTTTTATATCCATCCGGTCAGTTTAAGTTGGACTCTCTTTCTCAATTGTTTGAATGGTTGCTGCCTTAAGCATTTCATGGCATTTGGCATCGTGCTAAATTAAGCTGGTATAGTTTACGTGCATTGTTAAACAGAGGTTTTTTCATCAGCATTAAGTGCTTTAGGTGTCCGGCATTTCTGATAACCTTATTTAAGGTCATTGGGATTACTTCTAACCCAGCTCCGTGTCTTGATGTTCTCAGAGAGTAGTTGCATTTGAAGGCTTATCATATTATTTTTTATTTTCGTCATTGATAGATAAGATAGAATTGAAAAAGTTCGTTCCTTGTAGTTTTTTGCATTCATTAACGGATTTTTTAAGAAATTGCAAACCAATTTGAGACTTTGATTAATTTTCTGACCAATAAAACGTTTCGTCGGTCCTTGATTCCGATAGGCCTCGGTTTTAGCAATCTCTGCAAACGTTAATGAGTCTTTTCTGCCCATTTAAACTTTCAAATTGAAGAAATCACAAAACATAACTGTTTTATCACTTCTTGATAACTTTTCGAGACCTACGCTGCCAAATTATAGCTTACAATGTGGAATAAAATCAATTGAGGCTATTCAAATGTTACAAAAAAAATTAGCGTTTTAGTGACTGCAAACAAACAAGCACAGAAAATTTAGTTAACTTTACGAAATTTGTTAAAAAATTGTCTTAATCTCAGAGACCGTTCTCTTACCTTGTCTTTAAATATAAATTTTCTTATGTATTAATCAAAGAAGTATCAAAAACAGTTGAATGTAATAAATTTAATGTTTGAGGCTATTCAAATGTTACGGACTGTATTATGTCAACGCAATACGCATACCATTTTTTTTTTGTTTAACGTAATCCTATTTAATTTTCTTCATTTACTTTTATTTCATTTTGTTTTCATATCATGTTCCTAGTTCCTGCTTAATTTGATTTATTTAATAAAAAATGTAAAAACAAATTAATTAGGTATTTTTATTTATCTTAAAGGATCATAATCCAGAAACTCACTGCTTCTTAAGTCGTAACGCTGAAAAAGGCAATTGAAAATCACAAAAACCTACCACCAAATTTGGAGTTTAGCGTATCCAATACCCACCAACCGTCAACCTCGAATACACAGTACATTCACATCGAGTCGAGCACATTCGAGCATATCGATCGTGTTCACTTTGTTCGCAATCGCTTGACTCGTTTTTATTCGAACCAAATTAACTCGGTTGCAAGGTATACTCGTTCGTATTCGTTTGATTTGTGTGGGAATCACGAGTCATCATACTCGTGAATAGAAAAACTCGTAAACATCTTCCTTGCGTTGACTCTGTTTGTTTGAACTAGCTTTTTTCGAGTAAGTATTCGATGTTCATGAACATTACTCGACTCGTTTTATTCTCTGGTAGGTACACACATTTATAGAAAAGAGTTGATTTGGCTGGTTTGATTGACTTATAACTAAAAATCGGATCTGTTTTTAATTTTTATAAAATGTTTTTTTTTTGTTGAAAAAAAATGGTTTTCAGGTATATTTCCATTGATTTAGAAAATTTGCTTAAAAACAAATTCCCATTTAAAAAAATAGAAAATTTAATAACTTACAAAAATGTTTTTTTCCGAAAAAAATAATTTATTTAATTTAGAAAAATAGTTTCCACGCGTGTTTCAATCGATTTAAAAAATTTGCAAACCAAATTCCCATTTTTTTTTAATTTTTACAAAATTGTCTAACAAAAAATCACTTTTTGGAAGAAAATAATTTATTTTCTTTCAAAAATTGGTTTTACGGGTATTTCAATTAGTTTTTTACTTGCGATATATAGGAACTACATATGTACATATATGGCAAGTTATGGATTCGTAAAAAAAAACTAACTCGGGATTTTGATCAAAGTTGACATTACGATGATATCGAAGTCGAAAAAAGTAGGTTTCGCAATTCTGTCCGTCTGTCTGTCTGTCTGCCTGTCTTCGGCTGTAGCCTAAACGGGTCGGTCGATTTTCTTCAAAGTTGGTACTTAGCGTTTTTTTGGCATTATCCTTACCCATTTTTTTTCATTTTTTTAAGACTAAAAACAACGATACCTGGCATACAATTTTTTTTTGCCAAAAAAGGAAAATCTTATTTTTCTCAAAAACGTGCCCACAAGTTTTTAACCATTTTTTTGATTTTCGATTTTCTCAAAAACTGTTGAACTGATATTCACCTTTTTTTTTGCAGAATGTTTGAAAAAGTTTTAAAAGTTTTTTCCAAAATTTTTTTCTTGGATTTTTAAAAAAAGATTAAAAACTTTTGTTTGAGGTCTTAATAATTTTAAAACGACTCGGTCAATTTTTATTAAACTTGGTACCCAGCAGTTTTTTATCATTGTCTAGCAGATTTTTAATTAAAATTATTCTTATAACCAAAAATAACGGTACCTCCCATAATGTTTAAAAACCGGTACTGAAAATCTCATATTTCTCAAAAACGGCTCCTACGATTTTGATTAAAATTTTTGTGTGATCTAATATTTATACGATCTACCATATTAATGAAAAAAAAAAGTTTCTACGGTTTAAAAATGGTATCTCTCATAGAACCATTTTTTTGATTTTTGACTCTCATTATCAGTTGAAATGATTTTAATGAATTGTTTTTGCAAAAAAGCTTCAATAATAATATTGAATACCAAAATTTTCAAAAAAATTAATTATTGATTTTTAAAAAAATTTTCGAAATTATTTTTTGAAAATTCAATTTTCGAAAATGGGTAGATGATATTTTTTGTTTAATTAATTTTTTAATTCCACAATAATAAAGGCTAAAAAATTGCGTACAATTTTTTTTTTAATATTTTTAAAATTTTATATACAGGGTGTCCCATAAATGATGGTCCAAACTGAAACTGGTGATATGCCAGGTCATGACCACTCAGAATTTAGTAACTTGTCCGTACCGCATCATTACGGTTTTCGAGTAACCGCTATTTTTTTGAAATTTCGAAAACCCCTTACTTTGACCCAGTTTTTTGTTCACCCTGTCCATAGTTGAAATTTGTTTTTTTTTTAATTTTTACACTAAAATATTTCCTAATAATGAGATCAATTTTTTGCATTAAAATATTGTTGCTAAAAATTCATAAATTTCATGACGCTTTAATCAAATAAATTTTTTTACTTCATTTTTCAAAAGAGCACACTGAAAAAAAATCGTATGACTTAGAACTGGTTTTTACTTCTAAAAATTGGCCACGTTTTTGAAGTTTCTTAAAAGGTATAACACTTGCCAATATTAGACTTAGATCAAAAGTTATAACCATTTTAACTCAATAAAACAGTGTTCTAAAATAAATAACAATAAATCTTTTTTTAAATAATAGCTGATTTATTAATTTTAATTTTTTATTTTTTCGGTTATTAGCTTAAATTTTTTCTTACTTAATTTACGAAAATTGTTCAAAATGGTCCCCTCTTGCACTTGTACAAGCCCGGCAACGTCTTAAAAACTGTCGTGTCTTGTACTTCCCGAACTTCGATCCATTGTTTCGAAAGGACAACATGGAATACCAAAATTGAAAATTCACAGGATACTTGTAACGGGAAAACTTCCATGCTTTTCATCTGCAGCACCTCCGGACTTTAGTTCCAAAGAATTATCGACAGAGGCTGGAATTCTGTCGAATTATGCTTGATACAAAGGAATAATATTCAGGTTTTTTTCAAAAAAAATTTACGGATTGATGAATTTCACGATAAAATGATGGATACGTAAATGTTCATAAATCATAACTTTACAGTTGATAATTGGAAAACCCACATTTTAAACGTGACGGTATATCCTAATACCAATTCAAAATCAACTTAAGGACAGCCATTCTGAATGCCAAGTTATAGGACTCTATAAACCATCAGCAACATTAAACATTACCAAGAACTTACTTGAACTTTCTGGAAAAAAGCCGGTTTTTTTTTACTGGACATCTTCCCTCAGAAATGCTCCTCGTCATTAATCAGTCTATGTGGCTTCAACACGGCCGGCCGCGGCGGGTGCTTAGCACAGTAGTATTACAAAACGCTTCTTAAACAATGTTTACCTTGAATGATAGATCGGACCATGGTGGACCAATTTTGTGGCCATCTCGTCACCGAGCTTAAATCCATTAGAATTATTTCTTACTAGAGCATCCTGAAGGGAAAAGTGTATGCAAAACCAATAAGTAGCATTATAGAACTCCAGCTACGGATACAAACGGCTGCTCAGGAGATACAAAATTCGGGAAGCACAAAACCCTTTAAAATACAGTTTTTAAGAAGTTTTTCGATCTTGCACAAGTGCAGGAGGGGACCATTTTGAACAATTTTTGTAAGTTAAGTAAAAAAAAATTTGAGTAACTGTAGAAATAAAAAATAAAAATTAATAAATCAGCTATTATTTAAAAAAAGATTTATTTTTACTTATTTTAGAACACTTTTTTATTGAGTTAAAATGGTTATAACTTTTGATCTAAGTCTAATATTGGCAATTTTTATACCATTTAAGAAACTTAAAAAACTTTTGAAAAATGAAGTAAAAAAATAGATTTGATAAAAGCATCATGAAATTTATGAATTTTTAGCAAAATGGTGCAGAAAATTTTAAATATTTTAATGCAAAAAAATGTTTTTGTATGTAATTACCAAGCAGTCATTAAATGGAACCCATCAAGTAAAGTCGTCTTTCATTTAAAGCTATGCGCAAACCCACACGATGGCGGTGGCGATCGCGATAACTTTTATCGCACTATAAAGGTGCGTTCAAAAACCTGCTCACATAAACGCCATATATTGGGTAGCGGGCTAAGTTTTCAGCGAAAATACAAATGTTTAATTTTGGAAATTTAATAAAAAAAAAAATCTAAAATAGAAGTCTCCCGAATTTTTTCTATTAATTTTTCAGTATTTGAAGTCATTTTCAAATTTTCTTTTTTAAACTATAATTTTTCATCATGCGATATAGTGATCAAATGGTGCTTGCTGCGTTCAAGAAAAGTCGCGTAACTGAACGCAGCAGTGGAACGTGAACGCAATCCACATACCGCGTCGATTGATTTACGTATGCGGCATCCACATTGTTATCGCCATCGCCACCGCCATCGCGTCGGTTTGCGCGTAGCTTAAACGTGCGAACACTACATGATGGCAGTGCAGCGGTGTCGAAAAAAAATATACATATATATATTTGATCTAAATATTCTGTCGTTAGCTTAAAATTACACGATGGTTAATGACGTTCCACCCATACAACCTTTATCGGGCAATAACTTCACGGTTCAAGCACCGGAGCATTTTTCGTTTAGCCCAACAGATTGGCCGCGATGGAAACGTCGATTTGATCGCTTCAGAATAGCTTCCGGGTTAGATAAAAGAAATCAGGAGGAGCAGTTGAACACCTTAGTTTACCTCATGGGTGATGAAGCAGATGACATATTTCTTTCATTTAATATTTCGTCCGCTGATGAAAAGGAATTCATTTCTGTGTTGAATGCGTTTGAAATTTCTTTGACATGAAGCACAACGTGATCTACGAACGGGCAAAGTTCAATTCCCGATATCAGCAAGATTGGGAAAGCATCGAAGATTTTATAACGGCTCTATATTTGCTTTCAGAGAATTGCAATTGTGCCACCCAGCGCGGCGAAATGTTGAGTTATCGGTTGGTCGTAGGTGTGTTGGCGAGACAGGCGGTTGTCAGAACGGTTGCAATTAGAAGCTGAGTTAACGCTTGAGAAGGCCATACAAAAGGTCAGGCAACACGATGAAGTTAGAAGACAACAAGTAGACCTGTCAACAACAACCACGAGCGCAAATACTCATATGTAAACAGTGTTCGCTCTTACAAACAGAAGATGTCATCACCCACACAAGAAGCAAGAAAGACAAAAAATGTACAATGTACATGGTGCGGTTCACAAAACCTGCGTGAAAAGCAAAAATGTCCCGCAAGAGGCAAACAATGCCGTTCATGCAAGAAATGGAACCATTTCAGCAGTGTATGCAAACATAAACCGAAAAACAGTAACAAAATATTTCATGTCGAAGAAGAAGACGAGCTTCTGTTCGTTGGTAATGGTACGTTGACAGACGGTAGCTCAAACGTTGATAGGTTGTCGGCGGAGGTAACTATTAACGGGAAACAAATTACTTTTGTTGTTGTTGTTCAGAAATTCAATGAAATTGACGGAATAAAGAATGGTCAAGTCTAATAAACTGACATTCAAGTATGAATAATACAATAAAATAATAATAAAGTACTTTTATGTTGGATACGGGTGCACCAGTCGACGTTTTACCGCTTAAATAGTATAAAAAAAAATTTCATCGGGCGAAAATTAATAAATCAAAAAAAAAAAGCTGTGTGGACCTTCGGGAGAACGTTTTGAAGTTACAGGAATAATGAATTCTGATTTAATTTATGGCCAAAATAGCTGTAAATCCGAGATTTACATTCTAAATAATTTAAAATCACCCCTTTTGAGTTTAAAATCTTGTCAAAATTTGAAAATTATACAACGAATTAATTCTTTTAATACTTCGTGTGTCTCAACAAATCTATAATCATCGGTAAAAATCGAGAAGGAATATCCCAAGTTATTTGACAAACTGGGGTGTCTAGAAGCCGAGCGCGAAATTAAATTACATTTAAACGCGAAACCCTATGCAATCGTGTACCTATACCTTTGAAGGAAAGACTCAAGGCAAAACTTGATGAAATGTTGCAATTAGGAGTGATAAGGCGTGTAGATGAGCCGACGGATTGGTGTGCTCCCATGGTAATTGTTACACAACCCGACGGTGACATTCGTCCTTGCGTCGATCTTGCAAAGCTCAACATGGCAATTCACCGGGGTATTCATTCGATGCCGGTCGCTGATCATTCACTGGCGCAGTTAGAAGGCGCTAAATATTTCACCAAGTTAGGCTGAAAACATACTGGAGTTGCGAGCAGAGCGGAGATGCGAGAAGTGAGCAGAGCGACGAAAACAAACAAATGTGTTCTTATGAGAGCTCTCATACTGAGGCTTCTAACAACGAGGTATCAGTTCTCATAAGAAAGCATGATTTTGTTTTTAACGCTCTGCTCACCTCTCGTATCTCCGCTCTGCTCGCAGCTCCAGTATGTTTTCAGCCTTAGACGCGAACTCTGGATTCTGGCAGATAAAACTATCACCCAAATCACAGCCTCTTACAACTTTCCTCACACCTTTCGGGAGGTTTTGTTTTCAAAGACTGCCCTTTGGCATTTGCACCGCTCCGGAGTTGTATCAGAAATAAATGCAGCTTATTTTCGAAGAGGAAGAAACGATGAGTAGAGTGAAAGCGTAAGAAGACATGGGGAAAGATTTTTGACGGGAAAGGGAGTAAGGCAGGGGTGCCCAATGAGCCCAATTCTTTTTAACTTACTGACGGCGGATATAGAAGATGAACTGGAGGGATAAAATTAAGAGGAAGAAGAATTTTCTCGTTGGCATACGCAGATGATGTGGTGGTATTGGCGAAAAATGAAGAAGAGATGCAAAGTATGATAAGAAGGCTGGAGAAGTATTTCGAAAGGAAAAGACTGGAAGTAGATGTGGGAAAAACGAAAGTGATGAGGTTCAGGAAAGGAGGAGGGAGGAATACAACAGTAGACTGGAGATGGAGGGGATAGAAGATAGTAGAAGTAAAAGAATTAAATACCTGGGCTATGTGTTCAAAAAGAATGGAGGGCAGGAGGCACATAAAAGGGACGGAATAAAAAAGGCAGCAGCAGTCATGAAGGAAGCTTGGGGGATTGGAAGAGGCTCTGACGGCAATGCCATAACAATGTTTAACAAACCAAATAATTGAATGAATGAATGAATCAATAATTGGGAGAAGGAAATTCGAGAAGGTATGTTCTATTCTATAACTTTCGAATCGATAAAAATAGTCGAAAAACGGTGAGAATCGGAACAAAAATCAATTTATCGCATCACCGAGTTTCTGTATCTTTTGACAGTCGATAACTTTATCGACTGAAACAAATGGAACTGAAATACTGGGATAATGTGATTAAATGGGTTTCTGTAGGCTTTTTTCTTTTTTAGCTCAGAATAGAGTTCTGAACAGAGTCCGAGCATATCGAGCATCTGAACATCCTCTGAACAAAGTGTGTTCTGAGCGCTCAGAATTATTTTTGAAACACACGTGAACATTTAGCTTTTTTTCAATTTCACCTGTCAAATCCACTCAAACCGGTCTGCTCAGTTTTTTTATTCTGAGCTTATAGAGCGCGCTCTCAGCAAGATCAGAACACGTTCAGAACGAATCAAGAAACACAAATTTGATGGTCTGAACGTTCAGAGATAAAAAAGAAACACAATTCTTTGTTTGGCAGTTCAGGTTTGACAGTTCTGCTCTGAACTAAAAAAGAAAAACGCCTTGTATCTTTGAAAATCGAGAAGTTTTTCGATTTAAATGTCAAATGTTATCACCAGCAAAATAGCTTGTCAGATAAAAAAAAGTTAAAACTTAAAGGAAATATTATTTTATTTTAACTTCTAAAAACTGCATTAAACTATACAGAGGTCAATAATTTTTAATTTTCTCATCATCTGTCGCGGCAAAAATGAAAACAATAATAACAACATATTTATAAATTCCGCCCATGTTCGCCAGATAATTTCACTTGTTTTCATTACATTTTCTCTTACAACTCAAGTGGACACTAACAAAATTAAATCTGTAAGTGAATATTTACCATTTGTTCCTCAGTATCCTTTTTAAATTCCCAAATTTCAGCCACTTATCCTCGATGAGACTTCGTCGTCGCGTCAATCGAAAATCTCAAGCGTTCCAATTAAAAGTGTTTTCGTGTTTCTAATTGCAACTGTCTGCAGTGCTTTTTATTTGAATTTCTTCCCAACACCACCCGCAGTCCAAGTCATTCCTCCATTCAACCGCTGTCACGTCCAAATTATGCCATTTATGGTATGAGCAAAACCGAAGAACACCTTGATCATGTCATTGCTGTGTTGAATCGTCTCGGTTATGACCGCACAGATGTTGATAGTAATCAATGGGATCTCTTATGGGCACATGACTATCCATTTCTTAATATGAATCTCAAGAACCTTCAACTACATCAAAGAATCAATCATTTTCCTGGTTGTGGCTTTATAACGAAAAAAGTAGACTTGTCAACAACTCGATTGCCATTCCTCCCCAGGGCCTTTAAACTGCATGGAGAGAAAGATGAGTTTCTTGAATACATTACAGAGAATCCACAAACGCTTTTCGTCCACAAACACAATGAACACAGATTCATTGAGATTAGAGGACCTCAGGATATCGATCTGGACTCGAACGGCAGCTTTGTTCAGGAATTCACCCAGAATCCATTCCTCGTTGATGGATACAAGTTCGATATTGGCGTTTATGTCCTAGTGACAAGTATCGATCCGCTCAGAGTGTACATCTACACATTGAGACGTTCTCTTTCGATACTGCCCAGTCAAATACCATGTTCGACCAGGAAAACGTAGATAAGTATGTGGTGGGAAATGATTACCTCCCGACGTGGGAGGTTCCGTCATTGGTTAAGTACTAGTACTACTCCACGTAAAAATGAGAGGAGCGTTCGATGCCTACGTTCGAGGATCCAGTTGGCGTCTGGGAGCAGGTGGATGAAGACAAGAAACTTCTTCGAGCTGATGCGTTTCGACTTGATAAGTCAGCAATGATTAGATTTTTCTATGTTTTTCAGAATTACCCACGGAATTTCGATATCGCAAAGGAAACTCAGAATCTATCCACGATGAACCAATGGATGACAAGGTACTCGGATGATATTAATTGGTGTTTTTAGATAAACGTACTTAAATGTATACAAGGTATTTTTGAAAAGTATTAGATTTTTTAGATAAAAATAAAATGTGTACACCGATTTTAGCAAATGATGGTTTAATTTGTATTAGAATATTTTTTTAGAGGGAAATAGTGGTTCACCATTTTTAGCTGCACCAAAGATTAATTTCTGAGTCTTTTGACGGAATTCGTTTTGTTTGAGTTGCTTCAGATATGTTGCTTTTGATTTGATTGGTTCTTCAGGCTGATAAATGTGCATTGCGGCCAGAGCTGCCACTAAGTCTTTTGCGACGGGTTTCTTGAAATATTCAAAGAGCTCCGAACGTTTCGATATTTGTTCTGAAAAAATAAAATCCAAATAAAATCAATTTGCATATTTAGTAGTTAATTGGGCTTTGATGATCGTTAAAATGGATGCAATTAATAGAAAACTTATTCATCTTTGTTTAACCTACGTTTCGCTGGCTTCTTTCCGGCTTCTTCAGGGGTTTATTTCTTTATTTTATTTATCAACCAAAATTATTGTTACATGTGAAGTTAAATTAAATTAATATAATAAAATGAACTTACTTTTTATGAAAATTAACCGAAATTACATTTTAAGATTTTAATAAATTAATAAAAATAAACTTAAAAATAAATTAACATTTAACATTTAACACTATCGGAACAACAAAAATTAAAACTAGTATCACATTGTATCACAGATCAGTTAATGGCAACACCGTAAATCGAGCTGATGTTGTCAATACCTTCTTGGTGGTTCATCGTTGTGTTCATTTTTTGTTGGATACGTAGACCTTCTAGGGTGTAGCGGGTAGAGGTGCGGCTCTCCCTATCAAGTATTTTGACGTTTCCAAAATCAGCCATCCCTTCAAGCAAATTCACTGACCCAACTTTTTCGGTCTTTCATGGATCATTTCAAAACGGAGTGTCATACACACATTAGCACATTTTTTTTATATGCATGCAAAAAAAGAACGAAAATCGAGAGTACTTTTTTTTACTGAGAAAGAGAGAATGTATGCAATACCCTAATGGTGAGTATTTTTTTATGGACTGAAAACAAAGGAGAAGACAACAAAAACAATTAACTTTTTTCAATGTGTTCACGTTCGCGCAACAGTTTAATAAAAATTCCCTCGAGAAAGAAAATCAATTTAAAATCAAAAATGTATTTTATAAATATTAATTACAAAATACATCGTGATCTTTCATTTATATACAAACGATAGAAGAAAATAAATTGCATAATATTCTTCAACCACAGAACGCCTGTCTCGTTCGTTAATTTTTTTGGATCCGTTCTGGATTCCATTTTGTTTCGGTTCTCGCTGAGTATGGTTAAATGGGAAGCTCTCTCTCTCACAATACATACACAAAATGAGTCCGTGGTGATTCTAATTTCCATACTAATTTGAGCCGACAAACGCAGTTTTGCGGATATATGTTTGGATCCGTATACGAAGTCATCCATACGTTGTTTACGCGGATCCAAAGCGGATCCAAAGCGGACTCGTTTGCTTGAAGGGATATGATCGTGTTCCATCATGTGCTGAGAGAGAGCTGTAGCTGTTCTTTTTCTTCGTATATCAGCTTCATGTTCTGACATTCTCACTGCTAATTTTCTTTTTGTTGTGCGTATGTATATCATATTACATTCTTCATTTGGTTTACCTTTGCATGGTATTTCGTATACTACGTTGTGTTGATCTGCTTTGATTATTATTGGTTTTGCATTTGTAAATATTGTATTGAGTGTTGAAATAGCTTTGTGTGCGAAAGTAATTTTTTGTCTGTCAAATGGTATTATGTTGTTTAGTGTGAAATTATCGGTGAGGTGTGGGACGTAGGTTAAGGAGTAATATTTAGGGTTACCAGATTTAACTTTTGTTAATTGATATTGGTTATTTTTATTTTGTTTTTGTTGAATTTTGTCATTTATGAGTTCATTGATTATTGTGTTTGGGTAGTTGTTCATTTGTAATATTGTTCTTATTTTTATGATATTGTTGCTGTGATAAATGTCATCTATACCTATGATTCCATCACATGGTATTGTAAAATTTGAATCAACTATATGGAAATTGTGTGGAATGATGTATTTATCTGTTTGAAGTTCTATCTGGGCTAGACCTTGGGATTTTATTATTCCCTGGCCTATTCCTTGGATACTTATAATCTTGTCATTTTGGATGTCTTGATAAACATCAGAATCTTCTTTTAGAAGTGAAATATCTGCACCTGTGTCTATAAGGAATGTAAGTTTTTGTTTAGTAAATACATTCATAAATGACACGAAAATATTGAGATTAAAATTGATAGCATGAACCTTTGTATTTATGTATTGTTTCCTAAAGGGTCTTGGGAGTTTTCCGAGTTACTTTGAGTAACTCGAACATTATTACGGTTGTTATTATTATGGCCACGGTACGAGTTACCACGGCCTCTAGAGTTGCCTCTAGATCGGCTATTTCCCCTGTTATTGTTTTGGTTATTGCGGTAGCCATTATTGTGATGATTACCTCTTCCGTGGTAATTTCCACGATAACCTCTATTATTGGTTTGCCTGTAAAACAAAACAGTATTAGAATGTCCGGTTGCATCTGTGCAACTATTTACGAATTTGGACATGGCCTCATTCATATCGCTGAATGTACCAGCCTGCATTATAAGTTTTACCTTAGCAATAGAACAATTTTGTGTCATAGCCTTGACAGCGAGCGTTGTGCTGTACTTAGCAGCTAAATCAGAAGCTAAACCATCGTTGATATAGGCTCCTTCTAAACACTTCGTCAATTTTTCTATTTCTTGGACATATTGATTTGCTGTCTTATTTTTTTGTTGTAGATTTAGTAATTTCGCAGAAATTACATCTACTGAATCTCCTTTTACTTTTGCATTTAGCTTTTCAACTATCTCAACTATTGTTTGTTCATTACTTATTAGATTTCTAGCATGTCCCTATAGTTTGGTCTTTATAAGACTAATTGCTGATGCTTCGTGTGCTCCTTTTAAGGAATCAATAAGAAGAAGAGCATCTTTGAAGCTTTGTAAATTTTCTGCCTTTCCATCAAACTCAGGTAAGAGTGATGAGGCCAATTTAAGAAATTCTACTAAAGTTTGGGCCATGTTTGTCTCGATTTTTATAATTGTTTGTGGGAATTCATCCAGTGTTTCAATTTCACTGTCAGATTCTGTATCTACTACTGGTTTTGAAACGTCTAAACTTTCTATTTGATTTTCATTAAACTCAGCGTGAAGCTCTAATTCATCTGAGACATGTATTTCAATTTCCCATTTAATGCTGATATTTTTTAATTTAGTGTTAAGTGTTGTTAAAAGCTTCCTACAATCTTTTTCGTGATCAGCTGTCAATTTATTTTTGTATGCGTTGAAAACATCGACAATACTATTGTAATGAGATATTAGCGTTTTAATATGGTTTTTTAGTGTATCTACTTTTATTGTTGTATTTTTGTTAATACATTTGTAAGATTTTTGGAAATTGTCTTTAAAACCGTTTATTTTTATTGCTAATATTTCCCATTCCATTTTAAATTTTATCTAAGTCGTTTGCACGGCTTATGTAGCGTTTTTTAAGTGTACGCTTATACAACAGATAAAATTTAAGAAATAAGTTTACTGCCGTGAGGGCTACTAATAAAGAAATGAGCATAGTTTGTGTTTCTAAGTGTGGAGTTGTATCCATCACTTCAACAACATTTAACACATTTGCTGTGCTATCCTTTACTTTGGAGGTTTTACCTCCCATTGTAAATTAATGTTTAAACCTCAATGACTTTAATCAGAAGAAGCAATACCGAGCAAAGATTCCATATAATCTTTGTTGCGGTTTTTCTAGACTTGCAAAGAGTATTTGAGACGATTGATCGTGATTTTTTGATAAAAAAAAACGGAACGGCAGAAGAGTGCATCAGTTTTTTTTTTTTTAAGTAAATAAAATTGTTTTTTTTTTTTGAAAAAATAAGTAATAGATTTTCGATTGTTTGTACAATAAAGAGATTAGTGCAATGGATTTAAGCTTCATATATAAAGTATTTTACTTTTATTGGAAAAATGTCAACAAGAGCAAATTTAGGTTTACAAGATGGTGCTTCTCCTTTAATAGAAAAATTAACATTTTTTCACGATAATTTGTAAAAATTTTATAAAATTATTACAAAAAAAAAATTCATGATTAAACCTTTCAATTTATGATACATACTTTTTAATAGCAATAAGAGAGAGATAATATTAGTTACTTTTAAGTGCTACTGTAGTCTATGATGAACTGGGAACCCGGAACTGATGAAATGAAGAATTGATGAAATGGTGTAGTTGAAAGTTGCCATCATTGCCGAATAAGAAGTCGGTCACCAACACATTTGCACTTCGCATGCAATTGAACTCACTAGATCTCTCTTTTGCTCTTTTGGCCCTCGAGGCTCGAGTCTCAAACACTATTGTCACTGAGTGGAAATGGGGAGTTCGATCGTTCAACTCAAAATTTTTTTGTGTACTTTTGCTAAGTTTTTTTTTCTCTTTTTTTTTTTAATGCATATAGGTAATAGCTTTTTTTTTTGGTTAATTTTTGTAATTATCGCTGGATGGAGTTTGCACTAGAGGTATATACATATATGTATACCTTATATGATTGCGAACACCACAGACCACACAAACACAGGGGTTGCAAATTGTCTTTTTAGGTAGGTATTTTTCGTTTACTTTGAGTTCGCTTGTATGCACATGTAGATAGTTTTTTTTTTTTTTTTTTAATTTAGATTTAAAGCAGTTATATATGTATATAGGTAACAGGGATTTTTATTTTGTATAGCTAGGCTTATAGGTTTATTCTGTTATAATTTTTTTTTTTAAATATAAAAGCAACAATTCATCAAATTGTTTTATTGGGGATGAATTTGGTTTTGCACTTTTTTTTTTCACTTTGAAGTTTTTATGTGTCACGGTCGCCATGTAATATATTTATCTATAATTAATTTGAACCGAAGATAGAATAAAATAAAAAACACTTCTTGTTGTGAGACGATTCTTTTATTGAATGAATCTTGACTGCTTAAAACTATGCTGCTTCCATATTCACACATTTGTGGAGTCAGCAAAAAGAATAATAAATGAAGAAAAACAAGTGACGAATAGCACTCGTCACTTGATATGGGTGCATTCCTCCACGACATGCAATGCACGTTGTTCATTGCATATCGTGGGAAGATTATGGTGTACTGATGTGCACAATGTCGCATCGCGACGTATCAAGTGACGAGTGGTATTCGTCACTTGACACGTACATAAACTATGTGCACATAAGCACACTACACTATTACGAAATGTAAGATTTTAAGGAATTGAGATTTTGGTATTTCTGTGTGGTGGCAACAATTTGTGTATTCGAATGTTTAAACTTACTTACTTTTTTGTTTTTGAAATGCCAAAATGAAATGTCATTTTATCGCCTTTCAACAGAAAATTCCAGTAAAAAAAAATTAAAAATAACGGGTGATTTTTTAAGAGGTTTAGAACTTTTTTTTAAAAAAAAAACACAAAAAATTCGAAAAAATGAATGAAATATTTATTTGAATCGATAGTTTGAACCTTGCAATTTAATGTTTAAAGATAATTTCATGCAAATGTTGACCGCGGCTGCGTCTCAGGTAGCCCATCCGCTGAGTCCAATTTTGGCATACTCTTTCACACATATCAGCCGGTATCTCACGAATGAATGCATGGATGTTGGCTTCCAGTGCGTCAATCGAAGCGGGCTTGTCCCTATAGACATTAGCCTTGACATACCCCCACAAAAAATAGTCTAATGGTGTCAAATCGCACGATCTAGGCGGCCAATTGACCGGCCCGAAACGTGAAATTAACTGTTCACCAAACTCGCCTCGCAATTGCGCCATTGTTTCGCGTGCTGTGTGGCATGTGGCACCGTCTTGTTGAAACCACATATCATGCAAGTCAAGAACTTCCATTTCGGGCAAAAAAAAGTTTGTTATCATCGCTCGGTAGCGTTCACCATTGACAGTAACGCTGCGATTCGCATCATCTTTGAAGAAATATGGCCCAATAATGCCGCCGGCCCATAAACCGCACCAAACAGTGGCTTTTTCGGGATGCATTGGTAGCTGTTGCAATGCTTCTGGCTGATCTTCACTCCAAATGCGGCAATTGTGCTTATTTACGTACCCATTCAACCAAAAATGAGCCTCATCGCTGAACACAATTTTTCGATAAAAAAGCGGATCCTCGGCTAGCTTTCCAAGAGCCCATTCACCAAAAATTCGGCGTTGTGGTAGGTCGGCTGGCTTTAGTTCTTGCACCAGCTGTATCTTAAAAGGCTTTACGCCCAAACCCTTCCGCAAAATTTTCCACGTAGTGCTGTAACAAAGGCCTAACTGCTGGGAACGGCGCCGAATCGACATTTCGCGGTCTTCTGTCACACTAGCTGATACGGCCGCAATATTTTCTTCACTACGCACAGTACGTAAACGTGTTGGTGGTTTAATGTCCAACAAAGTAAATTTGGTGCGAAATTTGGTCACAATCTTCCGAATAGACTGCTCAGAAGGTCGAGAATGCCGACCATAAAATGGAAGCAGCGCGCGATGAACATTTCGAACCGAGCACGAATTTTGATAGTAAAATTCAATAATTTGCAAGCGTTGTTCATTTGTAAGACGATCCATGGTTAAATTGCAAACCAAACTGAAGCTGTTTGACAGTGACACAAGGTACTAAACACACGTCAGCTGTCAAAACCAGTGTTGCCAAAACCAAACCAGCTAAAAAATCACCCTTTATAAGGTATGGCTTCGACTTACAGAAAAACATTTTTTCCAGAGCCGATAAGTGCGGAATGGAGCGTTTCATTTTTAACGATTCGAAAAGTTATCGCCTTACAGAACATAGGTCCTGGTGTGGACGGTGATGGGATATGGGGCGGAAGTATGGGGATCGGAGGAGAGACAAGAAATGGAAAGAATGCAAGAGAGGTACCTCAAATGGACACTAGGGGTAGAATGGCAAACTCCAGGATACATGGCGAGAGAGGAAACAAAAAAACATAAAATAACAATAAGAGCAGGGAGAAGGGCGTGGAATTATGAAGAGAAATTAACAGGTCGAAAAGGAAGCGAGATAGCGAAAGAGGATCACGATGGGAAAAAGGCGAAGGAAAGGCGTGTAATAGGGGTATATGATTTTATGTTGAATCTTAAAATTTAAATTGTTTAAATATAAACAAATTGCTTAGTTTTACTAGAACAACTTATTTTGACATACATTTAGAAGTTCCTGTGAAACCCAAAACTAAATTAAAAAAAAAAGAAACTCTTAGTTCAATATAAGTTTTCTTGACGAGCTACGACTTACTATTACCCCTATTACACGCCGCGGAACACTGTATCGATGCATAGTGTCGATAAGGTTTTATGGTCGTGTGAAATGGAGATATATCGACACAGTATTTCGAGTAGAATTGCACCGGTATAGTATCCCGACTGGTGTGTAAAAATTGCTATTAATAAGCTATGTTGAAAACATTTATAGTTATTCAAACATAAGTGGTTAGGAATTATAAGATAGCTTTTCAACGGGTATTGATTGCAAAATGGGAATGAGACAGAAGATTGTCTTTCAAACTGTGAACTACTAACAATTGAAAAACCGAAAAATCGGTTATGTCGACATAAGTAACTCTGTTATACTGCCACAGTTTTGTTATTAAATCTTTATAAATTTATAATTTGGCGTACTTTTAGATCGAATTACTGACTTTTTACACATAGGTTGTTTGTATATAGACAATTTTGTTTTTTTTTTAACATTTATGTTTTTGGTGTTAATTTACTCCTTTTTTTAAAGGTCAGTTAAATGGAAAGCCTTAGTATTTTGATTTTTGTGATTGAAAATGTCTGAGGAAGTGGTTGCCACGCCTCTGAGTGGAAAGTCTCAATTTTGTAGCCATTCTATACACCCCAAGTCCTACCGTTCTACAAATTTGATCATCCTAAAACTTAAAATTTATGTAGAATGTCACGTTATATTAAGAGTTATATAAAAGTATGTGTGAAAAAATATTTTTAATTAAAAATTTAATGGAAACAAAAATTAAATTAAAAAAAATATTTTCATGCACGTGTGCTTCACCCTTTGCTCAGTGATTGAATATTATTATAAATAAATACAGATAGTCGAATTTCGACCATAAGTGATACTAGATGTACAAATTCTTTTTATATTTATATGAACTTTTATTTTTAAATGGTTCATTTTTGTTTTAATTTATTTAAAAGGCGAAGAATAAAAAAGAGTTCAAGAGACTAACATCAAATCATATTGGTCACTCTGATGATGATCAACCCGATGATATATACGACAGTCAAACAGGTGTTATATCTGTTCAACGTGACTGGTGGCGAGAACTTGTAACAGAATCTGATCTTGAATTAATACTTCCTAGCAATAAGCTGAAAACTATGTTCGAAATTATTCGAATGGCTGAAGAAAACGGCGAGAAATGGTATTTATATTTGTAATCAAGAATTTTATTTTAATATTGAAAGAAAGTCTAATTTTTACAGCATTTGTAGCCGTCCTTAATGTAGTGGAATATTTTTTTCATAAAATTAATGACAAACAAAGAGATTTTTTCATGTATGATGCTCGTAAGTACTATCACACGATATAATTCAATTAATTAATTGTTCTGAACTTTTGCAATAAACAGGAAAACCTACAGGTCATTGGATAAATGGTCAGGACTATTATAGACTTGATGGGAAAACAAATAAAACTTTGAGGCACGAAATGGTTAAACGTTTTAATGATCCTAAAAACAAACGAACAAGGTAGTATTTATATATAACATAAAATTCACTGTTATCTGATATTTTGTATATGTTTTTGAAAAGGGTTTTCCTAATATCAGCTAAAGCAGGAGGTCAAGGTATAAATTTAATAGGTGCAAATCGAGTCATTATTCTTGATACATCATGGAATCCGGCTAACGATCAACAAAATATATTTCGAATATTTCGTTTGGGGCAGAAGAAGAACTGTTATGTATATCGACTGATCGCAATGGTAAATTTGTTGTCTTCATACAATAATAACAATGAAACATATTAGTACTAATATATTTCTTATTCTGAAGGGAACTATGGAAGAGAAGGTTTATTCACGATCTGTAACTAAACAAGCAATGAGCTTCCGTGTTGTAGATGAACAACAAATCGACAGACATTATAATATGGCTGAACTTGCTGAGCTTTACACGTATGAGACTTTTGAACAATATTATGAATTATTAATCTTATTCATTCTGTTCAAAGATTGACGAAGCCTGACTATAAAGAAAGGCCTGTCCCAGTGTTTCCTCAAGATCAAATTTTAGCAAATCTGTTGCTGAATTCGCCGGACTTAGTTTATAAATATCATGAACATGACAGTCTGCTGGAGAACAAAATGGAACAAGAATTGAGTGAGCAAGAAAAAGCCGATGCATGGGTTGCGTATGAAAGAGATCTACAAATGAATTCAGGTAATATTATGTTTGTATTGTCGTTTTTCGTTCAACTCATTCCCCATTTGTAATTTTACTAAAGAACCTCGTGATGCTATGGAAGGTTTCCAGGGATATCCATTATTTAATCAAGGAAATTACATGTATCCCCCAATGCCCGACTTTGAAGTGAGTATTACTTAAATTGATTTAATCGATTTTTAAAAATGTACAAAGGTCGTTCAATAAATACATAGATAAAAATCTCTGAGAGGGGTGTAAAATCTGATACAGTCTTGATAACGACTATGAATTATTATTAATGAATTATTACATAATGTGGACAGTATACACTTTCACCTTTGACGGAGCTAATATACAGTCTGTTTAACGATATCAAACACTAAGATCGTTTAAAATCTAGTCTGTTTTGTCGCAAATGTTCCTACTTCCCGGCACCCAGTGTTGTTGTTTAATATTTTGTTTTCTAATTTAAGTACATTTTTTGAAAATTTGCTTTTATATCAACAATGATAAAAGATATAAACAGAAACGAAAATGAGATTATGGTTAGTTTTTATGAAACATCATTGACCTATATTAGAACGCCTAGAGGTAATAAAACAAAATTACTTTCTTCCAATGATTATATGATGCAGCATTTTGAAGGCATCTCCAACAAAAGCCGATTATCTGGAAGTGTTTTTTTTTTTGCAAGTCCATATGGATTTGTCGAAAAATATTCAATGATATGAAAAATGTTACTTTTTTCCTTACAGAACAGACACTTCTGAAGGAATTGGAAGAATTTTATCCAAGCATAGCTAACCTACAAAAAACACTTTATTTATTGGCACAATATATAATACTCACATATTTGATAATTTTCACATAAAGGGGTACTTCCAAACTGTCCAGATGGGTGCTATATTTTTGTTGTTTTCGTTATACATACTTTCACCTGTGATCAAGAAATTATCTTTCAAACACAAAAAAAAAAGGAACATAAAAATCACTTTGTGCAGATATGAAAGATATTTTGTTTCTGTCCGCCTAGGGGAATTAAATAAAATAATTTCTAACATATAATTTTTTCAACGTCCGGCCAAGGTAGTGTCCGCCCAAGGACACAACGTACGTTGAATGCAATCAAAGTATTGTCCGTCTAAGGGGTCTGGGAGATTTCACTGTATATACCCCTTGAGTGATCCTTGAAGTCCATGTCTTATTACTTTTCAAATACTAAAAGAATTTTTTTAATCGGATATCATGTCACCATATTAATAGCAACATTTAAAAAAAATTATTATGAGTTTGGAGATGATCATCAAAGTTATGCTTGTTTGTCCGTTTATCTATTGAACGACCCTCATAGTAAATTATTAAATATACATAAAACTTTGTTTTTAGCCTAAAAACTTCCTTTCGGGTAACTATGATCCCAGTCAAATGGATTTGACAAGCAGAAATCCATTGGCATCAACAATGTTGCCAAATTACCTAACCAACGCCAGTATGAGTCGAAATTCATATCTTGATATTCTCAACATGTACAAAAATCTATCATCATCATTGCTAGGTGATAAAAGTGGTCGAGCTTCGCACTACAATCCAGCATATGGTATGCCCCTTGGAGCGGGTATAATGAACAACACTGCAATTTTGCCAACGAATGAGAATCACCTATCGGCGTTAGCAAATCCTTACTATCCATTTTCAAGTACTTCCTTAAACCCAAGTGCATTGATTTCAAATTCAAGTTTATCGAGTTCAAATCCAATCGGTGCTGATAGATATGAGCAAAGTAAGAATCTACTGACAGCTGATCACAACTTTTCTTCTTCCTTGCGCAACAGTTTTCCCGCTCCAATGCCTGCTCCATACACGAAAGACCTTACAGCCAGATCAACACAATCGAAAAATCTACTTCAAAGCCCGAGTGCTGGTCCTTCAGCATCTTCGTCTATTATGCGGTCGTCTACCCGCCAAATTCCACAAAACATATACAGTACAAACACTACAAGAGAAACTATCCCAACAAGTATAATTTCCAAGAAATTGGGAAAAGTTTCTGCAATAAAACCTTCTCCAATCAACAGTCCATCGGCCTTGGATACAACCGCAAAGAACAAACCTACAGATACATTATTAAGGCCTATAAGCCCAAGACAAACTATTGTTATAGATGATTCACCGGCTAAACAAACGACTGTACCACAGTTGCCTGTAAATATGGGAATAGTTTATCCGAAACCAATTCCGTTGTCACCCATATCGGAAATAGTTGAAGGAGGTGGATGCGTAAAAAAGCCAGGAAGCAGTATGCAAATAATTAGAACGGACTCTCCTATAACAGATAGCGTTCGAAAAAAGTTTGATAATATTTCACCGAATATTTCCTTAACAGCGGTTCGAACACTTCCACTGAAAACTTCGCAGTGCGAAAAATCACCGTCACTATCAAGTTATTTAGAAACAACATCAACGCCAATGACAACAACGACAGTGACGCCAAGCAATATGAGAAAACGAAGAAGTTCTTTTGGGAAGTCTTCACCAACTGTTAGTTCGATGGAACAACCAAAAAAAGTTTCGAAGTTTAACTGAATTTGAAAAAATGTTTAGAAAAGATTTTTTTAAGAAACTAAAAACAAAAAAACAGTGCATTGTTAAAGTTGCATGAACAATTTTAAACTCTCTCTATAGAAGCTTGAAATTATTTTATATTATTATAAGGTAGACATTAAATCTGTATTCTATAAACTATTAATTTTTCTATGATTTTATTACATAATAATAGTTAAATTACGGATTAAATACTTATTGTCATCACATTACTATAAAAATAAGGTTGTATTTTATGTATAGCTTGATCTCTTTTTTTTCAGCAAATGAATTTTATTATCTTATTCGCAAATTTTTTATCTGAATAATTTTTTTTTATTTAAGGTTTGTTTACAGTGCGATAAAAAAATTTAATGCATATTGTTTGATAGATTTAATTTTCGTGGCTTGGTACTTCAAGCAAAGACTTAAATTGTTAGTCCTTAATGGTAAAGATTCCTCATTATTTTGTGTACAAAATATACATACAAAATTGCTTCAAACTTTGAAAGTGGCTAACCGTTAAACTGATACTCTTTTATGTCAAAGATCTTCTCCTCAGTTCAGTAGCGATTTTAAAAAATTTTAAAATCTTAAGCTTAACAGCTAATAATTAAAGAGTCCTTCTAGATCCTATATAATGCCAAGCAACAAAGTTTTCACATTATTTTTACATACCCTAATGCTCACGAATTTACACTTGTTAAAGAATGCAATTCACTTAAAATCTAAAAAAATCATTGAAATTAAATGCGATTGCATTAATTGAATTCATATCATTTTAAGGTTTAAAAGAAATGAAAACAACTACATATTAATTGAGTTTTCAAAGAATTGCAATTATTTATTCAATTGGAGGTTTACATCTAAATTTTCTTTGACTGTTGACTGTGTCAATACAATATTATGAAAAATAAACCAAAAGAACCATACAAATATCTCCGGCACTAACCAGAGACAAAATTTAAGAAAAAAATATCTTGAAACGAATATTTTTTTCTCAGAAGCAAACTTGGGGAAAAAGTGTTTCATTGCAAGTTTGGAAAAAGACCCAAAAAATATTGTGATATTCCTTTTTTTTACGAAACTGTAAATGCTTCTTTTATAAAAAAAGTATTCGTGCTTTTATTTTTAAAAATAATTTTTTCTAAACATCAAATAAAACAGGGGCCAGATTCTGTATCTAAAAAGCGATCATACGTTTTCGTTTGTTCGAAAGGTTTGCTTTAAATCTTTATGTAAGTCTTTCGCACAAACGAAAACATTTGATCGCTTTTTAGATACAGAATCTGGCCCCAGTTCTACCAAAGTTGATCATTAAAAAATGTTGATTTGATGATAGAATTCATTTCAGCACTTTGTTTTTATTTTCCTTATCGCTCATAAATGATAAATATTTATTTTCTATGTCAATTAAATAGACAAAAATTAAAATCAGAAATTTAAAAATAAAAAGATTTTATTTATGTATGTATGTATGTATTTAAAAAAAATTAATTTTTAGTACATAAACATTTATAAAAAAAAGAAGTGTGTGTGTTTTTAGTGCAATAGATGTGATCGGAGAACAGGTCAGTTTGAGTAGGAGAGCAAGGATGAATTATGTGCCTGTTTGGTAACTTTTTTTTGAACAAATTTCTTTTCTATATGTTTTGAAAGCTAATTGTGAAAATTTGTACAAATTTGCAAGAAATTTCACGTTACCAAACAGACCATATAATGTGTTCTCTTTGCCAATAATCAATATGTACCATGTGCTTTAGAAGAAGAAATGTTATTATTCTATGCCATGTGAAGTTGATTCATCCACGATTAATCTTTAAAAGGGGGTTTGACAATATGACTTGAAGGATTTCGGTGTTTGATTAAATGATCTCACCATGGTTTTCACAATATTTTGAAAATTTGTTCTGATCTCAAGTAAACCCCCCTAATAATCATCAGAAAGCTGTATTAAGTTCTGCAGTTGTTATAAGATTTTCTATCACAAGATGTGAACCTCTCAACTTTTTCTTGACAAAAATGGGAATGCAATTGAGGTGAAACTGATCACAAATAATTTTTCAAAATCTTAAATCACTGAAAAAAAATAGACAAAATAATAGCACAGTAGAGCGTTTCTTTTCTCTAAAATGTTACTTTGTAAGGGAGTAGTTGGTATTCTCTTCGGGTATTTATATCGTGGGTGTGGCTACACTGATCGTAGCACCATAAGTCCTATTATCTTCTCTTCGTAAAAAAAATATAATATTGCTTAGAGCTTTGTTTACCTCTTTGCCTCGCTTATACTGTCCTAAGACCGTAGTAAACGATGAACAAGCAGACGAACAAAGGTTACATATATAGACATAACAACAAACAACAACAGTAGAATAAGTGTTCTATGTTGAGAGTGAGAGGACTTTGGTTGTCTCTGCTGCGCTTATGCAGTCCAAAGACCGTAGTAAGCGTTGTACAAGCAGACAAACAAAGAATATACGAGCAAAGAAGAACATTTATTCTACTGTTGTTGTTTGTTGTTATGTCTATATATGTAACCTTTGTTCGTCTGCTTGTTCATCGTTTACTACGGTCTTAGGACAGTATAAGCGAGGCAAAATGGTAAACAAAGCTCTAAGCAATATTATTTTTTTTTTACGAAGAGAAGATAATACGACTTATGCTGCTACGATCAGTGTAGCCACACCCACGATATAAATACCCGAAGAGAATACCAACTATTCCCTTACAAATTGGGGCCCCACGTTGGGCGAGTAGTTGGTATTCTCTTCGGGTATTTATATCGTGGGTGTGGCTACACTGATCGTAGCAGCATAAGTCGTATTATCTTCTCTAAGCAAAATTATTTTTTTTTTACGAAGAGAAGATAATACGACTTATGCTGCTACGATCAGTGTAGCCACACCCACGATATAAATACCCGAAGAGAATACCAACTACTCCCTTACAACTTTTGTTAACTGCGGTCGTTCCTTAATTGGAAAAGTGTAGCATTGTTTTAGAGTGTTACTCTTTTTAACAATTTTCAACTCACCTCTTTGGTATGAATTGAAATATTGATTTGTCGCAAGCAGCTGAATTTGGAAATGTGTTCATATTTTTTGTTTACGTTCTTTCGATTTGGAATTATTTAGATTTTTGCATTTGCATCTTTTCAACATAATTTATTTGGCGGTTAAGGTTTCTTCTACTTAATCTACTTAATAATTTCTTTTCGTCAGTTGACCGGAAGATATCTGTATTGGTTTATTAGCTTTAATTAATTTAAGCTATTATTAAGCTACAAAACTATCAACGATCGACAACCCAAAAACATTCATGCGACGAAGAAGTAAAAAATAAACGGCTCGTAAAAAAATTACAAAGATAAAATTGAAAAAATCAACAATCAGGAATTAACACTATTGGATGCAGCGATTGTAGGAAGGAATATCTAGGACAGACAAGAAAACCAATCATGAAAAGATTCAAAGAACATTTTGCACATGTAAAATACAATGAACCTGAAAAAATCGAGTGTAGCACAACACATACTGGAGAATAACCATAATTTTAGCTTACAAAATTTGAAATTAATTCGCAATGTAAATAATTATTATGAATTAGATGCTTTTGAATCTCTTTACATTTTCAAAAATAGAAATAATTTAATGAATAGTGACGATGGACCAATAATGGAGGTTTGCTGATACTACACATAACGATTTAAGTTGAACTTAATTTCTTATGTATCACTTTATGACATGGAAAAAGTACCTCTTAAGAATTTAAGTTCAACTTAAATCGTTATGTGTAGTATCAGCAAACGGGCCTAAAACATCCAATTTCAAAAAATTTTATAATAGATCTTAAATTTACTATAAATTTGTTTGTGTAGTTTGTTTTGTTTGTAATGAGTTATTTGTATTTAATAATATCAAAAAAACGAAGATGAAAACATGTTTCCGAAATGCATTTAAGTAAATAAATAAATAAAATAATTATGTTGATTGGAAAATATGTTTTCCTTCGGCTGTTTTGGTCACAATAATTTTAGCAATGAAACAAGATTTGTTACATTTACTTTTCCCGACGTTTCGACAGGGGTTGCTGTCTTCTTTAGGGTGAACTTTATTACATATAAAATAAAAATATAGTTAATCACAATGTTATGCAACAACAATATACAGTGAAAAGTAAAACTTACACTTTAAGAGTTATAAACGTAGTTTAAATTTTACATAGTAAACTTAAATAATTTATAAAATACAATTTATGAAAACAAAACAATGAGACTTCCGATGAAGAAGTTGAGTCAATAACTGAAGAGAGAGAGGTAGATTACGCATTATTTAATTTGAAACGAGGGAGCAGTATACCGCTGAAATATTCTGTCTGTCCTGTTTTCGATTCATGTTGTTCTTGTTATTTAGAATATGAAGTGTCTCTAAAGTGTACCGCTTGGAAGTGTGGGTTTCTCTTTGGAGAACTTGGACACCGTCAAAATCGGGAGAGTGGCCACTTTCAATTACATGGCTGGCGAGTGCAGTTTTGGCTGGATTATTGGTGTTAATGTCGGACCTATGATTTGACATTCTTTGACGAAGAAATTGTTTTGTCGTCCCAATGTAACACAAGGGGCAAGGTTCACCAGTTTTGCCTTTACAATTGATCTTATAAATTACATCCGTACATTTGTCCTTACCAGGTTTTGCCTTCAATTTGGTGAAAAGATGTCCAAGTGTTTGGTTGGACTTAAAAGCTAAACGAATATTTTTAAGATTTTTGTTGACCATCTCTTTGAAGTTCTCGGTTAAACTTTGTACATAAACAACACTTTTGAAGAAACCATCCGTAGGATATTCGCATTGTTGGCGGGGGGTTTTGTAGTTGTATTTTGAAAACAAACTCCGAATGGCTCCAGCAGGATACCCGTTATCATTCAAAATGTTGAAAACTCTTTTTTGATTAGCGGAGTGGAATTTTACATCACTCAACGTAAACACTTTGTTAATTAAGTTGGAAGCCGTGTTCATAATAATATGTTTGGCCTGACTGGAACGAAAGTTGATTAGTCTTCCTGACGCTGTATTTTTTTGATACCAGTCAAAGGAGAGATGATTTTCTTCTCTATAGACTTTAACATCTAGGAACGCTAGTGTGTTATTCTGTTCCCTTTCGACGGTAAACTGTATTTTTGGGTTGAATCTGTTTAGGGTCACAAAACATCATCAATTTTACTCCTATCCATCACCGCAAATAAGTCATCCACATATTTTACTATGAAGTTTGGTTTTTCTTTTGAGCCAATAAAACACTCATGAAGCAAATAATCCATCACAAGGTCAGCAATAGTCGGTGAAAGGGGGTTGCCCATAGGCATTCCAAATATTTGCTTAAAAATATCCTCTTTAAATTGTAGAAAATTGTTTTCTTTTATGCAAAAATCAAGAATTTCGAAAAATTTGCCCTGGTTGATTTTAGTGTTTTGACTAATAATTTCCCATTTCTTTTTAACTATGTTGACAGCTAATTGAACTGGGATGTTAGTAAAAAGTGATACAACATCAAAAGAAACCAAAACATCATTCTCTCGTATTTCCACTTTTTTTGCTTTTTCCACAAATTCAAAAGAATTTCTTACAGTGTAGAGTGATTTGTTCGTCACACATTGTAAAATCCTACCAACAAATTTAGAGAGTGCATAGCAAGGCAAATTCGTTGATGATACGATGGGACGCATAGGCATATTGGGCTTGTGTGTTTTCGGCAAGCCATATATCGCGGGAATTTGGGCAGTAGGTATATGTTGTCATCTTTGCTTTTTCTCTATCATCTATGAATTTGTTGTTGTTAAGCCATTTCACTACCTCATTATTGCGGGTTTGAAGCGTTGTTGTTGGATTATTTCCGCTAATCAAAAAAGAGTTTTCAACATTTTGAATGATAACGGGTATCCTGCTGGAGCCATTCGGAGTTTGTTTTCAAAATACAACTACAAAACCCCCCGCCAACAATGCGAATATCCTACGGATGGTTTCTTCAAAAGTGTTGTTTATGTACAAAGTTTAACCGAGAACTTCAAAGAGATGGTCAACAAAAATCTTAAAAATGTTCGTTTAGCTTTTAAGTCCAACCAAACACTTGAACATCTTTTCACCAAATTGAAGGCAAAACCTGGTAAGGACAAATGTACGGATGTAATTTATAAGATCAATTGTAAAGGCAAAACTGGTGAACCTTGCCCCTTGTGTTACATTGGGACGACAAAACAATTTCTTCGTTAAAGAATGTCAAATCATAGGTCCGACATAAACACCAATAATCCAGCCAAAACTGCACTCGCCAGCCATGTAATTGAAAGTGGCCACTCTCCCGACTTTGACGGTGTCCAAGTTCTCCAAAGAGAAACCCACACTTCCAAGCGGTACACTTTAGAGACACTTCATATTCTAAATAACAAGAACAACATGAATCGAAAACAGGACAGACAGAATATTTCAGCGGTATACTGCTCCCTCGTTTCAAATTAAATAATGCGTAATCTACCTCTCTCTCTTCAGTTATTGACTCAACTTCTTCATCGGAAGTCTCATTGTTTTGTTTTCATAAATTGTATTTTATAAATTATTTAAGTTTACTATGTAAAATTTAAACTACGTTTATAACTCTTAAAGTGTAAGTTTTACTTTTCACTGTATATTGTTGTTGCATAACATTGTGATTAACTATATTTTTATTTTATATGTAATAAAGTTCACCCTGAAGAAGACAGCAACCCCTGTCGAAACGTCGGGAAAAGTAAATGTATCTTGTTTCATTGCTTAAATTATTGTGACCAAAACAGCCGAAGGAAAACATATTTTCCAATCAACATAATACAAATCAAATTGGTCAATAAATCTACATCTTAATAAATAAAATAAGTGTTTTAAAGTTATTTAAAATAATATCTTTTATTTATTTCATGAAAAAACAAGTTAAAAATCTCCAATATCAAGTTACAATTATTTATTTAAATTTCAGATGTTTACCATGTGGTGGTTCCGAATAGAAAGAAGACAATTTTAGCAATAGCAAAATAATAACGGCAAAACATGTTTTAAATTAAGAGAAAAAGTACTACTAGAGAGTAACTTTCAGTTTAAAAGAATAGTTTAATTTACAGCTAGAGAACAATTTTTCAGTAAGCAACAAAATTTGCAAATACTTTAAAATATATAATTCAAGAGAGTAACAAAATTAGACAAAACAGCTAGGGTTTAAGAAAATTTACAAATTATAAGGAAAATTACTCATGTTTGGCAAGGTGAAACAAAAATAGGTTAAATTATTTCAAATCAAAGTTATTAAACGACAAATGAATAAATTGAAAATAAGTTTGAATAAATAATAAATAAATAGAAAAACAAATGATAAATAATAGATATTTAGTCCTGAACATTCAGCCCCCCCTGAAAGACTCCGGTTTTTCAGCAAAAGGAAGTGGGGCAACTTTCACAATTGGACGAGTTTATCCTCCACGCTTAGTTCTTACTGTGACAACTCTTACCTTGTTGTTTTGGCCTGGATGTGTTGCAACTATGCGACCAAGGATCCACTTAGATGGAGGAAGGTTTGGCTCCTTCAGCAAGACGACATCACCAATGGATAAATTAGGTTTGGTGTTCTGCCACTTTTGTCTTTGTTGGAGGGATGTTAAGTATTCATTGTGCCATCTTCTCTTAAAACCTTGACTGAGTTTCTGTAAAAGATACCAGTTAGTGTAAATAGATATTTTAAAATTTAACAAATCAGGTTGGAGAACAGAGGTGTAGGCCTCCCCAATCATGAAGTGCGACGGTGAAAGAGCACTTGGCTCAGTGTCCGATGTTTGCCATATTGCACGTTTCCTCGTACGTTAAAATATGGTCTCATATGACCCTCTTCAAGTGCTGCTTAACAGACTTGACGCCAGCTTCCCATAAGCCTCCAAAGTGAGGCGCAGATGGTGGCAGGAACTTCCAATTGATATTGTCCTTGGTGAGATGATCAATGACCAATTTCTGATGTTGCTGACTTAAGACACATTGGTACATCTCGTTTAGTAGACGTTTTGCCGTGGTTCCTTTGTCACTCCAAATTTCTGTGGGCTTTCAGCGACGCGCACAAAACCGATCCAACGCGAGAAAAAAAGTGTTCGACGTCAAGTTACCAACCAACTCAAGGTGGATAGAGCAATGTAGGCTTTCACGAATTTGGGATTTCGACCACGCCATAGCCTTAGCGTTATAGGACTGGGATAGTCACAGCCAACCTTAATAAACGGCCGCGAAAACCGAATTCTTTCAGCAGGAAGGTTCAGGGAAAAAAATTGAACTTTAAACATTTTGACATAGAAGCCCACGACATCTGTTTTTAAAAATTCAAAAAGTCGTATTTAGCGATAAGCTATAACTGACATTTTTAAAATTCCTGCATAGAAATGTGCGACATCTATGGTATTTTGCCTATTATTTTTTTTTAGTGTTGGCTTGGAGGTTGGATATTCAAAATGAAACAATTCACCAAAAATAATCGGCATTATCACAGGCCCCGTCGTAATAGATTTGTACTACGAATACCGAAAAAATATTATAGCTGCCGTCTTAACAGAAATAAAAGTGATTCGATAGCCGACAAATTCATGTCCAAATTTTTTTTAACATCGATGGTGCTGTGATAATTTGTTGTGATTCGTCGTACGAATCCATTACGACGGGGCTGTGATAAGGCTGAATATAATTGGCCGCGTTCAAATGATAGGCCGATAGGGTACCTAAGATCGTTTTGCATCGGATATGTTTTCGAACGACCAAAACCGGATTGGATAGGTTTATCTGGTATTTTAAATTTTATATTTATTTTGTATTTTAGGTAGGTAGGTAGGTAGAAATGGCGGTCACGAGCAATCTAGCTCATTGACCCAATTAGCGCTAAAATGCGCCGTTTTGATACCATAAACTCGTTTAAACCTGCGGTTGAGGGGTGACCTCTTGCGTTGGACAACTAGGAGAAAGGTGCAGTAGCTACTGAGGTTTGTCCTAGAGCCAATGGGTTTCGTTAGTGTAAGAGATCAAGTCTTTAATCTTCACATCAGAAAGTTCGTTTAGGTCTTCGAAGGAAGCTCGACAAAGTGATTGGGTTCTTGTTCTGGCCAATGCGGGGCATTTACAGAGGAAATGAACGACTGTTTCCTTCTCCTGCTGATCCCCGCAACTACGGCAGTAGTTGTTGTGGGGGATGCCTAGCTTCGCTGCATGCTCTCCAATTGGCCAGTGTCCTGAACATGCCGCAACGACCCTGGCTATGTCTCGCCTGGGTCTGCGGATTAAGTCATTTGTTCGCGATTTATTGTAGGTGGGCCAAATCTTCCTAGAAATGATGCAATTTGATTAATTGCCCCACCTGCGGTTGGATTCGGTTAGAAAGATAGAGAATATATTGCCCTTCATAACTCCAAGTGGAATGTTGACTCTTTCCGCCAGTGAGTCATGAAGGGCTGAACCTTGCCTGGCCAGTTCGTCAGCCCGTTCGTTTCCCTCAATGCCACTGTGACCCGGAACCCAGACAAGTGTGACATTAAGGTTCACGTTAAGGCTGGTGAGCTCGTCACGGCATTGCTGCACTAATTTGGAGGAAGAAGCAGCCGAACTAATGGCTTTAACAGCTGCCTGACTGTCTGTCAGGATAGCAGCATTTCGGTATTGGTTACTGTCTTGTTGAAGAATCTTACATGCTTCCCTAATTGCCAGTAATTCAGCCTGAAACACACTAGCAAAGTTGGGTAGCCGGAAAGATCTAGAGATGTTTAGAGATTCGGAAAATATTTCTGAACCAACCCCACACTCCATCTCTGAACCATCAGTGAAAATAGTTGTGTCGAAGTCTTTCGTCACGACGTCGTCTTGCCAATCCTGTCTGGATGGGAAAGCTACTTTAAAATCCCCACCGATGCACAAAGTTGGAGCACAGTAGTCAGTAGTTGCCGAAAGGATGTGATTGGGAATGAGATTATGGATATTACCATGACCATACGGTTTGGTAAACCAAAGATTGGATTCTTTCAGTCTTATCGCGCTACAACAGACTAGGTATTTAAAATGAAGAACAAGGGGTAAAAGGTGAAGAAAAACGCTTAAGGCATCTGTTGGGCAGGATCGTAGTGCTCCTGTAGTGCCAACGCTAGCTGTTCTTTGCACCTTTTTAAGCTTGACTAAGTTATAGGCTTTACCAAGGGCGGGCCACCAAACAATAGAGCCATACGTGAGGATAGGTCGTACCACTGCTGTGTACGTCCACAGTATCATCTTCGATTGGAGACCCCACTTTTTGCCGAATGTTTTACTACAGGCATAGAAGGCTATACAGGCCTTCCTTACCCGTTCTTCAATGTTTAACTTCCAGTTTAGTTTCGGGTCGAGAACTACGCCCAGATACCTCGCACTGGGGGACAGTGAAAGAGTTTGGCCGTTGAGTCGGGGTAGAGTGAAAGGGGGTATTTTTGTTTTAGTAGTAAAGAGCATCAGTTCTGTTTTACTTTGATTAACTCCTAGACCACAACTTGTGGCCCAGTTGCTAACTTTCCCCAAAGCCATCTCTGTAATCTCACTGATCACAGGTAGGAACTTTCCTGACACCAATAATACCAAATCATCCGCATACGCAACCGCATTCACTCCACATCTCTCCAACTTAACGAGAATTTTATTCATGACCAAAAGCCACAGTAGAGGAGACAGGACACCACCCTGGGGTGTACCTCTACTGACGTATTTGGTCGATTTTGTATTACCTAAAGTTGCTTGAATCATTCTGTTGCTGAGCATGGATATTATCCATACCCTGATGTAGTCTTCTACACCACACTCAATGAGCGCTTCTAGAATGGATTCAGTAAGAACGTTGTTGAAAGCCCCTTCTACATCTAAGAAGGTGGCGAGAGTGTATTCTTTAAAGTGGATTGTTTTTTCAATAGTACGCACTACATCATGAAGAGCAGTTTCTGTAGACTTACCCTTCAGATAAGCGTGTTGAGACTTTGCCAAAGGACATTCTTCAAGGATGTCTCTTATATGGGTATCAAGGATGCGCTCCAATGTTTTAAGTACGAAGGAGGTAAGACTTATTGGTCGAAAATCCTTCGCGGATTCATGTCCTCGCTTGCCGATTTTCGGAATAAAAACAACTCGTACATGTCTCCATGACTCGGGAACATGATTGAAATGGAGGCACCCTTTAAAAATCATCTCCAGCCAGGGGACAACTACCTCTGCTAGTTTTTGAAGCATGATTGGCAGAATTCCATCCGGACCCGGAGATTTAAATGGTGAGAAGGTATCAATTGCCCAGGCAATACTTTCTCTTGTTATAATAGAATTGATACGCTCCAAATGAGCTGACGGAGTGTTCAGAGTACTAAGCAGTTCAGGGATGCTGTTCTCACAGCCCGGAAAATGTGTCGCCATCAGGTATTCCAAAGTTTCTGCCGGGGAAACTGTCCACGATCCATCAGGTTTTTTCAAGAAAGAAGGACTGCAATTCTCCCTCGATAAAACTTTGCTAAGCCTAGCTGAATCTTTAATATTTTCGATAGAATGACAGAATTCCCTCCAGCCTAGAAGCTTCGCTGATGCGATAGCTCGCTTGTAGACTCTAAGGCTGTCTTTATAAGGCTGATAGAACTTATGTTTGTGGCAGATATTGAAAATCGTCCTAGTCAATTTCCTAAGTTCGGACAGGTCTTCATTCCACCAAGGGGGGAGAGTTTTACGGCTATATTTAACTGGGCAAGAGATCTTGAAAGCATTGTTCATAGATGCTTCAAGGATTTTCACCTTTGCCTCAAGATCCGTTACAGAATTTGGACTCAGATTCGGGATCTCACTCAGTTTGGACTTAACAATTTGACTGAACTTCTTCCAGTCAATTCTTTTGGGGTTTCTGTAGTGAGGAGGAGCTACACTCTCGAAATTAATGTTAAAAAGGACCCATCTGTGATCCGAAAAGGAATTCGAAAGTGATACTCTCCAATTTTCTACCGTAAAATCACAATGTTTACTGACGACAGTAACGTCTAGCACGTCCTCCCATCCTTCATAATTATCCGAACTCGGAAAAACAAAGGTGGGGGTACTGCCTCTGTTACAAACCGTTAGATTGTTTTCAATAATAAAATCAAAAAATAACTCACCTCGTTCGTTGATCTCAGAACTACCCCAGAGAGTATGCCGTGCGTTCGCATCGCATCCAATCAGGAGGTTTGTCTTGTTTATGGCCGATTCCAGTGTAATGCTGCGAACTTCCTCTGGCGGTGACAGTCGGTCATGAGCCGAGTACGCAGAAGCGATAAATAAGCCCCCTGCATTTCTTCCTTCCAACCTGACAACTGTCAGATCGGGGGTACTAAAATTTGGACACAAAAAAGCTTTTAAGTGTTTTTTAGCTAAAATACAAGTTCTTGGCTTACCTTCGTCTCGGTTAACGGATTTATAGAAAAGGTCATACTGGCTATCTTGGAGGCCTCTTACTCGGATGCCATTGACCCACGGTTCTTGGATGATGCCGACGTCAACGTTTTCCTCACTCAGGAAAACCCTCAGATTATCCGAAGCACATTTGGAGTGCTTCAGATTAATCTGCACGACTCTCAGCGCGTTTTTAATTTTTTGAAGAAGGTCCTGCACAGGCAGGACCCGGCGCCTCGCCAGGGACAACGACTACGTCTTTGACTCTGTCAGTCTCGACCAAATCATCGACGTTGCCGGAGATTGTTTCCTGACTCTGCAGAACCTTAATCTTTACGGATTTTATGCCGAAGCGCAGCCTAAACTCGGTTTTCTCGAGAGCCCCTATACTATCCTCGCTAATCTTCAAAAGATAAGACGCACTGTTCTTCTGCGGTTCCTCAGCCTTAATTACTGCCCAGTCCTGCATCGGAATCAGTGGGTTTAGCCTCTGAAGACCGCGAATCAAGTCCTGTCCGCTCGGCTTGATACCCATGAGAGGCAACCAGATACGAGCCTTAGGCTGTCTAGGGACATCCCTAGCAGGGATAAGCTTGAGCCTCAAGCCATCCCAGTCATTGCTAATCTTAGCAATGCACGAGCTAAGGAAATCCCTAGAGAACCCGTCCACGCACCTGATTACCTTGTGCCCCCTGAGCATCTCGCCAGAGTCGAAACTAGGGAAGGGACCCTCGATTGCCGATATGGTATACGAAAACACCATCTCCGAGAGCTTGGCCTCGATGGAGTTCCACACAGCCAGCAGACCTCTACTGTTTGTGGAGAGCTCATCAACAACCGATACCTGGAGGTCGTCTCTGACTACCTCACTGACAGTACGCGGTTGCGCTGCCCCCGAAGATGGCGTTTCCTTCGGTTTTTTCTGACCGTCAAGCTTGGTTTTTTTCGAAGGTCGTTTGACCTCATCTCGAGATCTACCTCGCTTAGCGGCCTTCTCCTGCGTAGCCAGCAGGTTGTTATAGTCATTAACAACCTTTTGGTACTTTAATTTATCGGCGAGGTCTCTCTCAAGGACGGTTCCAGCTTCCTCATTCTTGGCGATCTTGTCAAGAATGAAGGATGCCTTCCTGAACTGTTTCTTGAGAAGAGCACTCTCCGATATTTTTTGGTACCTCGTGGAGCGCTGCTATGGCTGGCATTGCTGCATGAGGGTTTTGGTTCTTTTTCTGACGGTCGGAGCACAGGGGTACTATGGCTGGTACTGCCTATGCTCCCTTGAGTAGTAGGATTCCCAAGAGCACCGGAGTCTCCAGTACTCGTAGGGTTTCCTACAACGGTCTCCTGGCTGGAGGCCAAAAGTTCATCCTCGTAGTCGTTGGATGGTTCAAAGTCTGTTATGTCTAGTTCGTCCATTTTGTAAAATCTTGTAAAATAAGGTCCCACGAGTAAGGCGGAAAGAGAAGGTTAACCCCGGCAGAGCCGTATACCGGGGTAAGGCAAGAAATAAGACGGACCCTGCCAAGGCGTCCGAATGAGCTCGTTCGCGACTGGTTTACCCCCCAGCCTTCCATTTCTTCGGCACGGATTTTGAAACAAAATCGCTCACACCACCACTGAAAATTAGGGACCCCGTATCTATGGTCAAATCGCATTGTTGAGGTTTAAACTATTGAGGAGTAAAGGAACTCCTCAACAATTCGACCTGACCTTAGCTGATCACCATCTTGACAACGTACAAGATAAAAACTGTAGTGATCATTACCGCCCGGCACCCACTAGGAGGGTTTGAAACGGGGATTTTCGCCGGGCATTTTGTATTTTATATATATGTATTTTATTTTGTTCGGTAAAAATCAAAATCTATATAAAAAGTAAACCACAAACTAGAAATTCCGCGTATTCTTTAATCCATTGCCACAGAAAGTCAGCTATTTTTTTTCCAAAAATCCGAAAAATTTTGGGATAGCTTTTAAATTTATTTTGGAAAACAGCTGGTTTGTTAATCAGCTGTTTTTTCCTATAGGATTACAACAACAACAGCCAATCAGGATTGCTTTTTAATTTTACTCGAACGCGACCATTGATGATGAAGAAATTTCCGAAAATAAGATTTCAACAGGAATAAAAAAAAATGTAAAATGGCACTTGCATTTTGTTTAATTCATCCACAATAATATTCATTTGTAGAAAGTCCAAGCAATATAAAACCGAAGAACTAGGACGGCCTGCCCTCGGAGAGGGCAGTGATTATGAAAACCATTTTCAAATCGAACAAAGATTCCAAAAAATTTCCATATGTTAGTTATTTATTAATAAATGAAAGTTATTAAATTGGTACAATCACTTTTATTAAAAACGCAGTCAATATAAAAGATGGCCAATTACTTCTCCTCACAAAAAAAGATCTTCTAGTTATCTATATTGTTTCGTTGTATCGTTCTTGTGTTTCGTTAAGTTTAGTACTGTTCGGCGACTATATTTATTGCTTTCATTCGGCCTCTCCTGACCGTTGTAGGTCCTCCAACAACTGAATACGCCTATCGACTTCATCTCTTCGCTCATAGCATTGATCATCGAATCCCAAAAATTCGATCTCACTCTCTTCGTCTTCGGATAAAGTTGATTCTTCAGGATTCATAGCATTGTAGTTCTTCATCTTATCGACAGCAATTACTCCTTCAAACGCTTTTTGGGATACTCGATGTCCGGGAATATCTGCTACTATATAGCGGCCGTTTAGAAGCACCTTGGTGACTATATATGGTCCTCGATATTTTGCTTCTAACTTTCTCGATTGTCCCATTGCAGGAATTTCACGGGTTAGAAGTACCAGGTCACCAACATTGTATTTTTTAACACGTCGCTTTGAGTTGTACCGTTTTTGTTGTATCTCTTGGTCTTTGTTGATGTTCTCTAGTGCCGTTATACGATAGTTAGCGGTATTGGATTCTACAACCAACCATTCACGAGCCTGGTCGGTTAAAATGTCGCCATCATATCCTCTTGGCAGGAAGTTAAAAAGAAGTTGAAATGGAGTTTCACGAGTTGTTCCATGAATTGTAGTATTTATACCATATTGTACTCGTCCCAAATTAAGATCCCAATCTGTACCATCCGGATCAGTAGACATCATAGCAATCGAAGGTGTAAGCGCTCTGTTGATTCTTTTGACTTGACCGTTGGCACGCGGAGTTCCAGTCGCATTCTTGATGTGTTTAATGTTCTTTACGTTACAGAAGTTTTCAAACATCTTGCCAGTGTGTGATGTTCCTCTATCTGTGATTATTCGAACAGGTGGTCCAAATATATTGATGATCTCTTGAAGGAACTTCGAGGTGGCTTCTGCTGTGGTGTTTCGAACAGCTTTGAGAAGAACAAATTTTGATTTTCGTATCCTTGCTATATTTTCTTGAGCTGAAAATCCGCACAACATAGTAGACTGCCTAAGATCTCTTATAAAAGTTAGCCTCTCAAGGGTATTGCCACCAAATCGTGTCAGTTCGGTGCTCGCTGACTGCCGGGCTAAAAGTTGTTACATTGTTGTTTGTAAGTCAGGAACATCAGGGGACTTAATTGAACCATTTGCAACCCACTCGGATACATCTTCTTGCTTTTGTTTGGAATCTTCAGAAATTTCGCTCGCATCTTCCTCCTCTTCGTCTTCGCTTAGTTCTAATTCAAGGAGTTTTCTTCTTAGTTTCAGCTTCAACAATTCCTTGAGGATGGAGTGTTTAGAACTCTTTGATGATTTTGAATTTTTCCGCGCTACTGCCGATTTAAATACTTCTTGTTGCGTCATGGTTAGGCTTACCATCCGTCAGGATTTCGCCTGACGCGTCAGGCTTTTAATGTCCAATCAGGCTTTGGCCAGGTTTCGTCATTTGTCAGGCTTTTTTATAATTATCGCACAAAATATAATCGTTATAAGAAAAACGTTGACTGAATGCTTTCAAATCGCAGTAAACACTCAACACATTAATTTTTTTCATTTAGTTGTCAATTTTTAGAAAGAGACAAAGAGTTGTGCCATAGGGTGATTCAAAAAACACCTTTCACCGAAATTCAATCGGGAAATCGCTGAAAATTTCATGCTTTTAGCACCAAAACTCGAAAAGTTATGCAGCTTTTAACAATTTTGAGAAAAATTCCTATTTCTAACTAAATTATTGAAAAAGCGCTGGTAGCGACCGATAAATGCTATTCGATTTTGAATTTTGTGGTCTTAATGTTTTGTTTTCAATCTAAGCTTCATAATTTCGCCCGGCCCCGGTTGGTTTTAGAGAAAGGTGTTATTTTGAATCACCCTATTGTGCAAGACATGACACTTCCATTTTATGACATATTTTTGTGTGTACTTTTTTTTGTGTCTGTTGCAGATTGCAGTTGCAATCTATTTATCGTCTCGTCGTTTTCGTGCACCCAAATCAAAGTAAGTTATCTATGTATTTTTTTTGTTATAATTTTTTTTTTATAAAAAAGAAAAAAAATATTTTTTTATTTGTCAGGCTTTTTTCTCTAAAATCAGGCTTTTCTTACTTTACTATCAGGCTTTGCTGATTTTAGAGCTGGTAACCCTAGTCATGGTGCTTATTAATTTAATTAATTTTGACTTCAATGTGTCAATGTTCGCATCGACAACTTTGAAAATATTCCCCATTTGTTGCACCTTAAAGTCGGAGAATGTGCCAAGAATTTGTCTGCACAAAACGTCGTCTTTTCTGGATCGTTACAGCCTGTAAATTTGCGAATTTTTTGTACAATGTACTCACGTGAACCCTTGGAAGTTTTGAGAAAAAGTGCATTATAAATTTTCCCCAAGATCTGATCATCAACATCTGAGATTTGGTCCACGAAATCCTCAAATTTTGTTTGTAAATCCATATTTTTGGTGTGGTGTCTCTTTTTTAATTTAAAACGGCGGTTATCGATCAAGTATTTTTTTTTTTTTTTTATTTGTCTTGTCTGGTCTCTTACTTCGCACTTTACAAGGAAGATTTTTTTTTTCCTCGCGAATTGTTCTTTATTTTTTAATTTCTAATGAAAATAACTGGGTGAAAGGGTGGGTTTGTATCACACTTCTGAATTTTGTTAGTTATTTATTAATAAATGAAAGTTATTAAATTGGTACAATCACTTTTATTGAAAACGCAGTCAATATAAAAGATGGCCGATGACTTCTCCTCACAAAAAAAGATCTTCTAGTTATCTGTATTGTTTCGTTGTATCGTTCTTGGGTTTCGTTAAGTTTAGTTCTGTTCGGTGACTATATTTATTGCTTTCACATTATAAAAGTAATTTCGGCATTTGCTTTAAAGCTAGGACCGCACTCGGCGGAACTGCACTTCAGCGGAACTGAACTTCACGACTTATTTGTAGGAAATTGTATGAGCTATATCGCACTAAGCGACAACTGCACTTCACGGCGCGACACTATGCGACAAAGTTAGTAATCTGACCAACTGTGTCGCGACGTGAAGTTTCGTTCAGTTTCGTGCGAAAGTGCGTACGGTGTCGCTGAAGTGCAGTTCCGCCTAGTGCGGTTCTACCTTAAAACTGAAAAATGACGGAAATTACTTTTATATAGAAATTTTTTGGATTCTTTGTTCGATTTGAAAATGGTTTTCATAATCACTTAGAGGACTTCAAATGAAACTTAGAACCAAAACTATTTGGTTTATAAGATGGTTGGAATGGTTCTAAGTTTCATTTTAAGTCCCCTAAGTGATTCTGAAAACCATTTTCAAATCGAACAAAGATTTTTAAAAATGTTCATATAAAAATAACTTCTGAAAAATTTAATTAATCTCCTTTTTAACCACGATTTCAAAAAGACACTTTTTTAAGTTTAAATCATTTAAGAGCAACTTATATGAAATCTTTGTTTTTGTAATGCCTATAATACACTTTCTATATTTAGGAACTCAACAAATGCAGCTAATGTGTCGACTATGGACGTCCTATGCTCTCTTGCTGAAAATGCACGAAGTCAATTTTTATATGTGTTCCAGGGATAGTGGATGATTATGAAATACCATTCAATAAGATAGATGAAGCTTATCATCCGTGCGTAGCAGTAGTCTTGTATGCCCAATAGAATTGTATTTGGATAATACAATAATTATGTGGAAGTGCTGTTGGTATTAACATAATAGGTGCACTGAATACTACTAAGTTTGGCTTACCTTAAGTTTTTTACTATGTTAAAACTTCAAAGGAAACAAATTAAACAATTTTTTTTTATATTTTTTAAAAAGCGCTTTTTTTCAATTTAATTTTTTTTAATGGTGATTCTCTTTCAAGAAATTTTGATACTCGTTTTGAAAGCATCAATTGCTGATTCCAAAAAGGTATCAACTATCGCTGTACGACTTACCGTTAGTCAGATACACTTTCAAACGTTTTTGATTTTTCTTCATGATGGGAAAAATCATGAAATTTGAAAGAGGTTTTGGAGTGTATCTGGCCAACGGTAATTCGTACCTTTTTGGAATCAGCACTTAATGCTGTTAAAAGTAGCATTAAAATATTTTACTCAAGAGTTTTGTTGAGAAAAAGCACTCTTAGAATACGCATACAAGTTCCAATATGCGAGTCCCGAAAGTAAATTTTTTTAATGGTGATTCTTTTTTAACAAATTTTGATACTCGTTTTTAAAGCATTAATTGCTGATTTCAAATTTGGCATTTTGGAACCTGTATGCATAGTTTAAGAGTGCTTCTTCTCATAACAACTTTTGAGTAAAAGATTTGAATGCTTCTTTTAACAGAATTAAGTGCTGATTCCAAAAAGGTATCAGTCATCTCTGTAGGATTTACCATTGGCCAGATACACTAAAAAACCTTTTTCATTATTCTTGATTTTTCCCATCATGAAGAAAAATCAAAAACGGTTTGGAGTGTATCTGACCAAAGGTAAGTCGTACAGCGATGGTTGATACCTTTTTGAAATGACACCCTTGGCCAGAAAACAAATATGATCTTCGTTAACTGTTTTGGATAGCACCTTTCCCTGTAATTCATATTTAATTTATGGTGCGAAAAAAAAACCACAATAAACTTTATTTTTTTTTGTGACTGGCGAAATGTCTAAAAAGAGCGCCGTTTAGCAATTTTAGTTTTAAAAGCAATTTGCTGTGCATTTTTTACAAATTCAGAAAAAAATTCAAGTTACCAAACACGGTGCGTGCGTGCGTGGCAAGGTACACTGATTGTCATCTTCAAATGGAGTCAAAAAAAAAACTAGGGAATACACTATCCAGGACCCATGTTCTGTAACTCGGCGATAACTTTTCGAGGCGAGAAACGGTGAAAAATGGAACAAAACCCATAGGATTCCTATGAGTTTTGTTCCATTTTTGTTCCATTTTTCGCCGTTTCTCGCCTCGAAAAGTTATCACCGAGTTACAGAACATGGGTCCAGTATATTATAGAGATCAGTGGGCCGTGGTGGTTGTGGAAGTAGTTTCGAAAATGTCGGAATATTTTTCGAAGAGAGCGCTCATAAATATTTCCTTATTATTGCTTGGTGAATACACTGATCTCTATAATACACTGGATAGCTTCTCCATACAAGAAAGTTGACTCCATTTGAAGAACTGCCTACTTTTTTGTATAACAATTTAACTTTATAACATATAAAAAGCGACGAAGTCAAACGTCAAAGAAGTGGAAAATGTGAAACGTTGTTCTCAATTTGTTAAATTAACATTGAAAATGTTTATAGGGTCGTTTTGAGAAAAATATGGTGTTACCAAAATGATTAAATGAACAAATGAATATATAACAAATGAACGAAATGAACTCTAGCGTATAGGGGGCTCAGGATCGAATTTTTGGTTGGTGTTACCAAAGAAAATTCCAAAATGAACCTAAAGACGCAATCGATGAATCGTACCTACACGTTGATCGTCGCCAACCGACGAGCTTCAGTGGAGGATAGTTGAATTTGTATGAAATCTTAAAATCACTCGATTTGAGCGCACTTAGAAGCCTTTTACTCAGGTCATAATTATCGGATGCTTAATATTAAGATAGATAATTAAAGATAAAATGACAGGCTACAAATCTGCATCAAAATGTTTGCAAAAGCTTACAAAATTTCATACTAAAAACGTGAAAGATGGGCTTTTGAGAACTAATTTCATCACGGCAAATGACGTGAGGAACAAGAAAACAAAAAGAAAAAGAAAAAAACGTACCCACAAAGAATATACATCGCTGTAAGGGTGTGGGCAAGACGTTGGTTGGAGTGGAATGTGTGCAATAAAATACCACAACTGCACTGTGGCTTCGCATCGGGAACAAAAATGATATACATACATAGCCACATTATTAAGTAGGTTAGGTATGTCTGTAAAATGTTATGTTGATTAAATTGTTGTAGGTATTTTGCAAATATTATTCGTAATGGTACGATTAGGTTGGTTTGGTTGGCTTATAACTTCTGTTCTAACAATCGGATATTTAAAATAAAGGTCTTAAAATGAAGGTAAAATATCAAACTAATTTATTCAGCTAAAAAATAATTGAAATAACATAAAAGTGTAGGTGAAAAACGTTTAGGTTTAATTTATCAAAATAAATAATTGAAAAAATTTAAAAATTGAATAACAAAATTGGCTTCGCCAACAAAATTCTTATACCTACGTATCTATATAGGTACATACATTATGAATGTAGGTAGGTAGGTAAGTAGAAATGGCGATCACGAGCAACCTAGTTCGTTGACCCAATTAGCGCTAGAGTGCGCGCGCCGTTTTGTTACCATAACTCGTTGGACCTGTGGATGTAAATGGTTTGGAATGTCTCAGAATGGTTCAGAGACGTAAGAAGTTTGACCCCTTAGTATGACATTATGTATGTACATTTATATAAAAGGATTGATTTAGTTGTTCTGCGGTTGCCTTTTTGCTTCTGTACTAATAATCGGATCTTAAAGATTAAGGTTTTGAAATAAGTTAAATAATAGGCTTCAAAATTTTGTGTGACAAAACTTGACTTCATTCTTAATCAATTCGATTGTTGAACCTAGAATATGCACAGAGACCTATACTTGAACCTCTATGATTATAACTTATAACTTTAGTTCTATAAGGGCCAGATGTTGAAGGTTAAGGTATTTAAAATAAGGTTAACTAGGTAGGATTAACCTAGCGAAGCAACTTAAATATAATACCTAATCGAAAAGGGTTGATTTCGTATCTTCTGTTCTAATTATCGGATCTTTGGGGTTAATGTCTTAGAATTAAGGTAAAATCTCAGGCTACAAATTTATGTGACAAAACAACATCTAAACCAATGCGATTTTTGAACTTGACCAACGTCTAAACCAATGCGACTTTTGAACTTGACCTACGTCTAAGCCAATGTGATTTTTTAACTTGAACTATACGTCTAAACCAATTCGATTTTTGAGCTTGATCAACGTCTAAGCCAATGCGATTTTGGAACTTGACCTACGTCTAAGCCAATGAGATGTTGAACTTGACCTACGTCTACACCAATGCAATTTTTGAACTTGACCAACGTCTTAACCAATGCGATTTTTGAACTTGACCTACGTCCAAACCAATGTTATTTTTGAGCCTGAAATATGCAAATGTACCTACTTGCGTTTCTCTTTAATAAACTTACAACATTAGTTCTAAGGGCCAGTTGTTGAAGGTTAAGGTATTTAAGTTAACTTTAATCAGTCTGGAGGTAGGATTAACTTACCTATGCAACTTAAATATAAATATCGAAAAAGGGTTTATTTGGTAAGCTTTTATCTTCTGTTCTAATTATCGGATCTTTGAGGTTAAGGTCTTAGAATTCAAGTAAAATCTCAGGCTATAAATTTATGTTACAAAACTTAACCTATGTACGTCTAAACCAATGCGATTATTGAACTTAGAATATTCATAGGTACTGCAATATAATTGAACTTCTTTAATAAACTTATATAGATTTAGTTCTAATATTCAGATGTTCAAGGTTAAAGGTAGAACTATAATAGTCGGATGCCGACCTAAGTGGTCGTACGAAACGAAACGAATAAAAAAAATTTATATGACGTGCCCATAATTGAGTTTTGCTTGTTTCGACCAATTTTTTACTTTTGCTTTCGGAAGTGAAGAGCGCTCACCGACCGCTCCATGCGTAAGTGAACTGAGAGAATTTTCTTCCAACATCTTCCGACTATTACAATTCTACCTTAAGGTCCTCAAATGAAAAAACGATTCAATTTGGTTGTCAACTCAGCTGTCAACTTAATTGGTGCTTTGCTTTTCATATACTCAGATAAAAGAATACTGCTTAACTGTCAAAACCATTTATATTGTCTTAAGAAATTACACGACTCGAGTTTATTATATTTATTAAAAGATGAGTTCAAAATGCAAAATATTATAGAATACCTAAAAACAATTAGGTAAATCAAGTTTGCATTGAGTTTGAGCTATCACATCAAATTATTTATAAATTTAGTCTCGCGTTAAAAAGGGTTCACTTTGACAGTAAATCAAATAACTTGCCTATATATAAATAGTTCAATAAGTTGAGAGACTTGTAAATCAATTTCAGCAAATTTGAGAAAATATTTGATTTTCTTCAACATCAACGCCGCGCCGTGATTAAATAAACTGAACTGAACAACATTAATTTAACCGCCAACTGGGATTTGACATTAAAAATATCTATATATTGTAATTTCAGACTGAAGAATGGTTTCTTAGACAGCTTCAGAAGTTTTAGTGCAACTATAGGATACAAATTAGAAAGATTATTCATGTTTTTATTTTATCGAGCTAACACAAGTCATATTCAATGTCCCCATAGTTACTCTATGAGTGAAATCTGTAAATTTTTTCGTTAAAAAATAAATTTAGGGAGAAAAAAACATTATTATTGAAATTTTTTCGATTTTTAAATCTTAAATAAATCTTCAATTAATGCCTCATTTGTTAGTTGTGAGTACGTCGCGTCGGCTAATTCATTCGTATTTTTGTGTTGTTAGTTCAGGTGGTGGTGGCAGTAAAAATTGCAATGGCCATAATAAAATGAAACATAGTTTCTATTCTACGGATGTGCATCCGCAACAACAGAAAACAATCAGTGATGTTTGTTCACAAACGCATTTCAACGCATCTAAACCAAACCCATCTACAGGGAAGTTACATGTCCCAACATAAGTTACCACTGAGCTCGTTATTTAAAAATCATTTAAACCAAGTACAAAATACAACGACATGTCATACTTCTTTTGGAGAGTTACATCATTAAACCAAGTTGCAAAAGAAAACTACGTGAAAGAAAATCAACTCGGCATGAGGCGAACATTTTAGAAGCCTCAAATACAGTGATGCGCTGGAATTCATAAACATAGCCATCGATCATAGATAGAGTTGTTTGTCACCAAAGGCCGAATTTACAAACACGCGGGTAGTCCAGTGGAAAGCTTAGACACTGCAGATAGGTAATGTGTTTTTAAGGTACATCAACTCCAAGTGCACTAAATACATGTGGAAATACAATGCATGTGGTTCCAAACAGAATGTGGATTGGGCTATCAGCGTCTGGGAAGTGGGGTGACTCTCTGAAGAAATGTCACGAAGTCGAGTCTCCGCAGTTGGTCGAATTGATCGCCGAAAAGCAGCTCGAACGTCAAGACAATCCACTTGAAACGGCAACCGATTTCCTTACACCTTTACAACTGTTACCCAAACATCGTATTGAAACTCAATTCACTTGAGCCGAACAAAGATTTCCAAAATTTTCCATATAAAAGTAATTTCCTGCATTTTTTAGTTTTAAAGCAAATGCCGAAATTACTTTTATATGGACATTTTTTTAAATCTTTTTTCGATTTGAAAATGGTTTTCAGAAACACTTAGGGGACTTAAAACGAAACTTAGAACCATTCCAACCATCCTTATAAACCTAATAGTTTTGATACAACAGCCTGGTATATCTACCAATTTCAAGAAATTTCTTAAAAGTAATAGAAATTTAATGAAATTGGTAGATAAACAACGTTGTCATTGGCCGCGTTCAGGTTTCACTAGGATAGCCTATCTAAGATACTCGAGTATCCAATACGATTCTGAACGCAAATCAGCTGTTGTTAACTAATAAGATAGATAAGTAACCCAGAATTTTTAGGATAGCCTGAGATTCATTTTTTAGCAACAGCTGCTTTGACATCAGCTGTGATTTTACAAGGGATTACAACAACACAAAGCTATCCAGGTCGCTTTGGATACAAACCTGAACGCAGTCATTTACAAACTACTTGCTTCATTTGGATTATTGGAATTGAAGTCGTCTAAGTGTTTCTAAAAATCATTTTCAAATCGCACAAAGATTTCAAAAAATTTCGATGTAAAAGTAATTTCCGGCATTTTTCAGTTTTAAATCAAATCACAAATGCCAAATTACTTTTATATGGATTTTTTTGAAATCTTTGTTCGATTTCAAAATGGTTTTCAGAAACACGACTTCAATTCAAACTCAAAACCGTTCCAATAATCCAAATAAAGCAATTAGTTTGGAAATGACATCGTTGTACCAATTTCAGAAAATTTCTATTACTTTTAAGAAATTTCTTGAAATTAGTAGATATACCACGCTGTCGTTTCAAAACTATTAAGTTTATAAGGATGTTGGAATGGTTCTTAATTTCATTTTAAGTCCCCTAAGTGATTCTGAAAACCATTTTCAAATCATACAAAGATTTCAAAAAATTTCCATATAAAAGTAACTTCTAAAAAATTTAATTAATCTCCTTTTTAACCACGATTTCAAAAAGACACTTTTTTAAGTTTTTGTAATGCCTATAATGCACTTTCTATATTTAGGAACTCAATAAATGCAACTAATATGTCGACTTTGGATGTCCTAAGCTCAATTGCTGAAAATGCTCGAAGTGAATTTTTATTTGTGTTCCAGGGATAGTGGATGATTCTGAAACACCATTCATTAAGATAGATGAAGGTTATCATCCGTGGCAGTCTTATATTCCTCATAGAATTGTATTTGAATAATACAATAATTATGTGGAAGTGCTGTTGGTATGAACATAATAGTTGCACTGAATACTACTAATTTTGGCTTACCTTAAGTTTTTTACTATGTTAAAACTTCAAAGGAAATAAATTTAAAAAATAAAATAAAATAATTTTTTTTTTTTAGGTATATTTTTGAAAATTCGCTTTTTGTTTAAGTTTTATTTAATTTTTTTATCTCTTTCAAGAAATTTGATACTCGTTTTGAAAGCATCAATTGCTGATTCCAAAAAGGTATCAACCATCGCTGTACGACTTACCGTTAGTCAGATACACTCTCAAACTTTTTTGATTTTTCTTCATGATGGGAAAAATCAAGAAATTTGAAAAAGGTTTTGGTTTTGGTTTTGTAGGGTAAGCCGTACAGGGATGAATGATACCTTTTTGGAATCAACATTTAATGTTGTTGAATGAATGAATGAATATTTGTGGGGTATATATACGGTGACCATATTTTAGAATTTTAAATAATGAACATGTGAAAAAGGCAACAAAATTCAATTCAATTTTAAATTATTCCATTTAATTAAAAAAATATCTACTTAAAAATGAAGGTACAGAAATCAGAAAATCAGTCTTTGTTTGCATAAAACTTAAATTTTAAAACAAAAAAAAATCTATATTAACATATTTCATTTTTACGGATTTTGATATTTTTCTGAACACGCGAAGCGGGCAATTCAAGGTATTTATGTATAATTTGAAAAAATCAAAAAAAATTTTCGTTTTAAAATCATTAATGGGAAAATATTTTAAAGCAAAGTATGAATAGGTACTTTAAGTGTGGGTCTTAATGCCAATTCAGAAAGGCAAAATCTATAGCGGGTTTTAATGCTTTTTGTGGTGGGTCTTATTGCCACTTCAGTAAAGAAAAATAGCCTGCAGGTGTTATTTACATTTTTTTGGAAATGTGACCCATGGGCTTTATTTCCGCGGGTCTTATTGAACTGTATCTAGAAAAAACTCTTTCTGCAGGAGCATTTAACAAAATAAAATTGTGGTAGATGTCTTGTTCGTTCTTTCAAGCGGTTATAGGATACGTTAGCATCTTTATTTTATATTTTATTTGCCATTAAATTTTGCTTTAATATTTATGTTATTGTTTTTAGGAATTTGTACTAAATACAGAAAAAATAATGAACTACTTCTGAAATACTGAACATTTATGTGTTTTTGTTTAACAAATAATTCATAATGAACATTGTCTTCAAATACTGAACTGTTCATTATTATAATGAACGGATGGTCACCGTAGGTATATAGCACTGCGACCTATAGATCTAGTGTGCCCCCATTAGGAGCTGGATAAGGATTCTCAATATTATAGCTCTTCCTCCAAACCTATTTCTCTAAGGAATTTAAGTATTTGGGGTATTCTCAGGGAGGATAGATTGCATTCCTCCACCTGGTATCGTCCCAGGTGTTTCTTTCTTTGGTGCACGAGTGCATCACAGCTGCCTAATATATGGTTTGGTGTTTCCTCTAGAATATTGCAGAATCCACATATGGCACTATTTACTAGGCCTAAAATGTTTAGGTGCCTTTTTAGTTTGCAATGGACGGTGAGGAGGCCCGTTATGATCCTGAGGTTATTCCTGCTTAAGCTGATGCAGTCATTAAAACGTTCTTGGTTATAGTTCCCAAATAGGAGTTTGGCTTGCCTCAGCTTGGGGAGTTCCTTCCAATTTTTTGATCTATTGGCCTCCTCTTCTTTTTTGATTTTGTTTTAGATAACATTTTCTCCTAAGCCACAATAGGGCTCAGGTCCCGTTAAGGCAGTCTTTGCTCCTATTTTTGCTAGGGAGTCTGCTTCTTCATTACCCTGAACACCAACGTGTCCAGGTACCCAATGAAGTGTGACATTGTTGTTTTTGCCAAGTTCATTTAGCCTGAATATGCATTCCAATACAATTTTGGAGTTGATGGAATAGGAGCTGAGTACCTTGAGCGCTTCTTGGCTATCTGACATGATGGCAATTTCTTGGTTTCGGTAATTCCTTTCGAGGTTACGATCTGCACATATATCTATGGCATTCACTTCCGCCTGGAAAATACTAGTTGACTGTCCCATCGGAATAGAAAGTTTGGTTCTTGGCCCAAAAATTCCTGCCCCAGTCCCTTCAGTCGTTCTCGATCCATCAGTGTACCACTTGATGGTGTTTGCTTTGAGTGTGTAGTTTGTTGTTTCACCTACCCACCCTTTTTTGTTGCTTAGCTTCGTTTGGAAATTTTATACGTTATACGTTTTAGGCCCGGTGCACACATGCGTTTTTTTGACGCCGCGGTGACGCAGCGTCACCGCCTTTGCGTCTTACAGTACTCACAAATAAATTGAGAAGTGCACACACACGCGCGGTGACGCTGCGTCATCGCGCGTCATTCTTGCGGGAAAAAAGACCCGCAGGTTTCTGCGAGATCGCTGCGTCACCGCAGACGCTTTTGCGTCTTTCAGTACATTGTTTGCTATTGTGCAGTGCACACATGCGTGATTTTGCCGCAAATTTAATTCGGAAAAAGATTTCAAACATGGAAGATTTTGACATCGAATTATTTATCGAGGAGATTAAAAAGTATCCAGAAATATAGAATATTGCTTCAGAGGCATATCATGACCGGCAAAAGACAAGAGCGGCATGGATAAATGTTTGCCGAGTATTTTGTGGAGATTTTGAGGAGAAGAGCGATAAAACCAAAAACGAAATATGTAAGTATGTACCTGTTTTTATTTTATTTTTGATCAACATTTATTCATATGGTATGTAACATAAGTGTTTAAATTCAAGTTAAATTAAAAAAGTTTGTTATCATAATTTCAAATAAAGTTGTTTTGCCATGGCAAAAGATGGCCATGATATCAGATATAAAATAATCTGCCAATTGATTTCTCGCTCCAGTCGATTGATTAGGTGCTCTTGAGAGCCCTAGAGAGTTATGTTGTTGTTCAATAAATCCTTCTATCGTCAATACATCTTCTATATTAAACCCATCCCTGGCTCTTACATAATTATGGAGGGCGCAGCATGTTTTAAGTATTGATAAATTCAAATTTGCATTGATGGGTTTATGAAAGATTTTCCATTTATTGGAAAGTATTCCAAATGCACACTCTACATACCTCCTGGCACGAGACAACCTGTAGTTAAATATCCGTTTCTTGTCCGACAAAACTTTACTGCTAAAAGGCCTGATTATGTTTTTTGAAAGTGCAAATGCTTCATCACCAATGAACATGTAGGGCATACTTGGACTTACAGTACCTGGGAGAGGCTGCGCTGTGGGAATGTTTAATTCATTTTTCATAAGTTTTTCATGAAAATCAGTCCTTTCGAATACAGTGCTGCCTGATTCTTTCCCAAAAGCTCCGACGTCAATGTAAATAAAGTTATATTTTGCATCTACAACCGCAAGCAGTGCTATGGAAAAAAAATTCTTGTAGTTGTAAAATAGCGACCCGCTCATCTTTGGTTTCCGTATTCGAACGTGCTTGCCGTCAATAGCACCTAGGCAATTGGGAAATTGGCTATATTTATGAAAACTTTCCGCAATTTCCTTCCAACGTTGTTCTGTCAACTCTGGAAAAGATTCTTCTAATAAACATTCCCAAATAGCTCTGCAAACTCTTCTTAATATCTTTCCTATTGTTGTGCGTCCAATTCTGTATATCAGGTGCAGATCAATTTGATCACATCCACTACCCAAAAACCTAAAAAAATTAAAAACTTATATACAATTATGTAAATATAGGTAGCAAGGTAGAAATTTTCAAAATATAGAATTAAATTATTCGAAAGATGAAAGTTTATCACTCACTGACTCACTGACTGATTCATTAACTCATCATTGTACAGCTTACTGTGTAATATATATAATATATATAAAAATTTTTCTTATTACCTTATATTTGAAAGTGCACACTAAGAAGGGATTTTTTGAAATTCGAAAAACTAATAGGGTAAACTTAGGTTTAAATAGGGTAAAGTCGGATTTCTATTTTCTAAATGGGTTAAGATAAAATTATTAATTTATATAGATTTCATAGATTTTTTAATTCTAAGGTGTGTTAGGGGGGTTAAAAAAATTACAAAAAATTATCTTCACACTTACCAACGTTTAAAACGCAAAATCTCAAAAATCAATGTTTCACAAAAAAATTATATTAAATCGGGGGGTGTGTTGATTTTTATCATATTTACTATTTTGAATAGAGCATAGACACACGCAATTTTTCAAAAATACTAAACTTTTTTTTTGTTTTTTTAACAATCTTAAATATCAAATTTTCATGACAATTATGAAAAAAATGTAAAAACAAATTGAATTAATGTTTTTTTACACCCACTTTGATTGATTAAAAAATTTTAAATAATATGTTATATTCAAAATAGAGAAAAAAAATTTATCACATATTATTTATTAATATATTATCTAAATATTTGTTCAACATTTTAAAGTCCAACAAGAAATAAGATAATAAATAAATTTTGAAATTAATTTATTTATAACATGCTTTTTGCGGCATAGTGTTTTCTTCATTAAAATGCTCATTTCCTTTTACTAGAATAACGGATTTTTATCAAATGACTTTTATTCGCTTGCAAACAAGTAAGCGCTTATTTTGATATATAAAACATATATATCTATCATCGATTTCATACATTAAAACGTTCTAAAAAAAAAATTTCTTTAAAAATAAATGAAAGAGCTTCAAAAATGTCATATAACTTCAGTAATTCATAAAATATGAAAGGAAATTATTATTAATGCGAAAACTTTTTAATTTTAATAATCAACAAAATCTGTTATTTCTTTGGTAATTATTGTTGCAAAATCATCATAAATGAGATTATAAATTATTTTCATTTTGTGTATTTGAAATTAAATAGAATAAAAAATAAAAAAAAATACATACGGTCCTCCATCCAAGTACTAACAGCAAATATTGATGCTTGATATGATGATCGAATATGAACGTGGTAACGTACAATTTATCGATATCTACATATTTATCCACCATAACTTTGTTAATTTATTATTATTATATATTATATACATAAAATAATAGCTATACCTAATAATTATTTTTTTTTTTTATCTCTAAACATGAAGGATAAAGGTGACGTTACACATGGAACAGAGATTATTTTTAAAATATAATTTACGATTTAAGTTTCCCCCACACCAACGCGAATTTTTCGTAGCGATGACAAAAACAATAATAACAACACGTTGTTGTCAATAAAAACAACACGTTGCTATTAGGTATTCTTACTTATTTTCATCCTCCGACAGATTCACCTTAGTGTGGGGGATCTTAAGTAAAAACGTGTTATTTTCATTGACAATCATATGTTGTTATAATTGTTTTCATTATTTAAGAATGGCATATATATTTATTATAATGTTCCTACAATCTACATACATACATAGGTATATAACACAGTAGGTATATATTATTTATTACCTAATCTTAAATATTGATCGTAAACCAATTTTACGAGAAAAATTAAATTAAGAATAAAAAAGTGTGAACGGTACCTAAATATATAGTTCATAAAATATCCAACCCTTCGGTAGTGATGCCAGATTTCGAAAGCAGGTTTTCCCACAGTCGGACCCAAAAATTCCCTTTTATCCCTCGACATTGTTATGAATATCCCACGATTATCCCATGACGTTTTTATGACATTCGCCAATTATGAATCAGTTTAAGTAGGCTATATTTTAAAGATGAAAATGAACGCATCCAACCATTTAGAATGAATTATTTCCGCGATTGAAAATGTATTATTTTTTTTATTATACATATTTTTTTTAATAAGAAAATATAGGAAACGATTTTAGCTTAACGCAAAATCATTTTTTTGTGTACTATGGGTTCGAAAAATCCCTTTATCCCTTTTAGCTAATTTCATATGCAAAATTCCCACAAAAAGGGATAAATCCCACGATCTGGCGTCAATGCTTCGGTCTCGAAGTATAACCATCTCTTTCATTCTTGCACCTACCTATGATTCCGTAATTCGTACAAAATACCTATGTATATTAAAAAAAAAAAATACTTGATTTCGCGTGTTAAGAGTGTCTGGTTGTGTTAAATTCGTTCTTGCTTCAAAAGTGTAAAAAAAAGTGTTAAAAAAACGGTAAAAGTGATTAATTTCATAAGAAAATAATAGCTACGAAAAGCGTATAAAATCAAGTGTTACAAAAAAACAATACAAAACAATACAAAAACAATAGAAAAGTTCCTGCAAGAGAACTTCATCTTGATGAATTGCAGTGCAATTTCAATTAAAATATAAATATCCACATTTAAATTCATAAGGTAAGTCATTTTCTATGATATATTAGCAATTAAATAAACATTAATAAACCATAATACCTACTTTTTTGGCCAAATATTTCTTTTTTCATAAAAAAATAAATATTAGGCGCCATCTATCTTTTAATAGCAAACTAAAAGTATCATGGTTTATCCTATTGGTTAATCATATTTTTTGGTAGACAAAAATTCCCAATAGGAAATATTAAGCGCCATCTACATGTCATTCGATAATAAACTTTATCAAATGCACCTTCGCAACGATGTATTTTACATCTAAAAGTATGCTATATTTTTTATTATCGGTTTTATCGGTTTTAACAATATTTTTTTGAATTTTGTTCCGGTTTAAGGTGTTAAAATGTTTAAACCTCAAAAATGAATTTGTGCTTACATTTTGTATGTGAATTAATTTATTTAATATCGATACATTTGAAAAATAAATTTCTAACAAAAATTTTAATTGACATTAATATATTTTTTCTTTAATTTAATGTTTTTACATTGTTTTACCATAAAATAAATATACAAATACACTAATGCTAATACGCATATAATATATACAACAACAATTAACTGAGTAAAAGAGAATTTTTGTATACTTATTAGTTTACGTGAATTAAATTTTGTTCTATATATTTTTAAATAATTTCACAGTAGGAATATACAGTCGACTCTCCCTAAGTTGAATTTTCACAGGATATCAAGATTTGTTCGAGTAAGAGAGAGTTTTGGAAAAATTCGAGTTATAGAGAGCAATATTTTTTGTTTTAAAAGGTTTATTTACATAATAAATAAAGCTTAATTATAGTTATATATAATGCTACGAATAATACATATAAAATAGGATAAGAACGTTTTTTTTTGCGTTGCAACTTTTTAAAAGCTGTATTTTTTATGGAGGTACAAAGAGCTGACGATTATGTCACACGCGATGCTACACATACATATGGGTTTTGAAGTAGGTACTTGATGATTCGTAGTTATATACCCAAAAATACGAATTCCGATAGGGTAATATTTTTTTTATTTTGTTTTTTGCTAAACAAAATTCGACTTAAGAAGCCAAAAAAGATGGCAGTAATCGAGAGAATATATTCGAGTTAGAGAGAGTTCGACTTAGAGGGAGTTCGACTTAGAGAATTGTTTTTGTATGGAAAATTGAAGGGAATGATAAAATATGGCGACAAAATTCGAGTTAGGGAGAAATTCAACTTAGAGACTGTATAAATAAAATTCTAATAATATACTATCGATAGATGAATGAATTATATAAAAAAAAAATACGATCTTTGAAAATATAGTATTTTTTTAATACATTTTATTTCGATTTATAATTTGAAACAAATTAATTAATACATCAACATCTAACTTAGATTCAAAGGTCCATTATAAGTGCACGTGTATAGTGTTTACTAAAAATAATGAAAACTAACATATAAACAATGTAATACATAGCAACAAAATTAAGCAATATATAATAAAAAAAACAATACAAAATAATGCAGAAAATAATAAATATATACAAAAGTTAACAACAATAACATTAAACATAAATTTCAATACAACATAAAATAAATATGCAAATAAAGCTTAATTTGAAAATAAAACAATATTATATTATATTATATTTAAAATGTTCATCAATTGTTGTCACTAAATTTATTGATGGACAAAATAAAATTGTGTTTTTTCTTTCAGCTAAATATTTCAATAAATAATAAAATAGTTTGATATACATATACATATATTTATAATATAAAATTAGAAACTAATGTTTTCAAGTTTTATTAATTTATTATTTATTTCGATAAATTTTTTTGAAGAAAAAATAAAAAAAAAATAAACAAATTCTACGATTTAATTACAATTGCTTCTACACCGTATGATTTTGGTTATGTGTTACAAATTATTTTTTTCGTTTTTGATACAGGTTAAAGGTAGTTTAAAATAAAACTGGATAAAAAAATTGCTTCAGAAAAATGTCGATTTCTCCATTTTTTTGTTATAAATATCTCCGAAATTATTCCTAAATACAAATAGGAAAATTTAAAATAAAAAGTTAAATATATATTTTATGGCTTATTTAATTTTAATTTCAAACTTCATTATTTGATTTATTTCATCTCATGCATCTTAAAATTAATTTCAGTATTTTATTTGATTTTACAGAAGATATCTTCATCTGAGTTTTGTCATTATTATTTATTTAACCATTTTCATTATAACATATATATATATATACTAATAAATATCCTTATTCCTTCATTTATTTTTATTCATATATCCATTCATTTTCATTTAAATTCACACTAATTCATATTAATTTCCATATAAAAATACATATATATATATATACATACATATTTAATTATTCTATTATTCTTTCTTTAATTAATTAAAACAAATGACTTAATATTACTAATCAAAATTTCCTATTTTTCATAATTCTTAATAATTCATATTTATCCTTATTCATTTACTTAATCATATTATATTTATATTATATTTATTGATTTTTTATATCAACATATTCCATAACTTTTCTCATTTCTTATTTATTATCATAATTTATATTTAGTTATTTAATTTTTCACATAACATATTTAATATTCTATTTGCTACAATATATTTATTCCATAACTACTTAATTAATTTTTCTTATAACTATTTTATATAACATTTTCATATTAAATATTTATTTATAATCATTTTAAATTATTAAGTTTTTCATACATATGTTGATATCCTTATTCATATTATTAATAAACTTTAGATATATTATTTTATAATATTATACGTTATTTTTATACTTAAATTATTCATTATTATCTATTGATATATTATTCATAACTTAAATTTATTTGTTTTTTTTCTATAAAATATTAATATTTTTATTAATTAGTTTTTGAATTATTACTTATAAAAATTATTTATTATTATATTTAAGAATTATAAGAAGAATTAATTTGATTTAATTTTTTTAATACAATCCTTTCAATTTTTTTTTGCAGAATATTTATTATAAAAATAATATCATAATAAATTTTTATTATAATTTTTTTTTTCATATAATTTTTTTATTTTTGCCTTTTTAAATACTAAAAATAATTTTTTTTAAATTTTTATGTTAATTTTAAATATTTTAAGTAATAATTTCCATCGTTAAATTTTAGTCGCGTTGTATTATTTTTTGTATATCTTTATTTTCTTTGTCGTATTTATTTTAACATTAAATAATACCAGGCGTTTTTAAGTTTTTGCATTTTTTTAAGTCACTTTAAATTTAATTTCATTGTTGTTTTAAAATGGCTTTTGAATTATTGCGAACAGACAGTGGTCTGGTACCCCACAAGGTTATCCCAATAATTGGGGATGGGGCCTGTTTATTTAGATCCCTTTCTTATCTTCTTCATGGAGATCAGCACGTTATGGCAAGAGCCATTAGGGAAAAAATTGTTAAGCATGTCGTTAATAATTGGGAGAGATTCTATATTCTCACCGTTAGCGGTGATGGAGACATGTACAGCAATCCTTCTGCGTACTCCAGCGACATGCTTAGAGACAATTGTTATGGTAGTTTATGCGAAATAAAAGCTGCCGGGGAGATTTTTCCTTATAAATTTGAGGTATATTTTAATGGGGAATTAGTGCAATGTCCATTTGGAAGTGATGAAAATCCACTTAAAAGGCTTCGCTTCTCTGGAGACACTTTAAATGGGCATTTTGATGCATATGATCTACCAGGTAGTCCATCACCATCGTCAACAATTAACTCCAGCCAACAGTCCAAAATTCCGAAAGAATTTGTAAGAATTCATGGAAAACCAGTGTTACATGCGGTAATTTTAGTTTTACATGATTCACAAAGTCTTTTTCGGGCAATCGGTTACCATATATATAGTACCAATTGTATGGCTGAAGAAATTAGGGAAGAAATTGTAGAACATATTGCTGAAAATTGGGGTAAATTCAAAAAAATCTCTCATGAATGCATTTTGGAAAAATTTAGGAATTGTAATGCGTACAAAACTAAAATGTCCAAATTGCATTCATATGGTGGCTTTTATGAGTTGGTCGCCGCGGCAGAATTATATGGGTATAAATTTTAAGTTTTTCGAAATGGTAATTTATACCTTAGTTTTGGCGAACAAAACTTACCATCGAAAAGACTTCGACTTTCAGGGGAACTTTCACTAGGGCATTTTGATATTTTATCACCTGTAGGAAGAGATAGATTAACTATTTCTCCTTCTCCTGCCCGTATTGAAAGCCCCAATACCCATATAACGCCACCATCTCCACTTTTAAATCTGTCACCAGTAGCAGAGGCACCCTTAAAACCAAAAAGGGGAGTAAAACGCCGTGCCAGATTTAGTGATAGGGCACGAAAAGTACAGGTTAGAAATGCTTCAGAAAAGTATTCTAAATCTAACCCTACTTTAAATACCGCTAAGGTTCAAAAGCATCAAAAAGACCACCCCTTTACTAATCTGAAGGCTGTTCGCGTGTACCAACTAAAACATCCCGATTTACACCAGGATGCCGTCCGTAGATACACGCAAAAAGTTCCTGAAGTGCATAGGGAATCAGTGGTTAAATATGCTAAGAACCATCCCAATGTCAACAGGGAAGCTGTTAATAGATTTACGCAGAACAATCCGGATGTCCATAGGGAGGCAGTATCTAGATACACCCAAAACCATCCCGAGGTTAATAGGGAAGCAGTATCTAGATATTCGCAAAATCATCCGGACATTAATGCTATTGCAGCTAAGCGGTATTTCAACAAAAACATCGAAGAGAAAAGGGAAGCTGCCAGACGCCTTGCTCAGAGTAAGCGGTATCTTCCATGGGAAAATAAGTCATTATTAGGATTTTCGTACGATCCGAACATGGCTTATGAAGCGGACAAATCTTTATTTATTGGTACTATGAGCCATAAATGTGACCATTGTTCCGCTTTGAAATGGAAGAGCGAGTATCCTAGCATGTGCTGCCAATTAGGAAAAGTTAAACTTCCAGCTTTCGATAAATTACCTGAACCTTTACTGAGTATTTTGACAGACAATCATCCAGAGTACAAACATTTCTTGGATAGAGTCCGAAAGTACAACGGCTGCTTCCAAATGACATCTTTTAGAGCAAGGGAAATAGCTAATAAAAATTGGATGTCAACTTACAAGGTATTGGGACAGGTTTATCATATGGTTGGTAGTTTAATTGCGGCTCAAGACCAGCAATCGCGATACTTGCAGGTCTATTTTGTAGGTGAGGATCAGAATGAAATAGACGTTAGATGTAGTAACTATCCTATAGTCAAAAAAGGATTAGTGGAGGTTCTGCAGAAAATGCTGCACGAAGTTAACTCCTACATCAGGGAACTTAAAACCGTTTTGAATAGCGTCACGGATTATGATCAATATAATGTTGTGATTCATTCAGAACGGGTTCCCTCTGATTCTCACAGGGCCCGCTTCAACGCTCCAACTACACATGAGGTAGCATTAGTAATGGTAGGCCAACAAAATGAAAAAAGGGATATTGTTTTGAAGTTCAAGAACAACTCACTTTGTCGCATAAATGAGATTCACCGTTCTTATGATGCATTACAATATCCCTTAATGTTTTGCTATGGTAAAGATGGTTATTCAATTGGGATGCCTTTAAAAAACCCAATAACCAATCAACCTCTCAAGACAAATGTATCAGCGTCTATGTTTTATGCTTATCGAATTATGATTAGGGATGATGATTTCAATCGGCTTTCTCATTTTCGAGCACTTTTCAGCCAATTTTTGGTTGATATGTATGCAAAAATAGAAACCGAAAGATTAAATTTCCTTCGTTTTAATCAGACAAAGCTTAGAGCAGAGCAGTACTCCTTTTTAAAAGATGCTCTATTATCAGACGACATTGATTCCGAGTAAATTGGAAAGAGAGTTATACTGCCATCGACTTTCACTGGCGGCCCACGTTATTTGCACGAACGAACACAAGATGCAATGACATACGTGAGATATTATGGCAGTCCAGATCTTTTTATTACATTTACATGCAACCCTAAATGGAAAGAGATTACAGAAGCTTTGCTTCCTGGACAAAGATGGTACGATCGCCATGATATCATAGCCCGCGTTTTTCATCTGAAAGTGAAGATGCTGATGCAGGTTTTGGACAAGGGGCGCTTATTTGGGGAGGTTATATGTTATATATTTACAATTGAGTGGCAAAAAAGGGGTTTGCCACATGCCCACCTTCTGGTGTGGCTTAAGAAAAAATTACAATCTGATCAAATCGATAAAATTGTTTGTGCTGAGATACCAAATCCATCAACTGACCCTCTTCTTCATGACATCGTCAAGACCAACATGATCCACGGCCCATGTGGAGCATTGAATCCGAAATGCGTTTGTATGCAAAAAAACCGTTGTACTAAAAGATTCCCGAAACAACTTTCAAATCAATCGCATGTCGCGAATAATGGTTACCCTTTATATAGACGAAGGTCTCCACGAGACGGTGGTCAAACGATAAAAATAAAGAACCATGAATTAGACAACGGTTGGGTGGTCCCATACAATGCGGTTCTTTTACGAATGTTCAATGCCCACATAAATGTAGAATATTGCTGTGACATCAAAGCCATTAAATATATATTAAAATATATAAATAAAGGTTCTGATCAAGCAGCAATATCTCTGCAAAACCAAAAGGACAAATATCATTTTTTGAAACAGGTCGGTATCTCAGTTCAAATGAGGCAGTTTGGAGAATTTTTGGATTTTATATCCATGAAAGATTTCCAACCGTTCAACATCTAACGGTTCATCTCGAGGACGATCAGAGAGTAACTTTTAACAATAAAAATATAGGTGAAAAATTACAAAATCCCCCAAAAACTACATTATTAGGATTTTTTGATCTTTGCAAAAAAGACAATTTTGCACTAAACCTATTATACAATGAAGTTCCAAATTATTACAGATGGAATGAGGGTAAATTTATTAGAAGGAAACGCGGAACACATGTGCCTGGTTTTCCAGGTATTGTTAAATCTTCTGCTTTGGGAAGAGTTTACGTCGTCCATCCGAATAACGTAGAATGCTATTACCTCCGAATGTTACTACAAGAAGTCAAAGGCCCCACCTCCTATAATGCCATTCGAACGATTGATGGAGTTTGTCATTTAACTTTCCAAAGTGCATGTAATGCCTTGGGGTTACTTGATGATGGTAAGCATTGGGTCGTCGCGTTGGAGGAAGCTGAAATTTTCATAACTCCATATAAAATGCGTGAACTGTTTTCAATTATGTTAGTATTTTGTCATTTACCGGATCCCCTTAGCCTCTGGGATAAATTTAAACATAGCCTAGCCGATGACTTAATACGCAATGTTGAAAGAGAGGCAGAAAACAGTTTTTTACGATTTATTATGGAGGATATTTTAAATAATTGTTTAATTTTAATTGAGGATATGGCACTAAGGATCGGTGGGCAAGTTTTAAGAAAGTATGGCCTTCCGTCAACAAAAAGGAATAATAATATCGTAATGAATAGAGAATATCTCAAAGAAATGAGTTATGATTTAGATACTTTGTTAAAATTTGTCACCGAAAACGAAATTCTTTTGACAACTGATCAACTTTGTATCTACCATCAAATATTAGCAAACATTGAGTTAGATAAAGGAAAGATATTTTTTTTGGATGCCCCAGGCGGTACAGGAAAAACTTTCCCTTTAAATCTACTACTTGCTAAAGTGAGAAGTTGTCGAAAAATTGCCTTAGCGACAGCATCTTCCGGGATCGCGGCAACACTTTTAACTGGTGGAAAGACAGCACATGCAGCTTTTAAATTGCCGCTGAACTTAGGTACCGTAGATGAGCCCAATTGCAATATATCTAAGCAAAGCGATTTAGGGAGAGTTCTTAGAGACTCTAAATTAATAGTATGGGATGAGAGCACAATGGCTCATAAAAACGGTTTTAGTGCTCTTGATAATACATTAAGAGATTTTAAGAACCGTCGTGAAGTTATGGGAGGAACAACAGTTTTATTGGCGGGTGACTTCAGGCAAACCCTACCAGTAATTCCCAGGGGAACAAGGGCTGATGAAGTAAATGCGTGCATAAAAAAATCGACACTATGGCCCTCAGTTAAAAGACTCGCCCTGAAAGAAAATATGCGAGTCAAATTGGGGGGCGATGAATCTGCTGGTGAATTCGCAAAACTATTACTAGTTTTAAAAAAAAAAGTTTTTAGTGGATTTTGTATATATTTTTTAATACATAGGTTTAGGTTTGCATAATTATACACGATATGTTTAGTTAAGCACGTTTTTTAATTTTTTTATTATATGTACATACTTAGATTTAGATTTGTTTAGGTTTGCATGATTATGCACGATATGCATAGTTTTGCCGTTTTTTTAAATATACATATGTACATACTAAGGTTTAGTTTTGGAATGTTTATGCACGGTTTGTATGATTTCAATACACATAGGTTTAGTTTTGCAAAATTTTGCATGATTCGCATGATTTTGCGAGTATTTTTTAATATACATATATAGGTTTAGTTTTTTTTTTTTGAGTTTTGCATTATTTTGCACGACTGTTTTTTTTTTTTGGGGATAAAACCATCTCACCATGCAATTTACCTACCAAATGACCTTTTCTGTGCCCTTTCGCAAAATGCAACCATAGCTTTCTCAGTGCCTCGGATCTAAAAAAAACATGCCCCTTCCCTTAGCCAATTTTTTTAATTAGTAAAGTAATTTTAATTTTTTAAATTATTTTTCGTATTAAGGATAAAAATAGATTAATTGTTTTTTATTAATAAATATTACATTTTGCTTTCATAATTATTATGACAATATTAAAATAATAAAATCATGCATACTATTTCTTTTTTTCCTTCTTTTTTCTCTTCTTTTCTTTATTTTCTTCTCTTTCTTTTTCTTTTTTTTCTTCTATTTTTGTAATATATTATTCTTCTTATACTTCTTATTATTATTAGTGTTATTATTATAATTATCATATTAAATTAAGTAAATGAATAAAATATTAATTATATCTCTTTATTAAAATATATATAGATTTAGGAAAGTGTTTTTAGTGCGGTAAGAGTCCCACACTACTTGGTATTTAGTAGTAATAATATTATTAAATAATAATAATATTACTATTAAATACCAAGTGTCTTTTGAAGATTTTCACGTAAAAAAAAAAAAAAAAATAACGTACTTACCTAAACAAAATGTATATATTATACTAAACAGATCTAATTATTTTATTTTTTTTTTTTAGTAAAAGCAAGGAAAGAATATTATTTATTGATATAAAGTTCTTTGTAAAAAAATAATTAATTAAAGTTTCACGTGTACACGCCTTAAAATTCTTAAGTAATATATAAATGTGTGTATATTTATATGCTCATTTAAACTACAATTAAAATTCAAATCCTATATCTTTTATTAATATATATAAATATGAATAAGTTAAGTACATATATGGCAAAACTCCTTCCAGAGAACATCGAAGCGGACGATTAGGAAGGAACAAAAAATGGAAGTATTAAATTTTTAAATACAAATATCTTTTATTAAATTTTTTTTAAGAACTCCAGATAGCTTTAATTTTCCTTACTTAAAATTTAAATTATATTTTACAAATTTGATTAAAAGATATTAATTCTTTTAAAATCTAATATTTGAAAAGGTCAATAATATGAAACAATTTTTTGTATCTTATTATAAAAAAAATTATATATTTCGTGGATATATAAAATTTTCTATGAAATATACTATTCTAAACAGTCAAAATTTTATATAAATTATATAAAACTAAACTATTTTTAGAAGTTCCAAAAAATATTTAACAACTTATATAATATTATTTTATAAAATATAAGTTAATAAGTTAATTTTAATTTTCACAATGCTTTAAATAAAGAAATTATTATTTTACAAATAATTTTTTTTTAATCTCATCATATAGAAGTGTTAACTAATGTTAACGAAGGTTTGTGAATATAATTGTGAAAATAAAAGCAAATTTTTAAATTTTATTAATAAATTACAAAAATGTTAAACATGATGATTTTTATATTAAATTATTTTATTTTATTCTAGATAACAGTTTTCTTTATTTATTGATTGTTTTTATATAAAAAAAATTTAATTAATAAAAATTGTAAAAAAAAATAATATGTATGAAAAAAAAATTATTATATATGTAAAAAAAAATAAAAAAATTAAAATGGTTATAAAATGTATTTTATAAATAAAAATTAAAATTAAAAAAATGTCACAACAAGAATTAATAATACAATAAATTCAATTAATTACATACTCTTTTAAATTTAAATCGCCTAACATTTTAAACTAATATTTTCAAAATTATTAACGAAAAAGAAAACACATGAATATGAAATAAGCAAAATAATAAAAGTTTTCAAGCTATAAGACTTTTTAAAATTTTGTTAAATCGCCTGATAATTTTATTATTATTTTAATATATTATCAAAGAAGAAGGTGTAAAAATAAACAGGAATTAACAAAAATATCCGAACATACATAATTATCGGTATTTATAAATAATTCCATAACAAAACACGAAAAATAAGAAGAAAACAAAAAATTGATGCATATATCAATTGAATATAAAAACTGAATAAATTAACAGCGATTATATTAAGATTCGCTTTAAAAGATCAAAGAACAATATAAATTCTGCTGCCACAATTAGGCAATATTGTTTTAAAACTCAAGAACAAAAACTCGCTGTAGTAAAAACTAAGAAATACTTTTCTATTCGAGAGAATTTTAACGAAGCAGATAAAGTGTTGTTGTTGCATATTCCGAAACATAAAACACTTTAAATTAAAATTAAAAGAATTTCAACGAAGCGGATGAAAATTCAAGTGTTGCTGCATACAAAAAAATATATTTAAAAAACTTTAAATTAAAGACGAAAGTAAAACAACAAAAAATACACCAAAAACAAAACAAATGAAAATATAAACCATAAAAGATGACAAGATCACAATAAAAATTATAAAAATGTGTATGTTAAAAAAAAAATAAAAAAATAAAAAATTAGAAAATAACAAAAAAATTGAAAAAAAAAAATTAATCAAATAATATACAAAAGATGACAATGTCACAAAAAAAAATAATTATATAAACATATACAAATAATATACAAAAGATGACAATGTCACAAAAAAAATTATTATGTAAATAAAAACAAACAATACATAAAAAAAACAAAACTTCGAAGAATGTTAGATATTTTTAAGAACATGATTAAATATGCATCTGTTTAAAATTTTTTTAATTTATTTAATAAATGAAAAAAACCCATGAATATTGCTTATTAAAATAAATACTTTTTTAAATAATTTGTTTAACGTTAACATTACCATAAACATTTCTATATGACGATTTGATAAATTTTTAATTCATTAGCTTTTGGTTTCTTTTAGTAATTATAAAATAATGCACACATATTTATTTACTTAACCAGGTTCATGATATGACTGTATTTTAATACAATCATAATCATGAACTGGTTAAGTCTAAACGCAAGCTCCTACCTTATATCTACGGATAGAAGGTAGTGATGCGAATGCGTTTAGATAAAACAATGTGCAAATTAAGATGTGTTCTATAAATACATTTCAAATTAAAATAGCAAAAATCAACTTCAAATTTATAGAAACTAACAATCAATAATGTGCACATCACTTTTTTAATTTAACTAATTTTTGTCATGGCTTTAATTTTTTTACTGCCATAGATCAAAATTAAGTTAAAATTAAGCGCAGGCTCCAACCTTATATCTACGGATATAAGGTTGAGATGCTTAAGCGCTTAATAAAAGTGATGTGCACATTATAATATACCTACACAGTTTATAAAAATAATTTGAATCCAAATATTTGAAATAATTATTAAATTCAAATTGCATTTAATCAAACAATAAATAATGTGCATATCACTTTTTTTGTTTAACTATTTTTTGTCATGGCTATAATATTATTATGGCCATAGATCGAAATTTAGTTAAAATTAAGCGCAGGCTCCAGCTTTATATCTACGGATATAAAGCTGAGATGCTTAAGCGCTTAATAAAAGTGATATGCACATTATAATATATCTACACATTTTATAAAAAAAAATTATTTGAATTCATAATGTATTTGAAATAATTTTAAAATTAACATTGCATTTAATCAAACAACAAATAATGTGCATATCACTTTTTTTGTTTAACTATTTTTTGTCATGGCTATAATATTACTATGGCCATAGATCGAAATTTAGTTAAAATTAAGCGCAGGCTCCAGCTTTATATCTACGGATATAAAGCTGAGATGCTTAAGCGCTTAATAAAAGTGATATGCACATTATAATATATCTATACATTTTATAAAAAAAATAATTTGAATTCATAATGTATTTGAAATAATTTTAAAATTAACATTGCATTTAATCAAACAACAATTAATGTGCATATCACTTTTTTTGTTCAACTATTTTTTGTCATGGCTATAATATTATTATGGCCATAGATCGAAATTTAGTTAAAATTAAGCGCAGGCTCCAGCTTTATATCTTCGGATATAAAGCTGAGATGCTTAAGCGCTTAATAAAAGTGATATGCACATTATAATATACTCACATATTAGATAAAAAATAATAAAAATTCAAATTCAAATAATTTTTAAATTAACATTGAATCCAATCAAATGATAATAATAATGTGCACATCACTTTTTTTATTTAATTAAATTTTGTCATGGCTATAATATTATTATGGCCATAGATCGAAATTTTGTTAAAATTAAGCGCAGGCTCCAGCTTTATATCTACGGATATAAAGTTGAGATGCTTAAGCGCTTAATAAAAGTGATGTGCACATTATACTGTATAAATAAAAAATAAAATAAAATTAGAATTAGAATATAAAAATATTGAAAAAAATTAATTAATACAAGTTTAAATTATGTATAAAATATTTGAAGTTGATTTTGCAAAAAAACATAAATTTGAAAATATTTACAGAACACATTTTTACAATATAATAACTAAATAAACAATCAACAAATCAATTTTATATTTAAAATATGATTTTTCATTAATAATTATTTTTAAATAACAGCATTGTGAAAAGCAAACATTTACAACTGCTAATTATCTTATATTTTATAAATTAATACTTTATAAACATTTTGTTTTATATTTTCTTTAACCTTTACAAATTCTTTCTTTTTATATAATTATATATATTATTTTGACTGTATGAGAATAGTATTTTTTCATAAAAAGGTTTTATATTTTCATTAATATATTTTTATTTCTATTTAAGATATATTTTATTGTTTGATAATATTGATTTTTTCTTATAATTCGATTTCAAAGATTTTATACTTTTAAAATTTTTTGTATGTAAAATTTCGATTTTATTTAGGGAAATATTTTAGCTAGATGGAGTTTTTTTTTTCAGATATAAATCATCAAGATGTCATTTCTATGGTTTCCAGTGTGAGAACTAACACGCTGTCGATTTGGATAGAAATCACATGGTTTTTTTTTTAATAACGGTAATTTTAATTAAATTTTAAATACTTTGCATAATATTAATTCTATTGTTCTTATAATATAGAAGATAATAATAGTCATCTATACGGAAGACAAAACTATAACAAATATGCTGTGGAAATATCAGGAACATTTTAACAACACATTCAGTCATATCAATAATGGTATGATTATTAAAAAAAATACATTCTTTTTTAAATAATAAATTGAATTTTCCAATTACAGACATACAAATCAAGAAAAAGAAGAAAGAAATAAAGAAGAAAAAGAAGAAGAACATGAACATAAAACTATACAACAATAATTAATTTTTAATTTAATTGTCTTAAATAATATAAAAAATTTTTGAATGTTAAAAATTTAATTTTAAAATTTTGTAAAATAAAATGCATATTTCGAGAAAAATTAAAAAAAATAATTAACAAAATTGCATTCTGTCTTTTTATCTCAAGAAAGGAATTTAGTAAGAATTAAAAATTTGAATAATCGATAAGCAAACATAGATATTATGAAATTTGGAAAAAGATATTTAGATCTTAAAAAGATAAAAGTTTAAACGATATAAACGATATGGAGTGATTCATCTATGACTTTATTTCACTTTAAAAAGAAGCAAATTTACATACGTCACAATGACTCATATAATAAATCTAAATTTTTTGGTAAAAAAAAAAAATAATATTGCACATACGACACAGTGACACAATTTATTAAATTTATTATTTTTATACAAAAAAACAAAATTATGCATAAAAATAACAACGATTCATATACCTGTTTTGAAATGTAATTTAATTAATAAAAAAAAATGTTCCACATACGCCACAGTACCCCCATTTAAAGATTTTTTTGATTTATACAAAAAAAAAAACAAAACTTGAGTTATAATAGTTCGATTTTAATGATTATTAAAGTTTTTAAAAGGTAGATTCAGACATTGTCTTGCACATACATCGTGTGACAATTAAAGGTAGATTGGAGATAAAGGTAGATTGAGACATTGTCTTGCACATACATCGTGTGACAATTAAAGGTAGATTGGAGATAAAGGTAGATTGAGACATTGTCTTGCACATACATCGTGTGACAGTTAAAGGTAGATTCGAGATAAAGGTAAATTTGAGATAAAGTTAGGTTGAGACATCGTGTGACAGTTAGCGTAGCCAACTGTTCGGGTAAATATACTAGTTAATTATTAATTAACTATATACTAAAGACGAAAGTCGGTTATATATACTTATTTTTTAAAAATCAACCTATAGCTTATATTATTATATATATATATATAATAAAATTTTTTTTTAATCTCTTATTAATGTTAATGAACACTAAGAAGGGATTTTTTAAAATTCCAATTATTAATAGGGTAAACAGGGGTAAATGTGTTATGAAATTTTTTTTCTATTTTCTAAACGGGTAAAGATAAAAATATAATTTTTTTTTTCCTGAATAGATTTTTTTCTAAAAACTAAAAATCAATCTCACAAAAAAATTCTCAAAATTACCGTTTTCAAGATATGATTTTTTTTTTAATAAAAATGCACAATTTAGATAGTTAGAAAAAAATACGTTATAAATCAGGGGATTAAGATATTTTTATAAAATTTATAGTTTTGGAAAGTGGATGAAAAAAAAAATTAGGCGTGTAATACAAAATTTTTTATTTCATTATATTTTTGATGTAGGGAATTTTTGAAAAATCCGAATTTTTTAATGAGTTTTTTTAACACTTTTTTAATTTTATCTTTTTAATGGATTGCATGAAAATTCTGAAATTTTAATATGATATAGTGTTCGGGGAGTTTTAATGATTTTTAAAAAAAATTGGATTTTTCAAATTACCGTTAGATAAAGATATTTGAGTTTTAATGATTTTCAAAAACTGTTTTTAACGGTACTTCTTTACAAGACATCTTTTAAACTAATATACATAGAAGTTTGAAATTTTTACCAAATGATAGAAATAATTAATATCTTAATGAATAAAATTAATTTGATAATTTTTTTGTACCGTTATAAGGAGTTAGCGGTAATTATAAAGTACCCATGTATATCACTTAACAACTCAATTAAACATGCACGGATTAATTTGATTTTTCTTTAATTTACATGTCAATAAAATTACCATCATTTTGATACCTCATTTATAACTGTACCACCCACACAACCATCACAATTGATTTTTAATTAATTAATCAAAAAATCAAAAATTTAATCAAAATTGCTTGATTTTGTTCATTGCCAACCACCATCGACCAGTTGAAGAATTCCCGTTATTTTATCAAAATCACAAAAATCAAATGATATTGTTGGATTAAAAAATTCATAACTTCTGTTCTAATTGTCCGATCTTTAAGATTAAGATCTTAAATAATTAAAAAATGTTAAGCTTTAATTATGTATAAAAATAATTGCGGAGGGGGGAAGCGTTCTATACGAAAAGGGAAGGTAAAGTGGTTATCAGTTCAATTTTTTGTATTAAAAATGCAAAAGTTGATGAAAATTTTACGAATTTCATAAAATGATGTTCTACAAAGTTCTAGCCCCAACTCTTATCTATAAAAAAGTCAGTGGTGTTATAGCGGTAAATTCAACAGGAGCGGCGCGAGGGGTATTTAATTGATTTTTTATGACAAAAATAGATTTTTATCAAAAAAATCATCTGACATGACATCATTAATTAATTTATTACTCCTAAAATTGTAATGGGATTTTCAATATTGAGGTCTTAAAATACTGTCATTAAAACACGCATTAAACGTGTGTAAAAAAAATTATCAAATTTCTATGACAATTATGAAAAAAATGTAAAATAAAATTGAATTCATGTTTTTTTTCACCAACATTGATTGATTAAAAAATTTAAAATAATATGTTATATTCAAAATAGAGAAAAAAACTGTATTACATATTATTTATTAATATATTTTCTAAATATTTGTTAAACATCTTAAAGTTGTACATCCAACAAGAAAATTGATATTAAATAAATTATGAATTTAATTTATTTATAACTTGCTTTTTTTGACATAGTGTTTGCTTTATTAAAATGCTCATTACTTTTTACCACAATAACCGATTTTACTCAAATAACTTTTAATCGCTTGCAAATAAGTAAGCGCTTATTTTGATATATAAAACATATATATCTATAATCTCTTTCATACATTAAACCGTTCTGAAAAAAAAAAAATATTTTTTTATTGAAAAATAACTGAAAAAGCTTAGAGAATGTCTTATAACTTCAGTAATTTTATCCCGATATTGAAAAATTATATAAAATAAGATAGATAATAGTATTTTTATTTTTACTCAATACATAATATACCAATAAAATGACTAGAAATTATTTTAAATAGCTTAACATGGGATAAAGTACAAAAATAAACATTATATTTTAAGCATATTTTTTCAAGTTTTTGACTAATAATATTTTAAACACGCCCCCCAAATATTTTTTAAATTATCAAAATTAATTTTTAAGATCTCAAGAAACATTTTGACATACAAAACATAGCTCTACCATCTTTACAAGTTTCATAAAATCATTTCAAATTTTATCCAAAGGTAATTTTTTCAAATTCTAAAGGTAAATGTAAAAAAAAATTCAAAATTTACAATTCACCTGCACAAAATCAACTATAAGTCGAGAAATACTGTATGGATTTTCAAAATTAAGGTATCTATATATTTCTCACAAATAAATCTATTATAAAATATTACAAAATTTTAGCCATATTAAATTGTTTATAGGCTTGATTAGATAAAAATGCAAGTTTTCTATTAAATTGTCAATTACACACAAATTTTCAAAACGATTTTTAAAATATAATTTTATTTATTTTCTTCAGAAATGCCAAATTAATTTGATATATAAATGTTTTTTATACACCCACTACAAGCTGTGCTATGATTTTTTGAATATTTAACAAAGTAAAATTTAACAAAAATCAAGACATTTGGTCATTCAAATTCGTTATTTGAAAGTATGATGAATAAGGTGCCTGAAAATGGCTTATAACTTTGGCAATTCTTATTTGATTTTTATAAATCATATGTCATATGAAAGATAATAAAATACCAATTATAATTCAATAACAAAAAAAATTACGTAATCAAAATTGATAATTAAAAAAATTTAATTAAATACTGTTTTGATGCTTATAATTAAAAGATTTTAAGATTTTTTCTTATTCTAACTATTTATAAAAGGAAAAAGAACAAAGAAAGCGTTTTTAATACTATTATTCATTAATATAAAAAAATATTTAGGTATGTATGCAGTGATAAGTAATAAATATTCATCATTAGAATCTTTTTTGAAAAAAAAATATGTTTTCTATGCGTTATTTAAAATAACATTAAAGTTTTTATTTAAAATTTTATTAAAAACACAACTTATTAGTACTGTGCTATAACAAACTAAAATTAATTTTGAAAAATAGAGAGAGAAGAACACGATATTATCAATATTCGATACAACATTGATTTCCGATTTAATCACATATATGTAGATACATATTAAAAATATGTGATAATGTTGGCGGCCATGTTTAGAATTATTCTAAATTCTCAACAATACTTAATAGAGTTCAGAATTAAAATGCGAACATTTTTAAAGGACCAATGGAAAATACTGTGAGAGATAAGTTAAAAGCAATTAAGTGTGAAACACATGTTTTTAATTACTTATTTGTGCGTTGCGTTATCTGATAAATAGGTATATACCTATATATATATATTTTTTTTTTTTTTCATATATGTTATTTACATTTTAATAGATATTATTATCTTATACAATTTTCTTTAAAATCTTCATTAGCAGGATTTTTATTAAGCAAAAAATCTTTCAACTATGATATAATTTAACACTTAACATAATGTCATATTTACATTATTAATATACATTTTTTTTTTAATTTATATTAACTGATGATGAATTTGAACTATGTTTTTACTCAACACAAAATTTAAAATTATATAAATTATGTCTAAATTATTCAATGTTAATAATTTAATTTTCAATATTTTAAATAACTTTACAGAATTTAAATTTAATTTTATGTTTAATTATTTTTAAATATTTAATAATATTTTAAATTTATTTAACATATTTTAATTATACTTAATAAAAAAATATTTATTATTTAGTAAAGTAACGATCATTTTAAGTTTCGGACGGAACACGCATTATGTTGCCAGTTTTAGTTTTTCGTCATTATTCTAACCGGAAATGATATACCTTTCTCTTTTATTCGTTCAAATAATTTGCATACCTTACAAAATACAACATACAAAAAAAACACTTTTGATCGTATATTTAAAGTGAACAGTGTGCTTTCAGTTGTGAAAATTAATATAAAGTGTTAAAAGTGGTTAAAAGTATAAAAAAAGACATAATAATTCAATTCAGTGAAAAGTTCATGCAAAAGAACCAACGAATTTCAACGTGGATTTCAGAAAATATTAAAAATTTTATCAATTTCAATAATATATATATTGGGTAAGTTTTTTTTTTTTCTATTAATTTAAATAAATTTTATTATTATTTTATGAAAGTTTTTTTTTTTTTTTAATTTAATAATATAATATGTATGTATGTACTTACATACATATATATAAAGCATATCCTAATATAGTATAATTTAATTAATATAAAATGGAAAGTTAAAAAAAGAAAAAAAAAATTCATAAAAGGAAATAAAGCTCGCCATCTATTTTTCAATTTTTATATTATAATAATATTTTCATAAAAATAAAAAAAAATTGAAAATAGCACGCCATCTATTTTTCAGTTTTTATATTACGTGTATATTTGTTACTAGCAGACCCGTGCTCACCTTGCTTCGCAAAAATTAAAAAATAAATATTAACATATGAATTTATGTACATATATGTATATACCGATAATACTTAATAGGGCTACCGCTACCCATTATTTTTATTTATAATTTTTAATAAATAGCTTATAAATTATACATTTACGTTTTGATAAAAGCGAGTTCTTAAAAAATGGTTTTCCTATTTGTATTTAATTTATATGTTAAATAAGTTCATGCTTGACATATAAATAAATATAGTCTTTATCTCTTTATATAGTATGCAGAAGAAAAAGTAAAACAAAAAAATAGCTACCCAACCCACTGCACAATCAAGAAGTTTTCGAAAAAAGCAAGAGACAGTATCAACCTATATCACTCAAGCTCATTTATATATATTTCACTGATTTGCTTGCACTCAAAATTCTATGATAACTATTTTTTATTATCTGAAATCGATTCACAAATACCCATAAATCAACACCCACCTTTTCATGTTTTTCGTCTCATATTTGATAAATCTATTAATTTACTTACCATTATCATTATTATTCTTACATATTTGATGTAGTTATATATGCAAATATACACATACATATAATACATCGTTCCCAAGTAAAAATAATCACGAATAATTTTGACAGCAAACAATTAAGTGAAGCAATAAAGAAAACAAGTAGAAATAAGAGAAAGAGAAAATGCAAAAAAGACGGAATGATAATGAAATAGAACAAAATAATAACCCAGTGATTGTTCATAAATCGAATTTCTGCATAAGAAAATTAAAAAAATCAAAATATTTAAATTTGTATAAAAACATAAATAAATATTAAGGACTTACAATTTGCAGCAAAATATTGACTTTATAAAACAATTGTATTGTATTGTATTATTAAATACAATGACTTTATAAAACAATTTCTATTTATTAAATAAGTTTTAATTTATAGGCAAAAAATGTGAGACAACCTCAAAGAAAAAATTTCAAAAATTTCAAAAATATAAAATTTGATTTACATAAATTAGTAAATACTTTTTGAGTTTTCGCGTGACAAACTAAATAATGGTGTTTATATAATTGTAATGATGTTATGATTATATAATATACCAATATTTATGTTATTATATTTAAATTAAATTTATTGTATGATCATCAGATAAATAAATTTTTATTGTAGTGTTAATATAAAAATAATTTATTTGATGATCATACAATAATTTTAATAAAAATAAATTGTATACAATTAATACTTTTTCTTAAATGATAACCTATTTAGGAAATTAGTAATTTTAAGTTTTTTTTTTTTTTTCTTTCTATGTATACGAAAAATAAATCTTGATTTTTTTTTCCAGACTAATACTTATCATCAGAGTTTTGCTAAAATATATATAATAATTATTTAAGTTTTTTTGTTTTCATTCATTCATATTTAAATACATTATAATATATATATACACATTTATATAATAATCATTCTTTATTTTTTTTTTTTATTTATTAATTCATTCATTCATTTATTTCTCCATTCCATTTTAATCAATTAAATTCATTAATACTTACTAAAATCAATCATTCGTTTATTTAATTAATAAATAAATAATTTCAATTCACTTTTCATATATTAAATATTAAATTTTCATTTATTCATCAATTTTGTTCTATTTAATCAATTCATAAATTTAATCTTTTTATTGAATTATTTAATTTTTGTATTAAATAATTAATTCATTCATATATTATTAATAATAATTTTCATTCAATTTCAATTTTTATTTAATTAATTCATTTAATCACTTTTTCATACATTTAAAATTTCATTGCTACATTTAAACCTTTTTTTTTTATTCATTCTTTACTTAATTAATTAATTCGTTTATAGATTGATTTTTTTTTATTAAATCAAGCATTCGTTCATTTAAGTAATTAATAAATTATTTCAATTATTCATTCATTCATATATTAAATATAAATTTCTCATTTATTCATTAATTTTTTTGTTTAATTAATAAATTCATTAATTCAAATATTATTAATCTATCATTTCTTTAATTTATTAAATAATTCTCTAATTGATTATTAATATATTAATCTTACATTCATTTACTTTCATTCATTTATTTCTTAATCATTAATAATTAATACATTTATTCATAAATTTAATCTTTTTGTTTAATTCTTTAATTTTTCTCTTTAATAATTAATTCATTCATATATTAATATATAATTATTATTCAATTTCAGTTTTTTTAATTAATTATTTCATTTATTCACTTTTTCATATATTTAATATTTCATTGATACATTTTATTATTTTTTTCATTCTTTACTTAATTAATTAATTCGTTTATTGATTGATTTTTTTAATATTATTATTATTATTATAATAAAATTATCATAATAATAAAAAAAAATCTTTTAAGTCATTTAAAAATATGATTGAAATACTAAATACCAAGTCCGGGCCAATTGCCCATATTGTTGTTCCTATTATTGGGGATGGGGCCTGTTTATTCAGGTCATTATCGTATTTAATATATGGAAATGAAAATTTAAAAGCAATGGAAATTCGAAAGCAAATAGTGGAGCATGTCGTTGCTAATTTTGATAAGTATAAATATTATACACAAAATAGCAAAGGTGATATATATTGCAATTCTTCTGCATATTCCACTGACATGCTTCGCAATAGTTGCTATGGCACTTTTTGCGAATTAGTAGTAGCCGGAGAAATTTTTCCATATTGTTTTGAGGTTTATGTTAATGGTAACAGAATACAATGTCATTTGGAAATGACGAAAATCCAATTAAAAGGCTTCGCTTTTCGGTAGATTTTTCAAATGGGCATTTTGATGCTTATGATATTATTATAGAATCGTCACTTAACAATGAAAAAGAAATATTAAGAGTAAGAGGAAGTCTTATTCTTCATAAGATTATAAAAATGCCAAATGATGCTGAAAGCTTATTTCGTGCAATAGGCTATCATTTGTGCAATGTATTGTGTTTAGCAAGTGACATAAGAGGTTCTATCACAAATCACATTAGCATCCATTGGGATAGATTTAGGAAAATTTCTCATGAGCGCAGTTTAGTTTCATATGAAAATTCAGATATTTATTTGAAAAATATGACTAACTTGCATTCATATGGCGGCTACTATGAGTTGGTGGCGACTTCGGAGATATTTGCATATAGGTTCGAGGTATATCGAGATGGCAAACTCTACCTCAGTTTTGGTGATCAAAAGAAACCTATCAAAAGACTCAAACTTTTGGGGAATCTTTCAAATGGTCATTATGATGTTTTGGCATTACACGTCAATGAGAGACTAACTTTGTCTCCATCTCCTGCCCGTTTTGGAAGTCCCAGAATGCAATGTCTTCCACCATCTCAACTTTCAAATCTGGCACCAGTTGTTGAGGCACCCTTAAAAGCAAAAAGGGGAGCAAAACGACGTGCCAGATTTTCAAATAGGACGCGTAAAAATCAATTAAAAAAAGCTTCAACAAAATATGCTAAATCTAAGCAAATTTCTAATACTGCTGCTGGGGGGAATACAAAAGAACACCACTTTAATAAACTGAAGGCTGTTCGTGTCTATAAATTAAAACAATCCAAAATTGATCAGAATGTTTTTTCTAGGCACACTGCACAAACAGTTTCGGAAGTTCAGAGGGAATCAGTGGTCAATACACAAAATAATAGCGCAGATTTATTACAAAACATTGTTGATGACAATCAAAAAGAAAATAATAATAACAAGAAAAGGGAAGCTGATAATCAATATGCTAGGCGTAAACGATCTCTTCCATGGATAAATAAGCATCTATTAGGATTGTCGTACAATCCTAATTTAGCTTATGAAGCAGACAATTCATTGTTAATTGGTACCATGAGCCATAAATGTAGTTTCTGTTCTGCTTTGAAATGGAAGAACGAATAACTTAGCATGTGTTGCCAATTAGGCAAAGTCCAACTCCGACCATATGGTAATTTACCAGAACCACTTTTAAGTTTGTTAACTAACAACCACCCTGAGCACCAACATTTTTTAGATAGAATTCGTAAATATAATAGTTGTTTCCAAATGACATCCTTTGGTGCTAGCGAAATTTTTAACAACAAATCGTGGTTGCCAACATACAAAGTATATGGTCAGGTTTACCATATGGTTGGAAGTTTAATTCCGGCAATTGACCAGCAAGTTCGTTACTTGCAGGTCTATTTCGTAGGTGAGGATCAGCGCGAATTAGATATAAGATGTAGTAACTATCCTAATATCAAAAAAGGATTAGTGGCAGTTCTGCAACGCATGATGCATGAAGTAAACTCCTACATCAAAGAACTCAAAACAATTTTAAATAGTGTAGGTTCTAATTACGAACAATGTAAGATTATAATTCATTCTGAAAGAGTTCCGACTGATTCTCACAGGGGTTGTTTCAATGCCCCAACTACAAATGAGGTAGCTTTAATAATGGTAGGTCAAGAATATGAGAAAAGAGATATTGTTTTGCAATTTAAGAATAACTCACTTAAACAAATAAGTGAGATTCACCGTTCTTATGATGCATTACAATATCCTTTAATGTTTTGCTTTGGTGAAGATGGTTATAAAATAAGTATACCATTAAGAAACCCCATAAGCAAATTACCTCTTAAAACAAATGTGTCAGCAGCCATGTTTTACGCTTATCGGATTATGATAAGGGAAAATGATTTTAATCGTCTTTCATATTTTCGTGCACTATTCAGCCAATTTTTGGTTGATATGTATGCGAAAATTGAGACTGAAAGATTAAATTTCCTTCGTCATAATCAAAGAAAGCTAAGAGTGGAGCAGTACTCTAATTTAAAAGACGCAATGATTGCCAATGAATTTGATACAAATGAAATTGGGCAAAGAGTTATACTGCCTTCAATTTTCACTGGGGGGGCGCGTTATTTGCATGAACGCACGCAAGATGCAATGACGTACGTACGATATCATGGAAGTCCAGATCTTTTTATCACTTTTACATGTAATCCTCAATGGCGAGAAATTTCTGAGGCTCTTCTTCCAGGTCAAAAGTGGTATGATCGCCATGATATCGTAGCCCGTGTATTTCATTTGAAAGTGAAGTTGCTGATGCATATTTTAGATAAGGGGTGCTTATTTGGGGAAATAGTTAGCTTTATTTTTACAATTGAATGGCAAAAACGTGGACTTCCGCACGTCCACATTTTAATATGGTTAAAAAATAAAATTCTCTCTGACCAAATAAACTCTATTGTTTGTGCTGAAATACCTGATCCTAAAATTGATAGAAAATTACATGATATTGTTACAACCAATATGATACATGGTCCATGTGGTGCATTAAATCCTAAATCCATTTGCATGAAAAAAGGCAATTGTAATAAAAAGTATCCAAAATCTCTTAATGCAAATACCTTTGTTGCAAATAACGGATATCCGTCTTATAGACGGAGATCTGTTGCAAATGGAGGTCAAGCAATAAGAATTAAAGATCACAATATAGACAATGGCTGGGTAGTCCCTTATAATCCTGTCCTTTTACGCATGTTTAATGCCCACATTAATGTTGAATATTGCTATCAATATGATATCAGAGCTATTAAATATATACTTAAGTATATAAATAAAGGTGCTGATAAAGCAGCAATATCATTAGAAATAGAAAAGGATGAAATAAAAGTTTTTGAAACTGGTCGGTATCTCAGCACAAATGAAGCAGTTTGGCGGATATTTGGTTTTTACATTCATGAAAGGTTTCCCACTGTGCAGCATCTTGCAGTACACCTTGAGAATGGACAGAGAGTTTATTTTAATACAGATAATGTTGTTGATAGAATTGATAATCCTCCAACTACAACTCTTTTAGGATTTTTCGAACTCTGCAAAAAAGACAATTTTGCTTTAACCCTGTTTTATTTCGAGGTTCCAAACTATTACCGATGGACTGGAGGCAAATTTTTAAGAAGAAAACAAGGTGCACGTGTGTTAGGTTGGCCAGGGATTTTCAAATCTCCTGCATTAGGGAGGATTTACACCGTGCATCCTAATGATACACATTGTTATCATTTAAGAATTTTATTACATTCTATAAAAGGTCCAACATCATTTGATGCATTAAAAACTGTTGACGGAATTTGTTATCCAACTTTCCAAGGTGCATGTAATGCCTTGGGGTTGCTTGACGATGGTCAACATTGGATCGTAGCGTTAGAAGAGGCACAAATTTATGTAACTCCACATAAGATGAGGGAATTATTCACGATAATGATGGTATTTTGTAGCCTGCCTGATCCCTCTAGCCTTTGGGAAAAATTTAAATTCGGCTTGGCTGATGATTTAATTCATCGTATGCAAAATGAGGTTGAAATTATTCCCGAATCTGTTATGGAGGATATATTAAATGAGTGTCTTATTCTTATAGAAGATCTGTCGCTAAGGATTGGTGGCAAAATTTTATCACAGTATAACCTTCCGGCACCAAAAAGGGCTGATAATAACTTATGGAACCGAGAGTATCTCAGGGAAATGGGTTATGATTCAGTTGCTTTGGCAAATTTTGTCGCCGAAAAAGAGATCTTATTGACCACAGAACAAATGAAAATTTATAATGACGTTTTAAATAATATAAGTGATAAAAAAGGAAAGATTTTCTTCTTAGACGCCACAGGCGGTACAGGGAAAACTTTCCTTTTAAATTTACTATTGACTAAAATAAGAAGTGGACATAAGATCGCCTTAGCAACAGCATCTTCTGGTATTGCTGCTACAGATGGTGGAAGAACAGCGCATTCTGTTTTCAAATTACCACTAAATTTAATTTCTAATGAAAATCCCAACTGTGCAATAGGCAAACAAAGCGATTTAAGTAGAGTTTTACGCGAATGTAATTTGATTGTTTGGGATGAAAGCACAATGATGCATAAAAGAGGATTTGAATCTTTTGACAGATGTCTTAGGGATTTAAGAAACTCTTGCGAAGTAATGGGAGGAATGACAGTATTATTGGCTGGAGATTTTCGACAGACCCTGCCAGTCATTCCCAGGGGAAAACGTGCTGACGAAGTTAATGCCTGCATTAAAAAGTCAGTTTTATGGCGCTCTGTTAAAAAAATGGAATTGAAAGAAAATATGCGTGTAAAACTGGGAGGTGATGTATCTGCTGGTCGCTTCGCACAACTTTTATTGAAAATTGGTAATGGAATTCTAATAAATATGAATGGTCTCATTGCTATTTATGAGACTTTGGGTACTATTGTGAAAACAATAGATGAATTGATTGCCATCATTTACCCAGATATTAAAAACATTAACCAAAAATCTTTAAATTGGTTTTGCGAACGCGCTATTCTTTGCCCGAAAAATGACAGAGTTAATGGCATTAACGAAATATTATTAAAGTCATTTGAGGGCGAAGAAATAGAATATAAATCAGTAGATACAATCAGAAAACAATGCCAATCAGTACAGTACCCTGTGGAATTTCTTAATTCACAAAATCCGCCTGGTATTCCGGCACATAAGTTACTTTTAAAGGTTGGGGCGCCAATAATGCTATTAAGAAATATAAATCCTCCCAAACTTTGCAATGGTACACGGTTGCAAGTAACAGCTTTAAAAAGACAAATAATAGAAGCGACAATTCTAACTGGCTCTATTCAGGGAGAATCAGTGGTTATTCCTAGAATACCACTTGAACCATCAGATTTTCCTATTGAGTTTAAGAGACTTCAGTTTGCCGTTAAGGTCTGCTTTGCTATGACGATTAACAAATCTCAAGGCCAATCGTTAAAATTAGCTGGCATTGATCTAAGGGAGGATTGTTTTTCGCATGGCCAATTCTATGTTGCATGTTCAAGAGTAAGTTCACCTAAAGATCTTATATTACTTGCACCCGAAGGTAAAACAGCAAATGTGGTGTACAAAGAAGTATTGTAAATTTAATTTTAATTACCAGATGTACGTGCATGTTTATTTTTACTGGTATTGTTTGTTGTTTGATTTTAAAAGCATGCTAAATTTTTGTTTGTATTATTGTATTAATTTTTTTTTTTTTTTTATAATAAAGCATGTTTTTTTTTTTTTAATTTGTACACCCATTGTTTTTTTTGTTTTTGTTCTTTTTTTTTGTATTTAACATTTTGTCAAGAGTTTCAAATTCGTTTGTTTTGATTTGTTTAATTTTTTTTTTTTTTTTTTTTTTAAATCAGATATGCGCTATTTTTCTACTATTCTATTAACTTAACTTTTTTCTTTTTTTAAATTTCAATTTCAATTTTTCAATTTTCAATTTTCAATTTCAATTTAATTTTAATTTTTGGTTTTAATTTTTTATAATGTAGACAGCACCGCGGTTTTAATTTTTTTTTTTTTTTATATAGTATCAAATTTCCTTCTTATACTGTTTGCCAAAACCATCGGTAAAAGTTTCCAAGTTGTCTTTTTTGCAGAGTATTTTCAGTAATTTTAATTAAAATGGTACGCACTTATTTTTATTAGTTTATTTTTTTTTTAATTAAATCATGTTAATACTTTTTTAACATTATTGCATCCTTTTTTTTGTCATTCATTTATGTGCATGTACACGATTTTTTTCAAAGCATGTTATTGAAAACATGTTTTTTTTTTTTTAAATTTATATTAATAAAATTGGAGATTTTTTAATGAACATCAACACTTAGCATTTATTGTATTAATGTTCGCATGATTTCGCATGATATTGCATTATTTTGCATGATATGCAACTTATGCATTTTATTAGAAATAATTTTTGCATGCTTATGCATGCTTTTGCTTTAATCAACCATATTATTTTTTTTTTTTAATAGTTAGGTAGATAGGTTTTAGATTTAGATTTTAGGTTTAAAATTAAGGTTATATAGGTTTAAATTTTAGTTTTCAATTTAGGTATACATAGGTTAATTTAAATTAGGCAGTTATTTTTTTTTTTTAATTTAAATATAGGTATTATACAAATTTCGCATAATTTTGCATGAATTGCATGAATTTGCATGTTTGTTTTGTTTAGATATTTTTGCATGTTTTTTTTAAATGCATGATATGCATGAATTTTTTTAGGGGGGGGGGGGGCAAACCATCTCACCACACATTTAAAAAAAAATATACTACAAATGACCTTTTCTTAGTCCTTAAAGAAGCCAATGCCTGGTAGCTAGCTATTTGCCTCGGATGAAAATTGCTTGTGATATAGGAATTGACGCCAAATACGCGGATTTAAATAAACAAGCCCCTCCCCCCTTCTTATTTTTAAATTTTAGTTTTTTAATAATTATTAAGTATTTTAATTATATTTTAAATTATTTATTTTAGAAAATTTTTCAATAATTATGATAATATAATAATAATATTTTTAATTATATCATTTAATTATTGTTGCTTAATATTAATCTTTTTTCATTAATTTTGTTTAATATATAAAACTATAAATGAAATTTAGTTTAAATAGTGTGTTTTTAGTGCGGTAAAAGTCCCACACTACTTGGTATTTAGTAGTAATAATATTATTAAATAATAATAATATTACTACTAAATACCAAGTGTCTTTTGAAGATTTTCACATTCCAAAAAAAAAAAAAAAAAATAACGCATCTACTTAAACTTTAATTCATTTATTAAATAAAAATATATAGTAAATTTGTATATATGTATAATTTTTTAAATATATATTTTCTAATATGTATAAATTATAATATTTAAAAATATTTTGTATATACAAATAAGTAAAATATATTTGGCAAAACTCCCAGCAGAGAACATCTAAAGGACAAATAAATGGAATTCAGGAACTTACAAATGTTTTAAATTTTTAATACATTTATTAATATTTTTAATTTACTCCATCTAGCTTTAATTATCTTTATTTTAAATTTAAATTCTACATAATAAAATTTTTAAAAGACATTAATTTTTTCAAAATCTAATATTTGAAAATTTCAATACTTTCAAACAATTTTATATATCTTTTTATAAAAACATTTATATATTTCGTGAAAATATAAAATCTTTTATGAAATAGACAATTTATTTAACGGTCAAAATTTTATATAATTATAATATTAAAAGATCTATAAAAGGTAAAGAAATAATGTAGGTAATAATTTTTATATAATAATTTATAAAATATAAGTTAATAAGTTAATTATTTTAAATTTTAACTATTATTTTTTTATACACAAAAAAATGTTGTTATTTTTTATATTTACATTTAATAATGATTTATGTGTGTGTTTAAGTTCTTTTTTATCGTAATTGAAAAAGTGTTTTTTTTTTTTTTATTAAATGAATTAAGTAAATTTTAATAAAAATTATTTAAATAAATAATTAAGTTATTTTAAAAAATCTTTGATAACATATTTTTTTTTTATTTTTTTGATTTTATAAAATACAAAAAATACAAAAAATACAAAAAAGAATAAATAAAAAAAACAAATTATATTAAAAGAAAAAAAAAATCAAAAAACAAAAAAAAAAAATTAAACAAAAAACAATTACAAATTACTTCAATTACATAATTTATAGTTTAAATAACTTAAACAAATAACAAATCTTCAAAAAACTGCACAAGAACTACTAACAAACAATAAATTAAAATTACAAAAAAAAAGCATTTACAAATAATCACAATAACACAAAACACAAAAAATAATTACCTGTTCATTTATACACTTAAAAAATTAAAAACATTTAAAAGTGATACAAACAAACACACAAATTGTAATACTGTATAAAAACTATTAAAAACAATATAAAAATCAACAACTAAATTCATATTTAATAAAATATATTCAAAAAAATGTCTCTCAAGCCTATAATAAGGCTTGGTACGATGACTTAAAATTATGTGACAAACAAACAAATTATATAGAACTTAACAAAAAAAACCATTCAAAATAATAACCTGTTCATTTATACAGTTAAAAAATTAAAAACATTTAAAAGTGATACAAACAAACACAAAAACTTTAATACTGTATAAAAATTGTTAAAAACAATATAAAAATCAAAATAATTAAATTCATATTTAATAAAAAATATATTTAAAAAAATGTCTCTCAAGCCTATAATAAGGCTTGGTACGATGACTTAAATTTATATGACAAAAAAACAAACAGATTATATAAAACTTAACAAAAAAAAAGCATTCACAAATAATTACAACAACACAAAACACAAAAAATAATAACCAGTTAATTTAAGCAGTTAAAAAATTAAAAACATTAAAAAGTGACACAAACAAACACAAAAACTATAATATTGTTTAAAAAACTGTTAATTATACCATAAAAAACAATATACAAATCAACAAATAAATCTTCATTCAATAAAATTTCGAGAAAAAATAAATTCAGATATTATAATTATTATAAAAGAAAAAACAAATACAATTAATACAGAAAAAAAATATAAAGAATAAAAACAAAGAAAAAAAAAATAAAACAAAGAAAAATAAAAAGAAAACAATAAAAAAAAAAAAAAAAAAAAAACAAACAAACAAAATACAAATGAAAAAATTACAAAAAAAAGAAAGATTCAATAATTTGAAAAAAAAAAAATTAAAATCAAAAAATAAAAATTAAATTAAATTTTGAAGAATGAATTAAAAAAAAATAACATATTCTACATATTATATTTAAAATATATTTAATTCATTTTAATAAACGAAAAATAAATACGCTTAGAATTCTTAATTATATTTACATAAAACATTTGTATTTTATAATAAGAACTTAAACACATAACATACAATTTAAAATTAATTTAAAGTATATGAGATGTGAAATTGTTAACTTATACTTATTAACTTATATTTTATAAATTAAATTTGAAAAATTGTTTTAAATTTTCTTTACCTTTTATAGATCTTTTTTTAATGTAATTATATAAATTTTTGGCTGTAGAAAAATTGTCCTTTTCATAAAAAAGATTTTATATTTTCATTAATATATATTTATTTTTATTTAAGATATATTTTATTATTTGATAATATTGATTTTTTCTTATATTTCGATTTCGAAGATTTTTCTAATTTTTAATTTTTTTTTGTATATAATTTCGATTTGAATTAGAGAAATATTTTAGCTAGGTGGAGTTTTCTTTTCAGATGTCAAGAAGTCATTGCTATGGTTTCCAGTGTATGGACTAACACGCTGTCGAATTGGATAAACCCCAGACGATATTTTTTATAATAACGGTAATTCCAATTAAACTTTAAATACTTTTTATAATATTAATTATAATGTCCTTATAATATAGATAATCATCTATTCTGAAGAAAAACCGATTTATTTATATGCTGCGGAAATATGGATGGAATTTAAACAACGCATTCATTCTAGCAATAATGGTATGTTTAGAAAAAAGAAATCCATATTTTTTTAAAATAATTAATTTAATTTTACAATTTACAGACATACAAATCAAGAAAATAAAGATGACGAACGAAATAAAGAAGAAGAAGAAAATCAACATGCACACAATTAAACAACAAATAAGTAAATTTTAAATTGTCATAAAATTAATATAAAAAATGTTTGAATATTGAAAATTTAATTTTAAATTTTATAAAATAAAATGCAAATTTCGAAAAAATTAAAAAAAAAAAAAAAAAATTAACAAAATTGCATTCAGTTTTTTTATTTCATTTTTTTATTGGAAAGGAATTTGATTAAGAGTTGAAAAATTATTATTGCTTATTGATAACTGAATTAAGCAGACTTAGAAAATATTCTTGCATAATAAATAAAGATATATTATGATTATTTGAAAAAAGATTTTTAAATTTTAAAGGTAAGTTATTAAAAAAAGTTCAAACGATATGGAGTCCTTCATTTAAGACTTCAATAACTTAAAAAAAAAAAAATACATAACTCACATTTAATAAAATAAATAAAAAAATATTCCACATACGCCACAGTGACCCATCTCATAAATTTATTATTTTTATAAAAAACTAAATTCTACATTAATAAAAGTGATACATATATTTAAAATATAATTTAAATAATTGAAAAAAATTTTCCACATACGCCACAGTACCCTATTTAAAGATTTTATAAATTTAATATACAGAAAAAAAAAACACAAAATTTCAATAATTACGTATTTTAATATAATATAACAATATATGTATATAATATGTATGTATATATATAAATATATATACATATATATATTTATATATATATATATATATATATATACATATATATATAATATAAACATATATATATTCAATATTAATATAAAATATAATTAAATATTTAAATATATACATATATATAATATATATAATATTATTATAAAAATTATAATAATAAATATAATTATATTTATATTTTTTTCTTATAAATGCAAAAAAATAAAATTAAAATCATTAAAAAAAAAAGTACTATAATAATTTTATTATTATTTAAATCTTATCTTAATAAGCTTAGAATTAATCTATAATCTAAGCTATATATTTGTCTAATAATTCTACACGATAGTTTATATAATATATAAATATAAAATAATAAAATTTAAATATTATTATAAAAAAATAGAATAATAATTTTTTTTATTTTAAAGATTAAATATTTATTTTATATATTTTTATCTTAATAAAATAATAAAAAATATTATTATATATAAAATTAAGATAACAATATAAATTTTACATACTACAGCGTAGCGTAGGGTATATTGTCGATACTTAGTTATTATATAACTATATAAAAGAAAGAATCGCTCACTGCATCACTTATTCATTCATTTTTATACTATAAGTTTTTAAAATATTTTATTATTTTTTTTATATTACAAATTTTATGTAAGTGAGCACTAAGAAGGGATTTTTTAAAATTCCCATTATAAATAGGGTAAAATAAGGTAAAATTGGTCAAAGGTTCAAAAACTAACTTCCAAATGGTAAGTCCTACAATATTCATTTATTTTTTATTAAATGCATTATTAAATTTCCAGAACTTTATTAATTTAAAAATAAATTCTATAAAATCTACAAAGCGAGATACAAAATTTTTTATACTTCAAACTTCACAAATTACATAATTCCAATAAATCAGGGGGTAGTCCGATTTAAATAAATAAAATACCATTGGAAAGGTTTTTCAAAAAAAAATTATCCATGTTTTACAAAATTTTGATTTTTTTTTTTTTCAACATCATTTTTTATCTTTCAAAAACTTACATTTTTTCAATACAATTTTTACTACTTTTTTAATTTTAAAAAAATAACCGTTTCTTTTAAAAATCTCAAAATCATACACCTCATACATATAATTGATTTACATTTATTATAAAAATTTTAGATTTTTCAAAATTTTTTTAACACACATTTTGACATGTTTTCTGTTGTTTTATTAATCACCTCATAACTCATTAGTTATTGCACCCATACGATTAGTTTTTCTTTTAATCGCATCTACGAAAATACACAATTAATTTGATACATCATTCATAATTGTACACCCCACACGACCTTCACAATAGTTTAAAAAGAAATAGTTTGAAAAATCTCGCAAAACACCAAAAAAATGTGGTTTTTATTCATTGCCAACCATCGTGTCTCAGTAGAGAATTGTCCAATTTTTGTTAAATTTCAAAAACACTTATGAAAGAAAAATTGTTTTAAATTTTCTTTACCTTTTATAGATCTTTTTTTAATGTAATTATATAAATTTTTGGCTGTAGAAAAATTGTCCTTTTCATAAAAAAGATTTTATATTTTCATTAATATATATTTATTTTTATTTAAGATATATTTTATTATTTGATAATATTGATTTTTTCTTATATTTCGATTTCGAAGATTTTTCTAATTTTAATTTTTTTTTTGTATATAATTTCGATTTGAATTAGAGAAATATTTTAGCTAGGTGGAGTTTTCTTTTCAGATGTCAAGAAGTCATTGCTATGGTTTCCAGTGTATGGACTAACACGCTGTCGAATTGGATAAACCCCAGACGATATTTTTTATAATAACGGTAATTCCAATTAAACTTTAAATACTTTTCATAATATTAATTATAATGTCCTTATAATATAGATAATCATCTATTCTAAAGAAAAACCGATTTATTTATATGCTGCGGAAATATGGATGGAATTTAAACAACGCATTCATTCTAGCAATAAATGGTATGTTTAGAAAAAAGAAATCCATATTTTTTTAAAATAATTAATTTAATTTTACAATTTACAGACATACAAATCAAGAAAATAAAGTGACGAACGAAATAAAGAAGAAGAAGAAGAAGAAAATCAACATGCACGCAATTAAACAACAAATAAGTAAACTTTAAATTGTCATAAAATTAATATAAAAAATGTTTGAATATTGAAAATTTAATTTTAAATTTTATAAAATAAAATGCAAATTTCGAAAAAATTAAAAAAAAAAAAAAAAAATTAACAAAATTGCATTCAGTTTTTTTATTTCATTTTTTTATTGGAAAGGAATTTGATTAAGAGTTGAAAAATTATTATTGCTTATTGATAACTGAATTAAGCAGACTTAGAAAATATTCTTGCATAATAAATAAAGATATATTATGATTATTTGAAAAAAGATTTTTAAATTTTAAAGGTAAGTTATTAAAAAAAGTTCAAACGATATGGAGTCCTTCATTTAAGACTTCAATAACTTAAAAAAAAAAATACATAACTCACATTTAATAAAATAAATACAAAAATATTCCACATACGCCACAGTGACCCATTTCATAAATTTATTATTTTTATAAAAAACTAAATTCTACATTAATAAAAGTGATACATATATTTAAAATATAATTTAAATAATTGAAAAAAATTTTCCACATACGCCACAGTACCCTATTTAAAGATTTTATAAATTTAATATACAGAAAAAAAAAAACACAAAATTTCAATAATTACGTATTTTAATATAATATAACAATATATGTATATAATATGTATGTATATATGTAAATATATATACATATATATATTTATATATATATATATATATATATATATACATATATATATAATATAAACATATATATATTCAATATTAATATAAAATATAATTAAATATTTAAATATATACATATATATAATATTATTATAAAAATTATAATAATAAATATAATTATATTTATATTTTTTTCTTATAAATGCAAAAAAATAAAATTAAAATCATTAAAAAAAAAAAGTACTATAATAATTTTATTATTATTTAAATCTTATCTTAATAAGCTTAGAATTAATCTATAATCTAAGCTATATATTTGTCTAATAATTCTACACGATAGTTTATATAATATATAAATATAAAATAATAAAATTTAAATATTATTATAAAAAAAATAGAATAATAATTTTTTTTATTTTAAAGATTAAATATTTATTTTATATATTTTTATCTTAATAAAATAATAAAAAATATTATTATATATAAAATTAAGATAACAATATAAATTTTACATACTACAGCGTAGCGTAGGGTATATTGTCGATACTTAGTTATTATATAACTATATAAAAGAAAGAATCGCTCACTGCATCACTTATTCATTCATTTTTATACTATAAGTTTTTAAAATATTTTATTATTTTTTTTATATTACAAATTTTATGTAAGTGAGCACTAAGAAGGGATTTTTTAAAATTCCCATTATAAATAGGGTAAAATAAGGTAAAATTGGTCAAAGGTTCAAAAACTAACTTCCAAATGGTAAGTCCTACAATATTCATTTATTTTTTATTAAATGCATTATTAAATTTCCAGAACTTTATTAATTTAAAAATAAATTCTATAAAATCTACAAAGCGAGATACAAAATTTTTTATACTTCAAACTTCACAAATTACATAATTCCAATAAATCAGGGGGTAGTCCGATTTAAATAAATAAAATACCATTGGAAAGGTTTTTCAAAAAAAAATTATCCATGTTTTACAAAATTTTGATTTTTTTTTTTTCAACATCATTTTTTATCTTTCAAAAACTTACATTTTTTCAATACAATTTTTACTACTTTTTTAATTTTAAAAAAATAACCGTTTCTTTAAAAAATCTCAAAATCATACACCTCATACATATAATTGATTTACATTTATTATAAAAATTTTAGATTTTTCAAAATTTTGTTAACACACATTTTGACATGTTTTCTGTTGTTTTATTAATCACCTCATAACTCATTAGTTATTGCACCCATACGATTAGTTTTTCTTTTAATCGCATCTACGAAAATACACAATTAATTTGATACATCATTCATAATTGTACACCCCACACGACCTTCACAATAGTTTAAAAAGAAATAGTTTGAAAAATCTCGCAAAACACCAAAAAAATGTGGTTTTTATTCATTGCCAACCATCGTGTCTCAGTAGAGAATTGTCCAATTTTTGTTAAATTTCAAAAACACTTATGAAAGAAAAATTGTTTTAAATTTTCTTTACCTTTTATAGATCTTTTTTTAATGTAATTATATAAATTTTTGGCTGTAGAAAAATTGTCCTTTTCATAAAAAAGATTTTATATTTTCATTAATATATATTTATTTTTATTTAAGATATATTTTATTATTTGATAATATTGATTTTTTCTTATATTTCGATTTCGAAGATTTTTCTAATTTTAAATTTTTTTTTGTATATAATTTCGATTTGAATTAGAGAAATATTTTAGCTAGGTGGAGTTTTCTTTTCAGATGTCAAGAAGTCATTGCTATGGTTTCCAGTGTATGGACTAACACGCTGTCGAATTGGATAAACCCCAGACGATATTTTTTATAATAACGGTAATTCCAATTAAACTTTAAATACTTTTCATAATATTAATTATAATGTCCTTATAATATAGATAATCATCTATTCTGAAGAAAAACCGATTTATTTATATGCTGCGGAAATATGGATGGAATTTAAACAACGCATTCATTCTAGCAATAATGGTATGTTTAGAAAAAAGAAATCCATATTTTTTTAAAACAATTAATTTAATTTTACAATTTACAGACATACAAATCAAGAAAATAAAGATGACGAACGAAATAAAGAAGAAGAAGAAAATCAACATGCACACAATTAAACAACAAATAAGTAAATTTTAAATTGTCATAAAATTAATATAAAAAATGTTTGAATATTGAAAATTTAATTTTAAATTTTATAAAATAAAATGCAAATTTCGAAAAAATTAAAAAAAAATTAACAAAATTGCATTCAGTTTTTTTATTTCATTTTTTTATTGGAAAGGAATTTGATTAAGAGTTGAAAAATTATTATTGCTTATTGATAACTGAATTAAGCAGACTTAGAAAATATTCTTGCATAATAAATAAAGATATATTATGATTATTTGAAAAAAGATTTTTAAATTTTAAAGGTAAGTTATTAAAAAAAGTTCAAACGATATGGAGTCCTTCATTTAAGACTTCAATAACTTAAAAAAAAAAAAATACATAACTCACATTTAATAAAATAAATAAAAAAATATTCCACATACGCCACAGTGACCCATCTCATAAATTTATTATTTTTATAAAAAACTAAATTCTACATTAATAAAAGTGATACATATATTTAAAATATAATTTAAATAATTGAAAAAAATTTTCCACATACGCCACAGTACCCTATTTAAAGATTTTATAAATTTAATATACAGAAAAAAAAAAACACAAAATTTCAATAATTACGTATTTTAATATAATATAACAATATATGTATATAATATGTATGTATATATATAAATATATATACATATATATATATATATATATATATATATATATATAAATATATATATACATATATATATAATATAAACATATATATATATTCAATATTAATATAAAATATAATTAAATATTTAAATATATACATATAAATAATATATATAATATTATTATAAAAATTATAATAATAAATATAATTATATTTATATTTTTTTCTTATAAATTCAAAAAAATAAAATTAAAATCATTAAAAAAAAAAGTACTATAATAATTTTATTATTATTTAAATCTTATCTTAATAAGCTTAGAATTAATCTATAATCTAAGCTATATATTTGTCTAATAATTCTACACGATAGTTTATATAATATATAAATATAAAATAATAAAATTTAAATATTATTATAAAAAAATAGAATAATAATTTTTTTTATTTTAAAGATTAAATATTTATTTTATATATTTTTATCTTAATAAAATAATAAAAAATATCATTATATATAAAATTAAGATAACAATATAAATTTTACATACTACAGCGTAGCGTAGGGTATATTGTCGATACTAGTTATTATATAACTATATAAAAGAAAGAATCGCTCACTGCATCACTTATTCATTCATTTTTATACTATAAGTTTTTAAAATATTTTATTATTTTTTTTATATTACAAATTTTATGTAAGTGAGCACTAAGAAGGGATTTTTTAAAATTCCCATTATAAATAGGGTAAAATAAGGTAAAATTGGTCAAAGGTTCAAAAACTAACTTCCAAATGGTAAGTCCTACAATATTCATTTATTTTTTATTAAATGCATTATTAAATTTCCAGAACTTTATTAATTTAAAAATAAATTCTATAAAATCTACAAAGCGAGATACAAAATTTTTTATACTTCAAACTTCACAAATTACATAATTCCAATAAATCAGGGGGTAGTCCGATTTAAATAAATAAAATACCATTGGAAAGGTTTTTCAAAAAAAAATTATCCATGTTTTACAAAATTTTGATTTTTTTTTTTTCAACATCATTTTTTATCTTTCAAAAACTTACATTTTTTCAATACAATTTTTACTACTTTTTTAATTTTAAAAAAATAACCGTTTCTTTTAAAAATCTCAAAATCATACACCTCATACATATAATTGATTTACATTTATTATAAAAATTTTAGATTTTTCAAAATTTTTTTAACACACATTTTGACATGTTTTCTGTTGTTTTATTAATCACCTCATAACTCATTAGTTATTGCACCCATACGATTAGTTTTTCTTTTAATCGCATCTACGAAAATACACAATTAATTTGATACATCATTCATAATTGTGCACCCCACACGACCTTCACAATAGTTTAAAAAGAAATAGTTTGAAAAATCTCGCAAAACACCAAAAAAATGGGGTTTTTATTCATTGCCAACCATCGTGTCTCAGTGGAGAATTGTCCAATTTTTGTTAAATTTCAAAAACACCCCTTTTCCATTCATTCAAATGCTTATATCTTCACAACCAATTGTCCGATTTTTAAAATTCAAACTTTAAATTAAAGCCACAATGACAGTCGAGTTAGAGCAAAACCTTTCAAAATTTCATACTAAAAACATGAAATAATATTTTCGGGAAAAAATTTCATCGAGGCAAACGTAAAAACAAAGAGGAATACAATAAAACAAAAAAAAAAACTTTCCTATATCAATATACTGGTGGGAAGGAGATGACTATTCTAAAGATGGTCGAGTGTGTGCAACAAAAAATCATAATTTCCTATACATGTAGGTATATATTATTATTATTATATTATGCAGGCAGCACGTTGGTTGTAGGTATTTTTTTTCATGCACAACAATACTAAAAGTCCCCTCATGGTTGGTTTGGTTGGCTGATAACTTTTGTTCTTATGATCGGATCGTTAAGGTTGATGCCTTAAAATGTTCATGCACGTGTACTGGAACCTTTTAAGGAAATTTATGATGTGGGTAGGTATATTTTTTAGTTGGCTTATATCTTTTGTTCTACTTATCGGATCTGTAAGATTAAGGTCTTTAATTAATCTTAAAATAAAGGTTAAATGGTAGGCTAACTTATTTTGAGTTATTATAATAATAAAATAATAATTGAAATCATATGAAAATGTAGGTATTTAAAAAAGGTGAATGATTTCGACGTTGATTTAAAAAAATCGATTTCGCTGACATGGATATTAAAATACATATTATGTACATACCTACATCTATATGTATGTGTCTATGTAAGCACATAATGTAGGTATGTAAATTAATAGAAAAGGGTTGATTTGGTTTCTTTTCTAATGATAGGATTTTTAAGATTAAGGTCTTAAAATTAAGAGAGGTATCTAGGTAGGTATAATGTCAGTTAACGCATATACATAGTTACATACAAAAGTTTGTGATATATTTGTTTTGTTTATTTGCAATAATATAAATTCATAATTATCTTCTAATCTTATAGGTATTCTTAAACGACAGTGTGTTAAAGTAGGTACCTAGGTATAATTATATTTGTTAGGTATCTACTATCTACCTACCTAACCATCTAAGTAATAATTTAGAATCATGCAAAGTGAAGTCAAGTGTACTGAAGTATAACTTCAGTTATAATGGTCAGATTTTCAAGGTCAAGTTTTTTAAATTTTAATTAAGTATGTACCTATCCGGCTAAACAGTGAACCTATATTAAGTTAGCAAAACAATTCATACGGTTCACCCAAAGGTACCTTTCTCCGAGAAAACTGTTGACTTGGGCGCCTGCCTGGCGACTGAACATACCCTAAGCGGAGCAACGGAGTTGCGTGAGCGGGGCAGGGGACCCGCAATCGATTTTTATCAACTAAGGTGAAACTAAGTGAGTTACTCGAATAAAAGGTAGCCTAGATAGAGTAACAATGGTCAGATTTTCAAGGTTAATTTCCTAAAATTAAGGTGAATTATCAGGCTTGAGGTAGAAAAGTAGGTCAATACTGAACCAAGAGATAAAGAGATACATGTTGCAAGTACATTGTGTTGCAAAATACATTGAGTTGCAAATAGGTACATTGTGTTGCAAATACATTGTGTTGCAAAATATATTGTGTTCCAAAATACATTGTGTTGCAAAATACATTGTGTTGCAAAATACTTTCTGTTGCAACATACATTGTATTGCAACATTGTGTTGCAAAATACATTGTGTTGCAAATACATCGCGTTATAACAAACATTGTGTTGCAAATACATTGTGTTGCAAATATATTGTGTTGCAAATACATTGTGTTGCAAATACATTGTCTTGCAAATACATTGTCTTGCACATACATCGTGTGACAGTTAGCGAAGCCAACTGTTCGGGTAAATATACTAGTAATAATATAAATATGTATATGTATACCTACAGTAATAGACAATTTTTCGCGATGCTTAAAATATAATATTTATTTTTCCACTCTAATTGTTTAGCCGTTCCAGGTAATTTTATTGGTATTTTTTTTTATTGAATTTAAATTATGATACTATTATCTATCATGTAGCATCACATTTTTAAATATCACGATAGTAGAATTACAAAAGTTATAGCATATTTTCGAAGGTCTTTCAGATATTTTTATTGGCAATGAACAAATCGGGTAATTTCGATTAAATTTAATCGATTTTTTGATTTAACTAAAATTAAAATTGTGATCGATCTATAGTGGGTAGATTAAAAAATGAAGTTAATCGTTGTTATATTGCCATGCGTAGTAAGGAAAAATCAAATGCATGCGTGCATGCGGTGATGAGTAATAAGATGGTAAAACAACATTTATAATTCTGTTATCTAAACTTAACGGTATAAAATAAATTAAATAAAATTAAATTCACATTTAAATCAATAAATTGTATAACCTGTGAAAATTTCAACCTTCTATGATTACTATTTAAAGAGATATTATTGGAAAACCGTACAAAAAAGTTTTTTTTTAATTTTTTATGCTTGAATAACTTTTTTCAATGATATTTTAGAAATCCAATTTTCACCAAAATCATGTAAATCCATAATGTCTATAAGATCGTAAAATTTCATATTTCTATCTTCCCGCATTAAAAAGATAAAAAATAAAAAGTGTGAAAAAAACGGAAGAAAAAATTTGTGTTTTTGAAAAATTGCGTGCGTCAAAAATACGACCTAAATAAAAATTTTGTATTGCACGCCTAATTTATGTTATGAGTATAATAAAAATCAGTGAACCCCCTGATTTAATAGAATTTATTTGTGAAAAATCGATTTTTCATGTTTTGTGTTTTAAACGTTGGTAAGTGTGAAAATAATTTCTGATAATTTTTTTAATCCCCATGACACACCTTATAATTAAAAAAATTTATGGATTCTATAAAAATTTATTATTTTATCTTTACCCATTTAGAAAATAGAATTCCGACTTTACCCTACTTAAACCTAAGTTTACCCTATTAAATTTAAGAATTTGAAAAAATCCCTTCTTAATGTGCACTTTCAAATATAAGGTAATTAGATAAAATTTGTATATATATTGTATATATTACACAGTGACCTGTACAATGATGAGTTAATGAATGAGTGAGTCAGTGAGTGAGTGAGAAACTTACGTCTTTAGTATAATTTAAAAAATAATTAAAAAATAATTACTATTCTCCATTCTTTATTGCCTATTTTATCTGTTTTCTTAGGTACATTATAGGGAGAAGTTGAATGTTTAATGATACCTTGATCCAATAGTTCTTGAATCTGGTTGTTTACTTCATTCTTGTGTACCTATTTCAGGATATCTATAGATTCTAGTGAAAATAGGAGAATTATCTTGAACTGGTAACTTATGTTTAACGTGTGATGTAAAAGAGAGATCATCTCCTTTGTGGAAGAATACGTCTGAATATTCGTTTAAAGTTTGAAATAGAATTTTTTTCTTTTCTGAATTCATGTGGTCTATATTTTTCTTTTCAAATTCGTCGAAAATAGTGTCGTGAGGCGTTAAGCCATTTAAGTGATTTATCTCCATGGAATAATCATGTTCATCTGTTTCATCAAAAAAGATTTGTATTTTAGTTTCGTTTAGTTCTAATATTTTAGTTGCATAGTCAATTTTTCCATTATTTGGTATAAGAAAGTTGTTGCCAATGATGCCGTTAAAGCTCTGACTGAAAGTCATTAACTGAAATAAACAGTCTATCATTAACTTTCCAAATGAATTTTTCTTTTGGTAGGAGTACTTCTTTTTCAACTAAGATCGGGTTTCCTGCGGTATTGATCTTTAATGGTTCTGCTCGTATTTTAATTAGATGTTGATGAGCATCTTTCTCGTTTAATATACTATTCATCGCTCCCGTGTCGATTAACATTCGTAATATCCTGCCTGCTTTTTCTATCCGAACAAAAGGCAATCCGAGGCTTACATTTCTATTGTAGTTTACGTGCCTATTGCATAGGTTAGGATTCCTCCTGAATTGGCTCGAGCCTGGATCGACTTGCATGGGCTCATTCCCTTGATTATTATAGTTTTGATTATAGTTTCTATTAGGGTTACGATTATTTTGAAATGGGGGTCTAAAGTTATTTTGATTACAGAAGTGATTATAGGGTTGTCTCAAATTGTTCTGTCTAAAGTTGTTATTGAAATTATTTCTAAATTGTTCTGAATTATTCTGAGGTCTTAAAAAATTATTATTATACTGTTGTGGGATGTAAAGTTTCGGTTGGAAGTTTCTATTATTCATCTGACGTTTTTGTTGTCTTTCTTCAAAAGGATTTGAATCAAAAAAACCGGCTTCAGTTAGCTGGTGTAAAGCTTCTTGTACGCTGGTAGGCTTGAGAGCAAAAAGGATGGTACGTATGTGTACTGCTAGTTTTTCTTTAAAAATATTTAAAGCCGTTAAATTATTATTATCTACTTCATGTGTTTGATTTTCTTGTACACTTTTTTGATTAAGATCTTAGATCACAAAGTGTTTTTTGAATGTCATTATAAAAGCTTAGGATATTTCCTCTAAAACATATCTGTCTAAGTTCTTCATACAACTGAATGCTATTTTTAAAGCCTCCAAAATTAGAGATCAACATCGCTTTGATGTCGGTCCTATTCTGTAAGTGAGGGTGTATCTCAATGCAGCGTTTAGCTTTTCCTATGAATTTCGATCTAAGGATATTAATGCACATGATTTGGCTCTGATTATCATACTCATTCAAGATTGGAATAATTCCGTCAACATTTGCCAGGAATGTGTATAAATGTTCTGTCCTTCCATCAAAAGGACTTAACTTCTCTATATATTTCAAAGGGTCGAGCGTTAAGTTCTTCTTTGCTATACCTTGATCATTTTTTTCCTAAGGGCATTTTGTTAATATTCTGGTAATTAATTTCTAATTTCAATTCACTCTTATTTTTATTTTCTGCTATAGTTTTTTCACTGCCAAAATTATTTTCAATATTAATTTTTAATGTATTGTTTTCAAAATTTTCAAATTTATTATTCTTATTTTCTAGCTTACAATTATTCTTACTGATATGCTCAGGTATTTTTTGGTTTCTAATGTTGATCTGCTTCTTCTCCTGATGATGATTCTTCGTCAGTATGTCTATTTTCAATTTTAATCCACTTCTTATTTTTAAATTTTCTAAACATCTATTCTTCTTAAGTCGGGGCTCGGATGCTGACCTTTTCTTCTAATTTTATACTGGTTATTTTTCTTTTTATTTTTCTACTCACAGGATTAATTTTCTTCTTTATTTGCAATTTTTATTTTCACTTAGTCTACTGTTTTTTTTGATTAGTTTTCCTCTATGGACTTTCTGACATACACCATATGCGTTGGTTGAGTCATGGACTAATCAGGATTCACTGAACAGATTTAGGATCTTTATTTTCGCTAAGGATTCTGTCTCTAGTTCACTGAATTGATTTAAATTATTTAAATGTTTTCCATCAATGTTGGTACGGTTATTCACTGAAATAATTAAAGATGTCGCGGTTCCGATTTTGTTATTAATTCAAATATTCGTTTAAACTTTTTCGCAGGAAAACTTTTATTTGAAAATTAAATTCACTACCGGAACGGATTGAAGGTTTTTACAGGATAGACTCAATTTAACTCTATCTTACCGACTGCGCCAGTTTTATTAAATAAAACTAAGAGAGTTTTAAAAAAATAAAAAGATATTTATTTAGTTCTTGGTTACAAGGCGGAGTAACTCGAAGACTGAAGTCTTTTTCAATTCTAAAATACAATATTTTATTTAGGTACTATTTATACCTAAAGTTTTACTATCTTTATTATATTGTTACAGCCGCATGTGCAGCTGTAGGTAGGGTAGGTATTGATTATTGGGTTTGTTTATCTGGGTATCTTGTTACAGCTGCTTTATTACTTTATTTATGAGGATTAGCTATATTGTTACTTTGTTGCAGCTGCGTGTATCTTTGTTGCTTGGTTATCTTATCTTGGTTTGTTGAACACGATGTCATTCTTATCATGCTGAAGATTTGTGTCTGTCACTGGAGTGCATTTTCAAGCGTATATAACTTATATATCTACATTTTGATCTTTTATTTTTTCACAGAAAATAATTTTACGGAAACCCGAATATATTGTATATTAGAACTTAATAATTTTTTTTTCAATGTTCCGAAGACAACTTATGCATTCCTTTTTAAAATTATTTTTTTAACATTAAAAATGTGTCCTTGAACCGAAATCTTACATACATACATCGAGATTTATACTTTAATCTGGACGTATATACATTGACAGCCGAATTTATAAACGCATTTTAGCGAGTGCATAAAGTTATACACTTCTTATAATGCCTCTAAACGCGAAAAACGTATTTATAAAACTTTGCGACGCGACGTTGATACTTTTATCACAAAATGCACAATTTTGGAATTAAGTCACCCAACTACATAGAAAAGTAAAACCCTTAACTCTTCTGATTGGTTTATTTCAAAAACCGTTATTTGTATGAAAAAAAGAATGTTAATATTTTTTGTAGGAAATATTTCAAGCTACAAATTAGTCTTTGACACTTTTTTTGTACAACTTACCATTTGGGAGTTATTCATGAAAAACCATTTTGGGGGGCCCTCAACCCCCGTAAAATTGTTAGCGGCGCTCATATCGATAGGGACTTTTGACAGCTTCTTAAGAGCACTATGAGGAAGCTATATACCAAAATCCAGCTTCCCGGCGATTATTTCCGAATTTGGCTGGTTTTTTGGTTTCATTGACTGGACTATTATAACTATATAGGGTAGGAAGATCTTTTATAAATAATAATTTATGTCGCGTTGAATAGTGGCTACATAAATGCTTATGCATTACATAACTATTCAGCCGTTTAGAGGTGTTTAGCGAATTCTAATAAATAAAGCTGTGAGTGTATATAATTTATATCCGGACTTAAGTTTTAATCTGGATTAATCGACTGAATTATATGGCGGTTAAGCTCTACAATTCAACTATTAAAAACCGATAAAGAAAACTTTTTTTTCGCAAATGGCTTCCAAACGATTTTGATAATAAAAATGTAGGGCAAAGGCACTAGACAGTGTTATAGTGTCCGGACACTTTGTCGTTTAAAAAAATAAACTTTATCATTCATAAATAGTCTCAAATAACAATCAAAACACAATCCTTTATGTACACGGTTAAAAATTTTGATGTAGTTTTTAATATTTCTTTGGGTTACATATATGACAACACCAAAAATGTATTAAAGTTTAATACATCGCAAATATTACATTTCTACTTTTTAATACAAAAATTATTACATTTTATAATAGAACTTTATTAGAAACAGAGAGGAAATAAATTGAAGAAATTTCTCACAATGAAATTTCTCACAAAGAAATTTCCCACAAGAAAATTTTCTCTCAAAAGGAAATTTCTCGTGAGAATTAACGCAACACAGAAAATATTATGAATACATACTCGTAATTCGTAATAGCTATAATAATGAATGAAAATTTCCATTTGGGAATAATTATTCTTATTATTATTATTATAATAATAACATTCTTTTCTCTATCGTTTTTCACAAATGAAAATAGAAATCTTATTGCGATTGAAATTTTGTCTACTAATTAACATATTGTGCCTCGAAAAACTGCAAAGCGCTTTCAAAATAATGCATATTTAAATTTCTTTATTTTTATTTTCTTGCTTTTTAATACAATATTAATAAATTTTAATCTTGGTTGTATTAAAAAGTGACGGAGTCTGTTCAATATGTTCATATTCAATATGGCTGACAAAAAAGAGCATCGAAGCAAAAACAGGGCGAGAAAGTATTAGAATGTAATCAAAAATTATTAGAAAAATTCTCATATTTGAAATGGCAACTGAGAGTAAATTTTTCCCCTCTACAAGGGATATGTTTTATTCTTTTGGGTTAAGATCGACTCTTTTTTGTATTACAAATGATATTTTTATTCAAAAATATTAGAATGTAAAAAGAAATGATAAGAATTTTTTTTTAATATTTCCCTAGTATTAAAATGTAATGTTTGCTGTATTGCATACGGCTGTAATACAAGAGCTGTATTAAAAAATACCCCAGAATTTTTAACCGTGTATTTAAAAATTACTAGTAGGTCCCGCCCCCGAAACTCGAGGGCTAATAACATTATAGTTTAATTGACAAACATCTAGAAAATATATTGTAATTCACAAAATACAACTGAGCGTCTCAATTCTTTGCTTACCTACCCATTATTTGTTCTCATTATCGGCAACGCAAAATACCTACAACCATTGATCAACATTCCTATATGGCTGACAACCCAATACTTTGTTTCACACTACCTCCTCTTACCTAACTATAGATAAAAATCACAACAACAAAAAAGTTATGGTTTCACGCCCCAGCCAAAATCCCTCACACCACATCTAGAAATAGGAAGCATTTTTCTTTTTTTGATTACATTTCATTTCAATTTAAAAAAAAACAACACTCAATGAGCAAGAGACACAATAGATTGCAGAATATTTCTATGCAAAATCAATTTACCTACAACTATACATAATTCATACTTCCTCGCATTAAATCGACCAATGGCCGAAAATCCAACACAACAGAAAAAAATTCTTCCCACAAAAATCCCTCAATCGAAATCACGAACCATGTTAACGAATATATTAAATGCACGAACCATTGCATTCGACGAAAATATGTGTCGTGAACAAATACTCGGTCTCGCTCTGGCTCTTGCTCGCACTTACAATGCACAAAAAAACCTTTCCAACGATATATATAATTTATATGTCTTAAATTATATATCGTTCACACTATTTTATATACAATTGAAATGAAACTCTTACTTTTTCTTTTGTTTTCTTCTTCTGTTTTATTTGTTTTTCTTTATTTTTATTTCTTTTCGTTTGTTTTCATTTGTATATTTGTTTTTATTTTTTTTATGTACGTGCAACTACTGCAAGTACTGACTGGAAAGATCATTGGAATTACTGATGGCAGCGTTCAAAGATTCAATCATTAATTCTCACTCTGGCGGCTAGATGACTTTTATGGTAAGGTAGTGTTAATTGCAGTTTGATGGTTTGACTTCTTTTAAACGATGCAATCACCCTCTTGCGATTTTTAGGTGGGGGCCGTATGTGGTGGCCGGGGTAGACAAAATAGCAGAGGTTGGAAAAATTGTAGAGTTATCGCTCTTTCTTCTTTGTGCTTTTTATAATTGTTTGAGACATAAGTGGAGTAAAGAGTGTGAAGATATGTTTCCTTTTCATTTAACAAAAATTGCAATCATTCGAAATCGCAGTGTTTAAAAGCATCCTTGCAACCGAAAGAAGACCAAAAGAGAGACGCCGCTTAAAAATCACAGATTTTGTTGGCTTTTTTCTTTGCACTACAGTTCATACAATAGATCCAGAATAAGCGTGTTTTTTTTGCAAGCCCGGGGGTAATTGGTTGAAAAGAACGACAACGGAGATTAGCGACGCCATCAAAGAAAAAAACATGGAGTTTTCATACAAACTATCGATAACATGTTTGTAAGTCAATCTGCAATTAACACTACCTTACCAGAGTAAGAATTAATGTTTTGATCTTTGAACGGTGCCATCGGACATTCCAATAATCTTTCCAGTCAATACTGGAAAATTGGTTGGCGGGTTGGTCGAAACTCTAAACATTGCATTTGTAATTTATGTAGGTTACAACATAAAAATTAATAAAACTTAATTGTTTATTCGTTAAACACCCTCTGGTGTATAGTACCTGAGAACTTGAATCCTTTTATACTCAAAGTATACTTGCCTTTCTTGTTCCATTAGTTTAAGTTATTGTATATTATATAGTGATTTCAAGTCACTTTCAAATGTGTATATTATGCTCCTGAGCAAGAGCAGTCTATCCATAAATTTATATCAACTGACAGCCATGAGGCATTCAATGTAAAAAATCGATTAAGCAGGCAATACTCTATAGCCGCAGATTACATAGTTCGCTAAGTAAATTTTAATGAATTGTACTCTTGTAAACATGTTCTAAAAGTCTCAATAAAAATTCAATTCAATTCAATTCAATTCATAAAAATTAAAAACAACAAAATACAAAAGGATACATATAAAATCAAAATACAAAGGGAATAAAAATGAATAAAAACAAACAAAGGAATAAAACAAAAGAAAAAAGAAGAATAATTTCAGTTAATCATGTAAATAATAGTGAATAGAGTCGTAAACAAAATACTCGGTCTCGCTCGCACTTATAATGAAATTTTCTTTTATTATTTTTTAGTTTTTGGGATACAATTATTTAGTAAATTTTTGCATTGTGTACATCTGTGCAAAAAAACCTTTTTAACGATATGTAATTTATATTCCTTCGACTTTTGTAGACCGCGTAAATTGTACCCCAAAATTCATGTTTGTCGTTTTATTATATTGATGATATGCAGAGTTTCAAGTAAATTAAGAATATAATATAAAAGTTATGCGCCCTTTCAGTTTCTCAGACCTAAAGAACGGTTAGAGTAAAATAATTAGTGTTAACATTTTGAAGATTTAACTATTTTACCCAATATTTATTAATTTATTGTTAAAGAAAGTGAGTTTCATTCTATAAAATATAAGAAATTTTAATGGGGAGAGTACGATAACTATGGCACCAAGAATTCATAACGGTTTTTGTAGAGGGGTAAAAAATAATCATTTTTTATTACATGAGGGGGGTCTATCTCGCCCCGTTTAGGAGGTAGGGGCAGTTAAAAAAAAATTACTTAAATTGAAAAAAAAATATTAAAAACAACGGCAACACTTACAATAAAGTACTATACTGATTTTGAAAGCCAGAAATCTGTTCTATAACCCTAAGTTTAAATTAAAATATTTATGTCAATAGTTTTGAAAAATTCAAAAATTCGCATGCATACTCAAAATTTTGATAAAAAAAATTAAAAAAAAAAAAGTTTAGACCAATTTTTTTCAAAATTGTGAAATGAAGTGCTGAATTAGCTTTTTGAAATCAGAAAATGGTTTTATGTTTTCTAGTTCATGAGAAAATTGACAATTACTAAAACTACTTTTTTATGAGATTTTTGTTTTTTTTGCTTGCTTTCATAAATACAGTGCATTACGTTTTCATATATGAAAATATTAAATGTGGAACTTTGAGCAACGTATACTTATATGTATATTTAAAAAACAGCTGTTGACATTGGATATTTAGGATAAATTCAAATTTTCTCTAAATCCAGATTCTTTAAATGCAAAAGAAACTGCATATACCCAACCTCGCACCTACCCCAAATAAGTGTGCCCAAGCAGGGGAATTGCAGGGGGGCAGCATGCCCCCCCATACATACCTCACTGTTTATACGCCGTAATGCTGGGTGCTAGCACTGTATTTATGTAAGCAAGCAAAAAAACGAAAATTTCATAAAAAAGTAGTTTCAGTAATTTTCAATTTTCTCAAAACTAGAAGACATAAAACCATTTGGTTCTTTTTTGTTCGATTTAGAATTTATATTAACACTAACCACAAAAAGCCAATTCAGCACATTATTTCACAATTTTGCAAAAAATTGGTCTAAACTTTTTTTTTATTTTTTTTATCAAAATTTTGAGTTTGCATGCGAATTTTTCAAAAACTGTTGACATAAATAATTTAGTTTAAATTTACGATTATTGAACAGATTTCGGGCTTTCAAAACCGGTATAGTACTTTATTGTAAGTGTTGCCGTTGTTTTTTAATATTTTTTTTTTCAATTTAAGTCATATTATTCTAAAATTGCCCCTACCTCCTAAACGGGGTGAGATGGACCCCCCTCTCATAATAAAAAATGCATGTTTTTGATCCCTCTACAAAAAACCTTAATCAATTCTTGGCGCCATAACTATCGTACTCGTGACATTTTAATAATTAAACCATAAAATTTAAATAAACTTAGATTTTTTCAAAAATATTTGGTGTCCGGATACTGGATACTAAAATTTGTGTCATTTTCAGTTTCCAGACATAGCGTCCGGATACTGAAAATAATAGAAAAATCTCAAATTTTTATATTAAGGCCCTTAAATGATAGCTACGTATATTCTACAATCTACATTATAAAGAGGAAGAAAAATTAATTTTTCTCACATGATTTCAGTGTTTGGACAGGGTTTTATGAGTGAGGACAAGCGTTTTAACAAATAAAATTTAAATTTAATAAATTTAACGTCTATTTCTAAAAAAACGAAGTGGCCGCTCAGTCCCAAAAGCGCAGAGATTTCTTGGAAAATTTGTCTGCGCAAGAAATGTATGGAAGTGACCTACACTCGAATACAACCATGCGGCCTCAACGTATTAGCATGTCGAGTGAGCGACTAAATAATTTATCTTTTCTGGCATTTGAGAACAAGCGACTTGATTTGTTGGTTAATCGCAAAATGAAATTATTTAAAGAAATAAAGAAATAAATGTTATTGTTAAAAAAAAACATAAAAATTGTGAGCACAGCTCACATTATATTAATTTTTGTTGTCTTTTAATTTGTTTTTTTCTAGTATAGCTACGGTGACCATCCGTTCATTATAATATAAAGAACAGTTCTTTATTTGAAGACGATGTCCATTATGAATTATTTGTTATAGAAAAACACATAAATGTTCTGTATTTCAGAGGTTGTTCATTATTTATTCTGTATTTCGTACAAATTCTTTAGAGTAAAAACAAGAATATTAAAGCAAAATTCAATGAAAAAAAATAATAATGCTAAAGTGCCCTAACTGACTAAAAGAACGAACAAAACATCTAGTATAATTTTATTTTGTCAAATGCTCCTACAGAAAGAGTTTTTTTCTATTCTAAATAATATTTGGAAATTTTAAAAAAACCCATATGAAGCTGGAAACTGTTAAATATTTTTTGATAACTAAATACAATTTCGAACTCAGTTGTTTAGCTCAAAGAATAATTTAGAAAAATTCAGAACTTAGTGAAGGAAATTTACCCTTCAGAAAAATATCAAAATCCGTAAAAATGATCTATGTTAAATTAGATTTTAAGTTTTTATATTTTTTCTTGTAAGACTTTTTTATCTAAGAGTTATTTTGTTTTTTAAGTTTAAGTCTGATGCAAACAAAGACTGAATTTTTGTACCTTCTCTTTTTAAGTTAAGTAATTTTTCTCTAGATATTTTTTTTAATTAAATGGAATAATTTAAAATTGAATTGAATTTGAAAAAAAAAAAAAACTATTGAATTGAATTTTGTTTATATTCACTTGTTGATTATTTGCAAGTATTCACTTGTTCATTATTTGCAATTCTAAAATATGGTCGCCGTAAGTATAGGTTTCATATAACTAGTGGGGCAAAATGCAAACGCTTAGGGGGGGGGGGGGCAATGCAAACGCCTGAGGGGGAAATGCAAAAGCCTACGTTGCTACAGCGCTGTTTGGAATCTATGAAGATAGAAGTAAAACGTTCTTTAGGGTTTTTAGAGGAAAAACAAACTTAAAGATCTCAACTGAAATATGTGAAATTTTAAATCAAATAAGTATTTACTTACAATCGTTTGGATTGTTTAATATTCACAATAAAAATAAAATCTGTCAATTGACACTATCACCATATTTCTATCAATTAATAAGTTTGATAGTTTATCAATTGGTATACCTGCTTGGTAGGTATGTATTTGACTACCCTGAGCCGGTTTGGGGCTCAGAAATCAGGGGCCAAATTACGGCATCAGTGACTGAACGACACGTGAGGGAAATTTCATACAAAATATCGATAATATTCGATATTTCGTATGAAATTTCCCTCACGTGTCGTTCAGTCACTGATGCCGTAATTCGGCCCCAGGGTACCTAGATATACCTTTACACAACACACTGTATTTACATAATAATTCCCTATGTTAAGTTAACGAAAAGTCAATTTTTGCATATTAGGTATATTTCACTTAAACTTCATACAAAACTAGTGCGTCCGGATACTAAAATAAAATAAATGTCCGGGCACTAAATAATGCAATTATAAAATTATTCAGTTATTTAAATGTAATATTATCAACAAAATATCTAAACTTTTAGAAAAACCATAGTTTTTTTCTTAAATCTTCATAGTATGAAAATAAATTCAGACCAAAGTGAAGAAATGTGTTAAGTGTCCGGATAATAGTGCCTTTACCTATATCTGCTGTTATTATGTTGCAAAAACTGCTAGCTGAAAATAGGAATCGAAATAACGCCGAATAAAGGGGATATTTCTGGTACTATACAACTAAAAATTGATAAGAGCATTTAATTATAAGTCAAACTAAAACATAAAAAACAATTTTGAATATAATGGTAAAATTGTTTTCAAAAAGTTTGTGCTTTTGAAAATAATTTTTCTCATAAACTGTACCTACACAGAAATTCTTGAATCGGTTGAAGATTTTCTAAAGCAGTGTTCTTCTGTAGTTTCTCTTAATTAAAAGCGAAATATGTGATGAGAAGAAAAAAACAAAAATAGATTTAGACTCAAAGTCAATATGTTTGATTTTTTGTTTACAGAATGAGTAAAATTTACTATAAAACACTTTTTGGTTGGAGCTTTTCTGCTGCAGCTTGTAAAAATGTTAAATGTTTATTAAAACATTTTTTCGTTTCGGTGTAGTGTATTATAAATATTCTGTTTTTCTTTTTTATAGATTTTTTTTAATGGAAGTTTCCAGTCAAAGTGCGTATATAAATACCTAAATATATTTTTGTGGTTAACTTATAATATCAAAGTTACGTGGTACATATATGTGTGCATAAAATACAAAGTCCCTAAGATTATTTTATAAGGAAGAAACAATAGACTTCATCTTTAAAATGCAGGTGAACCCTTCTGTAAGCGACAATGACAGTGAGACCGTCAATCATACTATGAGTCTTGGAAAATTGATATTGTTTAACAGTGAGTTTTAACCGTAATATAAGCAAATCACTTACAACATTTAATTCAATTCAATTATTTAAAATATAATTTCCACTGAAACTAAGTGAATAAAATATACAAAAATATACTTCTAGCTTTGATTTTTGTTGTCAATGTTCAGTCTTTGTCAAAAATATGTATGTGAGATACAAAAAATGGTGGAATAGTTCTCAAAGGAAAAGACTTTGTGCCTTAAAGGTAAAGGTAAAGATGCATGTTTTAATAATGTAGGTAGAAATGCCGGACACGAGGACCTATGCTCTGTGACCCAATTAATGCTGGAGTGGCTAGTTTTGATACCATAGCTTGTTTGACCTGATGCAGATGAAAATTAAATTGATGAGAAGTATTTATGGATAACCCCCTAGCCGATCATCATTTCACGCCCCCAACAACAATATGTCAAGATAGTGATTTTAGGAATGGTATGTTTTAGAGCCCCCGCACAGTACAGCCATTTTATCGGCTGATAGTTTGATAGGGTTGTTGGCAGTGAGTGCGCACATTAGATGACAGTCTTTTCTTGAACGATTTGCCACCTGCCAGTCGATAAACAGATTTTGCAGAGAACATTTATCGATGGGTTGGGGTCAGAATCCCGAAAACCGAAATCCCGAAAACCCAAAATCCCGAAAACCCAAAATCCCGAAATCGAAATCCCGAAAAATTATATAAAATGAAAAATTGCCCAAATTTTGCATTTTATATAATTTTTCGGGATTTCGGTTTCGGAAAAATAATCCTAAGTGTAAAGTTAAGAAGTAAAAAGTAATCAACAAGACTACTGTTCATTTCCGTTAAGTTCTCTTTAAACATGATCTCAATTTGTTATTGTGCTTTCAATAGTGTTGTGATAACCTACATTAGATTAGAGTGAAAAAAATCAATTGAACTAAAATTTTAAAAATTCACTCTGAACGCAAAGAACGTTCGCAAATAAATTTTTTAAAGGGAATATCATACCATATAAATTAATAAGGGTATTTACGCAATGATGTAAAACACTGGATAAGTTTACCATTTGGTTAAGTTTACCAATTGGTTAATGCACTATCAAATTTTGTATGAGAAATGATTTTCAAAATTTAGTTAAAATTCTCCAAAGATTTTGCTGGATAAAATTAACCAATTTTTTTTGGTAAACTTAACCAAACGTCATTGTGACTTTAAGAATTAGGCGTGTTCAGAAATTGATAATTAGGTATCTCAGGGAATTAAAAAAAACTCTGCCCGTGTTCTGTAACTATCGCATTGAGATTAGTTGGCGATAAAAGTTGTGAATAAGTACGTTGTATATACAAAAAAAAATAATAAGGACATCCACATTTTCTTACTTTTATTGATCAGAACTGTTTATTTACACAAATCCACATAATGGGCCATATGGATGTACAAAAGTAAATGATTTTACTTGTATTTGTTATGGTTTCCGAATTGTCGTCGAAGTGAAAGGAACCTTTTATTTTATGAGTTGAGTTCAGGACAACTTTTACTGCCGAAAACGAAAGTGAACTAAACTGAAGGAAAGGTAGATATCCATATCCATAATTCCCGTTAGGCTTAAAAATCAACCTCTTTTTTTCGTTTACCTTACATTTTTGTTTCGTTCCGAGACATTCTGCTCCGATTTCAAGTTAGTTTGGGAGAAGTTCTACATTTAAAAATAACTTCGAAATCTGAACACGCTTATTTGTATACATATTTTGAAGTTTCATATTTGACGTTTAACGGACAGCTAATTCAATTACCCTGCATTTAACCAAATGAATTAAATGGGCGTTCACGCAAACTTTTGTGTAAACTTATCATTTTACACAACTTGTAAACTAACGACGCCGGCCGTTGCGTGAATACCCTTAATGTTAAATATAATTATTTTATGTATTTACCCTGTTAAGTTTTGTTATTGTTAAATTATATTTGTTATAATATGACTATTATTATTGGTAAATTGTGTTCGTTATATGACTATTTTCTTCTTGTTCATTAAAAGTTTCTCTTAGCAGACAATTTTGAATTTTTTCTATTTTATTTTAGGGAATTTGGCCTTTCTGGATTTTGAGTTTTCGGGATATTGGGTTTTCGGGATCCTGGGTTTTCGGGATTCTGGGTTTTCGGGATTCTGGGATTTCGGGATTTTGGGTTTTCGGGATTTTGGGTTTTCGGGATTCTGGGTTTTCGGGATTCTGAATTTTCGGGATTTTGGGTTTTCTGGATTCAAAATTTCGGGATTGTGTCCGTCTCCCTTTATCGGTACATATGTACCTTGTTTTGATTTATCGTCGCATCAGCACTATAAGTTGATTTCAATCAGGAAAAATGCTTCACAAACATCCAGTGGCGTACGCAGGAATTTTTTTGGGTGGGGCTCAACCTCAATTTTGGTAGAAGTTTTTTGTATGGTATCACTAAAACAAAATTAGCACGAAAATGAAAAAGTTTCAAATTATTAACTATCTTATATGAATAAGAAGTAAAAAAAGGAAAAACACAAAAAGATGATGAAGTTATGGAGTGAATTCAAATCATTTTTGATATTTTTAGTTTGAAATAGTAATGTATGTAGGTAAAAGAATTTGGTGAAAAGATTAATTCCATTCTCCTTTTGTTTTGATACTCCATATCTTCAGGGATTACATCGATTTCGATTTCAAAGCTAATCCGTTAAGGCATGGTTGTTATGGCCCTCAGCCAAGTTTTTAACCATCTCAAATGTGGAAAACGAACGTCCTGGCTCTGCAGACGTTAGTTATTTCGGTTCCAACCTTCCACATTTGTTTTTAAAATATTGCTAGTTAGTTAGTTTAATTTCATTTTATTTATTAAGCCTAGTTCGAGTGTAAATGAAATTTTCATACAAAAGTTATGCGTATTTCACATTCGAAATTTACAACAAGAAGTGAGAACAAAAATATGAAAACCGGTTATTCAATCAATTTTCATTTACCAATGTACGGCAACTTGGGAAAAAAACTAAAGTTGTGGAAAACTGTGACATTTGTCAATCAATTTGTTTCGCTCAAAACACAAATTCTGAACTATTGTCATCAAGGAGGAAAAAGGAACAAAACAGGGAATTTAAACACTCTTTTGTGAACTTTTTTAAGATTCTGATGACACCAATATATTTTTTTTAAATAAGAAGAAGAAAACAGAGATAGTAAGAGAATTGTTGTTTTTGCTTTTGTATTTTTTTAATTCAAAATGAGTATTAGAAATTGAAAACTGAGTATCTGAGTATCAAGAATTCATGTGAAAAATTAATCAGCCCTATCACAAATTCCATCGTAATCGAAAATGTGCTACGAAACATGAATTTCGAAATTCGGGGAATTTTCTATCACAAATTCCGTAAATATGACGTCCTTTTCTACGACAACAGACTCTTTCGTAGCCAAGTGGAATTCAATTGTGTTTCAGTAAAAAATAAATAAATAAAATCATTTTATTTTTCTAACTTTAATTTATTTTTATATTGAATCTATTTTCTTGGGAAAAAATGGGAAAACATTGAAAAAATAAACAAATATCAGCAACACAGTTTTTTTCACGATCTTAATCATTTGACAGCTGTAGCAGTGCTCAGGGATTTTGTTTTTTTTCTTACGATACTTGTTAAAACAAAAGTGTAGCCGTATACTTAATACAAATGTTCAGCTTTTTTTGTGGACATTAAAAAGGGAAAAAATTGAAGTTTTTGAAATGTAAAGGGATTTTTGTTTTTAAAAGCTGCAAGTATTGGTGTGACATAAGGCAGCTGATTTCAATATTCATTCTTTTAATGAGGCATTGTGTTTTTGAATTCCATTCGGATTATGTTAGTCCTTTTTTTCGGGGTTCGTATAGTGGAATAATCCATTCGGAGAGAATAGGTGTAATAAGAGAGTTTATCATGTTTATGAGCGCCCCCTTATATCCCCTTCTGCGTACGCCACTGCAAACATCTTCCTATAATTTTTTTCTTTTGGTTTACTCTTTCAATTTTTGTTATGAAGCGCGGGTATTTTTTAACTTCTATCTGGTTTAAAATTGGCGTTTCGACAAGAAGCGATAGAAAACTAGGCAGTTCCATCATTGTATATAAAATCTATAGTACTATCATAGAGAAATATATTATCTAGAGAACCGACTTCAGGGCTTTTTCTCTTTCAGCCTACAAGCTGCACTGAGAGATTTCCTCCACAAGGGTGAGCATGTGTTGGTTGCCCTAATGCATTTTAAATGGAACGCGCCAACGCAATGACACTGTTGTGGATATTGCTCAGTTTTGCTCAAATAAATTGAAAAGGTCGTTAAGTATTCAAAAAATGAAGTCGTTGAATTCAAAAATTGGAAATTGAAATTAAATTTAGTAAAATTTCTTTTTGTAACCCTTTATCAATATAAATTATAAGAAATATCGTTTATTTTTCAAAACAGGCATTTTTTGGATGAATGTTTACCACTTTTTGATTTTTATCTTTTTCACGAATGCTTTAAAAAATCTAAAAACTATATAGATGATAGATATTGTTTATCTACTTGTTTTGTAAAATTTTAAGATTTTTCGAAATTTTTTTAACCAAGTATTGACATATTTCTGTTGTTTTATTTATCACCTCATAACTCTTAAGTTATTGCATCTATAGGATTAGTTTTTTTGTAATTCGCATCTAGGAAAATAGACAGTTAATTTGATATATAATAGTTACTTAACTGTACACCCTACACGGCCTTCTCAGTAGTTAAATAGGAAACCAAAAAAAATCTCGGAAAAAATGAAAGAAAATGGGGTAGTTGTTCATTGCCAACCGACGTGTTTCAGTTGAGAATTTCCCAATTTTTGCTAAATTTGAAAAACAGCCGATTTGCGGTCATTTAAATGCTTATATCTTTGAATCCAATGGTCGGATTTTCAAAATTTAAAATTCAAATTAAAGCCAGAATGACAGTCGAGTACCAGCTAAAAAACAAATTCAAAACCGTTCAAAATTTTATACTAAAAAAATGTAATTAATTTTTGGAGAATAATTTTCATCGAGGCAAACGTAACGAAGAAAGGAAGACACAAGAAAAAAAATAAAAAAAAGTTTGCTACTTAGAATATACTGGTTGGAGGGAGATAGTAATAATTCTAAAGACGGTGGAGTGTGTGTAACAAAACAGCATAACCTTGGGAAATTGGGTTCGCATCGGGAAAAAATTTGCTACAGATATGTATGTAGGTATGCACGTTTGTGGTAGGTATTTTTCATTCATTATTTGTTAAGGTGCCTTCATATGCTTAGTTTGGTTGGCTGATAACTTTTATTCTAATAGTCGGATCGTTAAGGTTGAGGTCTTAAAATTCGATTTTATTCGATATTTCGTATGAAATTTCCCTCACGTGTCGTTCAGTCACTGATGCCGTAATTCGGCCCCAGGTTGAATATCAGGGCTACATTTTTTTTTACAAAATCATTGCAGAGTAACATAAAAGTATGTTTACAATACAATATGTGTAAGATACAATATATAATTAATTATCATTAATCATTAATATCAGGCTACATATTTTTTACAAAATCATTGCAGAGTGACATAAAAGTATGTTTACAATACATATACAGTATGTGTAAGATACAAAAGATTATTAACTATAGTCAACAGCTTTAAAGATTGTAAAAGAAAGAAAGAGAAATGGCTACCTTAATAGAAAAAATTAATGATTAATGATAATTAATAATATATTGAATCTTACACATATTATATTGTAAACATACTTTTATGGTACTCTGCAATGATTTTGTAAAAAAAAATGTAGCCTGATATTCAACCTGTTACCACAGTCTTTAGAATTACTACTATCTCCCTCCAACCAGTATATTCTTAGTAGCAAACTTTTTTTTATTTTTTTTCTTGATGATGAAAATTATTCTCCAAAAATTAATTACATTTTTTTAGTATGAAATTTTGAATTTTTTTTTAGCTGGTACTCGACTGTCATTCTGGCTTTAATTTGAATTTTAAATTTTGAAAATCCGACCATTGGACTCAAAGATAAAAACATTTAAATGATCGCAAATCGGGTGTTTTTCAATTTTTCAACTTTTTGAGCTACTGGCACCAATTGTTGTTGTATCAACAATTCACACCAGGGATGGAAATGACAATTTTTTAATGTACTGAAAAATTCTTTAAAATTGCACTGAAATAAAGTCAATTGTACTGAATTTTTTTTTTTTGTTAAATGAAAAAATATTTTATATGGAACGAAAATATTTAATTTTTTAAAACATAAACAAAAGCAATTCATAAATATACATATGTACATAGATAAATAAACAAAAAACATCAAATATAAAGAAAATAACTTTCAATTTATAAGTTCAAGTGACCTCAACTCCAAAAATTGCGTTTCGCGCAGGTACGACAGTTGGAAAGATTATTTATTATGGAAAGATTATTGGAATGTCCGATGGCACCGTTCAAAGATCAAAACATTAATTCTTACTCTGGTAAGGAAGTGTTAATTGCAGATTGATGGTTTTGATTGCCAGACGTGATCGATAATAGGTGTTTTTTTTGCTATCCCGGGGGAAATTGGTTAAAAAAATGACAACGGGGATTAGCGACGCCATCACAGAAAAAAACGGAGTTTTCATACAAACTATCGATAACATGTATGTAATTCTTGCCGGTAACACAGTTTTTCTGTGCGCTTAAGTTAAGCCCCGAGAATTCTCTGGGATTAGCTAAGCCCGCAGGGGATTAGTTGTTAGGCGTGTTTTTTTGCAAGCCCTGGGGGAATTGGTTGAAAAAAACGGCAGCGGGGATTGGCGACGCCACGACAATGAAAATAATGGAGCTTTCATACAAACTATCGGTAACATGTATGCAATTCATGCCGGTAACACAGTTTTTCGGTGCGCTTAAGTTAAGCTCCGAGGCGATTAGTTGCATTTTACATGCATATTTTTTAGCACCGACGTCATTTTTTTCATCCAATTCCCCCCGGGCTTGCAAAAAAACATGGCTGTTGTTGCATTTTACATGTAAATTTTTTTTTATTTGCAAGCCTGGGGGAATTGGATGAAAAAAACGACGTCGGTGCTAAAAAAATATGCATGTAAAATGCCACTAATCCCCTCGGGGCTTAACTTAAGCGCACAGAAAAACGGTGTTACCGGCATGACTTACAAACATGTTATCGATAGTTTGTATGAAAACTCCATGTTTTTTTCTGTGATGGCGTCGCTAATCCCCGTTGTCGTTCTTTTCAACCAATTACCCCCGGGCTTGCAAAAAAACACGCCTATTCTGGATCTATTGCATGAACTGTAGTGCAAAGAAAAAATCCAACAAAATCTGTGATTTTTAAGCGGCGTCTCTCTTTTGGTCTTCTTTCGGTTGCAAGGATGCTTTTAAACACTGCGATTTCGAATGATTGCAATTTTTGTTAAATGAAAGGGAAACATATCTTCACACTCTTTACTACACTTATGTCTTAAACAATTATAAAAAGCACAAAAAAGAAAGAGCGATAACTCTACAATTATTCCAACCTCTTCTATTTTGTCTACCCCGGCCACCACATACGGCCCCCTCCTAAAAATCGCGAGAGGGTGATTGCATCGTTTAAAAGCAGTCAAACCATCAAACTGCAATTAACACTACCTTACCATAAAAGTCATCTAGCCGCCAGAGTGAGAATTAATGATTGAATCTTTGAACGCTGCCATCAGTAATTCCAATCTTTCCAGTCAGTACTTGCAGTAGTTGCACGTTCATAAAAAAAAATAAAAACAAATATACAAATGAAAACAAATAAAAATAAAGAAAAACAAATAAAACAGAAGAAGAAAACAAAAGAAAAAGTAAGAGTTTAATTTCAATTGTATACATAATAGTGTGAACGATATATAATTTAAGACATATAAATTATATATATCGTTGGAAAGGTTTTTTTGTCATTGTAAGTGCGAGCGAGAGCCAGAGCGAGACCGAGTATTTGTTCACGACACATATTTTCGTCGAATGCAATGGTTCGTGCATTTAATATATTCGTTAAGATGGTTCGTGAATTCGATTGAGGGATTTTTGTGGGAAGAATTTTTTTCTGTTGTGTTGGATTTTCGGCCATTGGTCGATTTAATGCGAGGAAGCATGAATTATGTATAGTTGTAGGTATATTGATTTTGCATAGAAATATTCTGCAATCTATTGTGTCTCTTGCTCATTGAGTGTTGTTTTTTTTTTTAATTGAAATGAAATGTGAGCAAAAAAGGAAAAATGCTTCCTATTTCTAGATGTGGTGTGAGGGATTTTGGCTGAGGCGTGAAACCATAACTTTTTTGTTGTTGTGATTTTTATCTTTAGTTAGGTAAGAGGAGGTAGTGTGAAACAAAGTATTGGGTTGATCAATGGTTGTAGGTATTTTGCGTTGCCGATAATGAGAACAAATAATGGGTAGGTAAGCAAAGAATTGAGACGCTCATTTGTATTTTGTGAATTACATATATTTTCTAGAAGTTTGTCAATTAAACGATAATGTTATTAGCCCTCGAGTTTCGGGGGCGGGACGTACTAGTTATAATAAAAATACCTACTACAAACGTGCATGCATACCTACATATAGCAAATTTTTTTCCGATGCGAAGCGTTTTTTCACTTCCTCGCACTCTCATAAATTTAGATGACAGCGTTCCCGTTCTTATTTTATTATTACGTTTCTTGTTTTGTGAATATTCGGGATTCCAACCAACACTCCACAAAGAAGTCGAACATATGTCCTTAAGATGTCGCTACCGTCACTCCCCTTCATGATATTACTATAGATTTTATACACAATGGGTCCATAGCGTTTCATTCTGAATATAGCCCAGTAACTTTGTCGTCTTATAGAAGGGGGACCTTAAGTCAGATCCGGTAGTTCTGATTTTTGGATGAGTTTTTTATAATATTGGCCTAGTGAAAAAGCCAGATTTCGATCTCGAGCGAGGAAGGAAACATTGGAAAAAATCCATAAAGACCGGCAATGGGTTTCTGCCTTTAAGCAAAGATATAGGATTTTGATGCAGATGGTGAGGTTATTCTTTTTTAATTGTCTCTTCCAACTAAACGGAGGGATATAGACCCTCCTACTCTATTTTTTTCTTTTTTTTGAGCAAACCTAAACACTGTATTACTATTAATTTAATGCAAATTATGCCAAAGATTAGTTATTTTTTATTATACTGTTTATTGTACTACTTTTTGTTATGGAGTTATTTTTCCTTAATTTTTTTGAAAGTGTATTTTGAAATCTATTCGTTTTACATTAGTTGTTGTTTTTTTTTGGAAAGCTATTCGCAGTACAGTAGTATTCTACACGAGTTACAAATACAACATCCACAGTAGAATTACTGCCAATAAATGGGTTTTTCTGGAATTTCTTACTATAATATATAATATAAAATCCCAAAAAAACACGGCTATTGACATTTTTGTCATAAAATCAGGATGATGTTTTCTAGAAACAAAAATGTTAGTTTCGAGAAGCAGCTATAGGAATTCAAAAGATCCGTGTTTACAAAATTTTCGATGGAATCTTTTTTCTTGACTGGGGTAATTTTTGAAAAATAGTCGTGTTTTTGTGCAAGCCCGGGGGGAATCGGATGAAAAAAACGACGTCGCTGCTATACAATTAACATGTTAAATGCAACAACAACTAATCCCGGAGAATTCTCCGGGGTTTAACTTAGGCGCACCGAAAAACTGTGTTACCGACATGAATTGCATGCATGTAATCGATAGTTTGTATGAAAACTCCATGTTTTTTACTGTCATGGCGTTGCTAATCCCCGCTGTCGTTTTTTCAACCAATTCCCCCCGGGCTTGCAAAAAAAAAGGCTAATATGTATTGTATTCATCAATTTTCATTGGTTTAGATTTTTTCTTCAGTTGGTATTTTCATTTAAAACAACATCAGCATAATGGGAATTCTATTACGAGTACTAAGTTGTTTCTAAAACCTTGTCCACACTTGGAGTTGCCAAACTTTCAACTATAGATATTTTTAAATTTTTCATTGCTTTTAAGAAAACAATTTTAATTGTTGGAATTCCGACGTCTTAAATAGTAAAAACAGTTAATTATGATTTACCACGTTGAACGACATCATCGACAATATTCTCCGTTCCTGTTTGAGCAATCACACGCCACTGTGCCAACGTAGAATATTATTATTTCCAAACAAAATGACGATTTCAGAGTGTGCCCAAACACTGCTTAAATTCTATTGTTTCAAGACAATACTACAAAATGAATTTAAAACTAACGGGACGAAAACACTAGTTGACGACGAAAAACAATAACCAAGTAACAACTCGCTCCTTTTGTAGACGTTGACAACGCTAGCTTTTGAGACAAATATAGGTACAATTTTTATCTTTAATTGCTATAATAATTCCAATTTCCGATTGGCCAATTAGTGTCAAATGTAGGGTCAAGACTCATGAGAAGTCTAGAACCTCTTAACTTGCTTAAAAGGCGATGTTTGCGAAGGAATAGACGCAGTTTTAAACTTCAGGTAGGTAGGTAGGTAGAAATGGCGGTCACGAGAAATCTAGCTCATTGACCCAATTAGCGCTAAAGTGCGCCGTTTTGATACCATAAACTCGTTTAAACCTGCGGTTGGGAATGGTTTGGGGATTCTGAGTCTTGTAGCGATATGCCACGCTCGGCAGGTAGCTTGGCTCAGAGGCGTCAGAGGGGTGACCTCTTGCGTTGGACAACTAGGAGAAGGGTGCAGTAGCTACTGAGGTTTGTCCTAGAGCCAATGGGTTTCGTTAATGTAAGAGATCAAGTCTTTGATCTTCACATCAGAAAGTTCGTTTAGGTCTTCGAAAAAAGCTCGACCAAGTGATTGGGTTCTTGTTCTGGCCAATGCGGGGCATTTACAGAGGAAATGAACGACTGTTTCCTTCTCCTGCTGATCCCCGCAACTACGGCAGTGGTTGTTGTGGGGGATACCTAGCTTCGCTGCATGCTCTCCAATTGGCCAGTGTCCTGAACATGTCGCAACGACCCTGGCTATGTCTCGCCTGGGTCTGCGGATTAAGTCATTTGTTCGCGATTTACTATAGGTGGGCCAAATCTTCCTAGAAATGATGCAATTTGATAAATTGCCCCACCTGCGGTTGGATTCGGTAAGAAAGATAGAGGATATATTGCCCTTCATAACTCCAAGTGGAATGTTGACTCTTTCCGCCAGTGAGTCATGAAGGGCTGAACCTTGCCTGGCCAGTTCGTCAGCCCGTTCGTTTCCCTTTAAACTTCAACTTTAAGAAGAATAGACTTTGAGTGGTATTCAATAGAGATTTGATTTCCTATAATGGCGCATTTTTATTTTAGTTCAAAACTATTTTATTTTTTTAAGTAATTTGAAAAATTGTGCACATAATTTAAATATGTATGTACATAATATCGCACCTTTAGAATGAAAGTGACCTAACTCACAATTTCTGTAACTTCTGATTTTTCAATAAACTGACCATAAAAAGCGAAATGAACTCTAAAACCAGGTTGTAAAAAAGATGCCGATTTTTTTTTCTAAGGTTGCGATATGTACATACATACGTAAATAATATAATTAAAAAATGACAATAATTTTTTTTATCATTTATCTATAGATATTCGACTGAGGCTTCTTGAGCAACTTTGCTTTTTAGATGCAAAAGCAGAATCACATTCGTCATTTGTCAATGAACTAACTTCTTTTTTTCGACATCGTGCTCTCGTAGAATCGGAACATAGTCGAGGTCTTGAAAATATTCCGAACTTCTTTCAATCTAGTTCTTGCAAACCTATTTCAAAGTGAGTTATATTCGCTGTATACCTAGTATTAAAAATAATAAATAAAGCTACACCTGAAAAGTTTTCAGTGAAAACTCTGATACATATGATTATGGAATCCGCAAAACTGGATCCGCAGTGATTCGCAGTTCAGTGCTCTCTTTTCTCTTTACCCAATTGTCGTGAAAAGAAAATAGATCACTGTACTCAGAATCACTGCGGATTAGTCTTAGAATAAGAAGATAAGGAAGAGGTTTTTATCACATATACAGTGTATGTGAGTGAAGCACCAAATTTAAAAAACAAAACGTTGCCCATCTGTCATTTTGCCTATCTAAAGGAAAGTGTTTCGAGATTTTCAATCGTTGAAATAGTGAAAAAAGATAATTAAACTAAATAAAATAATTAAATAAAAGTGAGAATGGTAAAAACGTGCAATACTTTATTAAAAAAAATATAAAACAACATGCGGTGCTGTGTTAAATTGTGTAAAAGCACCTATAATATGGAGTTAACAATCTTTCCATTTCACGGGATGATTTTGTCTCAAATTCCACATAAATTAATGTAAAGTGATGTTTTTTATGTAAATTCATTATCTTAGAATACTTTAAAATTAATATTTCATAGCATTTTGCTATAAAAAAGGTAAATTTGTTGAAAATACAAATATACCTACTTTGAAACGTGATATGTCAGGTACCTATCTGTCAAAATTGAAATTCTCGCCCAGGGTCGAATTAGCTTTTGTTGGTGATGGCAAGGCGCGCAAATGCATTGAGCGCCCGTAGTGCAGATTAATTTTACTTAATTTATGTTTAATATGAGACACAGCTTACCTGTAAAATTAACAAAAATTCCACTGTTTATTTTTTTCACAGGATTTAACGAAGCACCGCATGTAGTTTTATATTTTCATTTCAATGAAGAATAGCATACCTCTATTCACTTTATTTACTTTTATTTCACTTGTTAATTCAATTTACTAAGCTTTTTTTTTATTTTGACGATTTAAAATCTCAAAACACATTCCTCAAAAAAAAACAGCAAAAATTTCCCATGATTTAGCTGTCTAACTGCATGCCTTCCCTGTGTGATTGCATTTGTGTTTGTGTAACTCACACTATTTTGAAAAATGCTTCACTTTTTCCTCGATATGCCCATTGCTGTATTTTTTCTTCTAAGGAATTAGTGAATGCACATTCCATAATCAAATATAAAATATTTTTAAGTTTTTTTTTTCCTTTTTCTTTGTTTGTTTTAAAGAAATTCTATGCAATGGCCATCTCTAACTTCATATTCCTGCTGGAACCTGCTAATTAAAGAAACTAATTCTCTATCTAACGATTATAACTTATTATCCGAAATATATAACGTGGAGGTGATATTTAAACTGCAAAAAGTTCTGCATATTTACAAAAAGGTATTATTTTAATATATTTTGATAAAAATCAATTTTCGAAAAAGTTTTATTTGGTAGTACTATGAGCTCATTTCCGAAACACATGAGGAAATATTGCGGATACTTCGAAATTTTTATACAACAATCACCACTTATGCTATTTACAAGGTATGTTTGTTTTTGTAACATGTATGTATGTATTTGCCAAATGTTTATTTATAAAATTTATATTTATTCATACACTAAAAACTTCGCAGTAAACACCAGCACAGTAACATTTATTAATAATATTAATAAATAAGAAATTAGATATAAGCCAAATTAATGAAATACGGAACAAAACAATCTTGATTTCAAATTCAATGGGCCCTAACAATAAAAAAATTTAGAAACGAGTTAAATATTTGAGTAAAATGGACCGTAATGGTATATACTCTATATAGCAAACGAAAAATATTTACGTAGACCCTAAATAAAGAATATTACATGGTACGGTCTCTTAAATATGAAACATGTATGGTTCATTATTTATAGTGATTTTCTCTGCAAGATTCTGCAACAACTACGATACATTGGACAAAAGTGATTAAAGCAATTTGTGCAGAATGTGTTTCTTAATAAAATGGCATCAAAATCTCAATTTCGGCCAAAATTTACCTTAGCAGTTTTACACATTTAGCCGACGATATGTATGTGTGCTGAACGCATCATTGTCAAAAATCCAACAAGACAAGATTTTTAAAAATTACATATTTCTTTCTCAAAAGTACTATTTTCTGTTTTATATCTTCCATACTTTTATCAATCTCAATATAATAAAACGACAAACATGAATTTTGGGGTACAATTTACGCGGTCTACAAAAGTCGAAGGAATACAAATTATATATCTTTAAAAAATTTTTTTTGCACAGATGTGCACAGTGCAAAAATTTATTTATAAGTGCGAGCGAGACCGAGTATTTTGTTCACGACTCTATTCACTATTATTTACATGATTAACTGAAATTATTCTTCTTTTTTCTTTTGTTTTATTCCTTTTGTTTCATTTTTATTCCCTTTGTATTTTGATTTTATATGCATCCTTTTGTATTTTGTTGTGTTTTTAATTTTTATGTTGTAACGTACATAAATGACAAATGCAATGTTTAGAGTTTCGACCAACCCGCCAACAAATTTTCCAGTACTGACTGGAAAGATTATTGGAATGTCCGATGGCACCGTTCAAAGATCAAAACATTAATTCTTACTCTGGTAAGGTAGTGTTAATTGCAGATTGACTTACAAACATGTTATCGATAGTTTGTATGAAAACTCTATGTTTTTTTCTGTGATGGCGTCGCTAATCACCGTTGTCGTTCTTTTCAACCAATTACCCCCGGGCTTGCAAAAAAACACGCCTATTCTGGATCTATTGCATGAACTGTAGTGCAAAGAAAAAAGCCAACAAAATCTGTGATTTTTAAGCGGCGTCTCTCTTTTGGTCTTCTTTCGGTTGCAAGGATGCTTTTAAACACTGCGATTTCGAATGATTGCAATTTTTGTTAAATGAAAGGGAAACATATCTTCACACTCTTTACTACACTTATGTCTCAAACAATTATAAAAAGCACAAAGAAGAAAGAGCGATAACTCTAAAATTTTTCCAACCTCTGCTATTTTGTCTACCCCGGCCACCACATACGGCCCCCACCTAAAAATCGCTAGAGGGTGATTGCATCGTTTAAAAGCAGTCAAACCATCAAACTGCAATTAACACTACCTTACCATAAAAGTCATCTAGCCGCCAGAATTAATGATTGAATCTTTGAACGCTGCCATCAGTAATTCCAATGATCTTTCCAGTCAGTACTTGCAGTAGTTGCACGTACATAAAACAAAATAAAAACAAATATACAAATGAAAACAAATGAAAAGAAATAAAAATAAAGAAAAACAAATAAAACAGAAGAAGAAAACAAAAGAAAAAGTAAGAGTTTCATTTCAATTGTATATATAATAGTGTGAACGATATATAATTTAAGGCATATAAACTATATATATCGTTGGAAAGGTTTTTTTGTGCATTGTTAGTGCGAGCGAGACCGAGTATTTGTTCACGACACATATTTTCGTCGAATGCAATGGTTCGTGCATTTAATATATTCGTTAAGATGGTTCGTGAATTCGATTGGTGATTTTTGTGGGAAGAATTTTTTTCTGTTGAGTTGGATTTTCGGCCATTGGTCGATTTAATGCGAGGAAGCATGAATTATGTATAGTTTAGGTATATTGATTTTGCATAGAAATATTCTGCAATCTATTGTGTCTCTTGCTCATTGAGTGTTGTTTTTTTTTTTAATTGAAATGAAATGTGAGCAAAAAAGGAAAAATGCTTCCTATTTCTAGATGTGGTGTGAGGGATTTTGGCTGAGGCGTGAAACCATAACTTTTTTGCTGTTGTGATTTTTATCTATAGTTAGGTAAGAGAGGGTAGTGTGAAACAAAGTATTGGGTTATCAGCCATATAGGAATGTTGATCAATGGTTGTAGGTATTTTGCGTTGCCGATAATGAGAACAAATAATGGGTATTTAAGCAAAGAATTGAGACGCTCAGTTGTATTTTGTGAATTACAATATATTTTCTAGAAGTTTGTCAATTAAACGATAATGTTATTAGCCCTCGAGTTTCGGGGGCGGGACGTACTAGTTTTTAGTAAACACTTAAAACCAGATGCTTAAACGTCTGCTAGTTTTTGAACAAATAAAATAACAAAATCATTTTTAGAATACAGGGGGTGAATTATTTTAAACGTTGGAATTACCTCGTTACGTATAACGAAGATCGTCTTAAAAAGTTTTTTTTTTAATAATACAAATTCTATATACTACTATCTTTGTACATAAAAACTATAGTACTATCTTTGAACTCAAACTCAATGGGTACTCTTCTAAGCTTCATAGATGCACGTTGAATTATGCCAGTTGAGGTTTTTATGGTTACTGCACGAACGATGTGATCTTTTCCGGGGTGCGTCTCTACGATTCGACCAAGCTTCCATTTAAGTGGCGGAGAATTTTTATCAACTATGAGTACGATGTCTCCGATTTGAAGGTTATTTTGTGACCTTTTCCATTTCATTCTCTGTTGCAAGTTTTGGAGATATTCTGTCGACCAACGTTTCCAAAACATTTGAAAGTACCTCAGTGATGTCTGATTCTGACAAGCAGGTAAGTGGGCAGCCTATAATGAAATGACCTGGGGTTAATGCATATAAATCAGAAGGGTTATTGGATAAAAAATGAAATGTGAGAGAAGCGGCCTGTAATATACGTTTCATATGATACTTAGCTGATTTAACAGCAGCTTACCATAAGCCTCCAAAATGTGGGGATCTTGGAGGAATTGTTTTCCACGTTATGTTATCGGTAGCACAAGCACAAATAATTTCATTTTGTGTATCCGGGGTTTGGAGCATTTTATAAATGGATGATAGTTCATTGCGGGCTCCAATAAAATTGGTAGCGTTATCACTATATATTGTAGAAGGATAACCACGACGTCCAATAAACCTTTTTAAGGCTGCTAAAAATGCAATTGTTGACAGGTCTTCGACAACTTCTAGATGAACCGCGCGTGTACTAAGGCAAATAAATACGGCAACATATCCTTTCACGGGGCATGTACCTCGTCTTCGGAAATGTATATTAAATGGCCTACATAAATCAACTCCAACAACCAAGAAAGGACGACTCTGCTGAACTCTAACTCTAGGCAAATATCCCATGATATGATTTTCTGATACAGATTGAACACGAAAACATCGTATGCAGCGATGACATACCCTTTTGCAAATTATCTTTCCGTGTATTGGACAGAATTTCTCGCGAATTATGCTAAGAAGAGTTTGGGGACCAACATGCGAAAATGTCTCATGATAGTATAGCACCATTGCTTTAGTAAATACGTAATTTTTGGGTATTAACCCATTAACGCCCGTATCTTTTTTTGTTTAAAAATTTTAATGATATTTGTTCAGATTGTTCCTTATAACTTCTAGGACCTAGGAAAAATTAAAAAAAAAAAATTAGTACCCGCAATTTCTTGGAACTACCCGATGCCATATGGCATCGCTGGAATTTGACCTAAATACCCTCTATGGGGTTCAGCTAAATAATAAAATAGAAGAATAGAATTGATAAGCCGGAAGAACTTTCAATCATATAAAGTTTATTTTTCAAAAGAATTTTTTTAAAATAGGTGTTTACATTTTTGAGTGAAAACCCATAAAACAATCAACACATAAGCCGACTTTGCATTTATAGCACATTGTTCTTGTTTGAGATTTGCAGTTTGGCGCAGCACATCTCTTCCTTTTTTTGTCAGTCGTAGAAACAAACCAATGATCATTACGATCAAATCTTATATCATCCAGCACTCTGGCCGAAGAAATATACCTTCCAGAAGGTCCGGGGTTTTTCTTTGAAACTGCATATTTTGTAAGGTACGTCTCTACGATTGCACGCCTGAAATTTAGTTGCGTTATTTTGTTGTTTTTTTTCGAAAGTATCCATGAGTTTTGGATCATTGCATCGATCATCCAAGAAAAAATCCCATACTACCATTTTTTGTTACGTATGCTGATCCGATAAACGTTTATATTTTGATCCATGCGATCTGTTCCACCCATTCCTTTGTTATAACGGTATAACATCATTGAGGGCATTTGAACTATAACATTTTTTTTGCTATCGGGGGAGTAGCGTTTTACTGGCACAGTTGGATTCACTCCAAATTTTGTAGATCCGGCAGTTACAACACCATTATCCCTCCAACGGACAAACAAAAACCTATCATTTTGTTCCATGGCACTGGCAATAGTACCTCTTTTCTGTTTTTCAAAATCTGATTTACTGGGGAAGATGATTTTTGAAGTTTTGCTGTGCAAAATAAGTTGTCTTCTTTGTTTTTCTTTAGGGATTTGCTTTATTTTCTTGTTGGTAAGCTTCGAACGGATGGTCTTGGTTTTTTTTCTCCACAACGCTTTCTTTAGATAATGATGCCTGCGTCACTTTGTAAATCCTATTTTTGCGGAAAGTGCAAAAGTCGTAAAAAACAGAAAAGACTTGGTCCACAAAACAAGTTGTCCAGAAAAATATTGAATGGAAGATCCCGAACATTGTTAGGTAGTTCTGTTAGCATCTTAGTAAGAGGTGCTGCTGCTTTTCCAAATAAAGTCGCATGCACTGGGTCTACTTTTTGCAGTTTTCCTTGATAAATATCAAAATTTATCAGGTATCCATCGGGAGAAGTTATGCACCAGGCTTTGAAGCCAAATCTGATGGGCTTCCCTCTAGTAAATTGCTTCATGGGATGCCTGCCAAAATATTTTATCATACTTTCATCATAGTCAATATCTGCGCTTGGCACAAAATGTTCCATGCACCTCTTTTTCATAATGTTGATCAATTTCCGCAGTTTCCAAACCTTGTCGGTAGTATCAAAATCAACATCATTGTCAGCACAGTGTATGAATTTTAGGATACACAAAAATCTATTTCTGCGCATAGCATTGCTGACCATTTCATTGTACATGTCGGCCTTCTGATCCCAATAATGACGAGAGGAAGACAGAACATTATAGCCGCTTAGGACAAGAATCCCCACAAAACATTTGAGTTCTTCCACCGTGATTGGAGTAACATCAGTTACATTTTTTTGGCCCATGTATATCTGACTTTCTTTTCGTAAATACTCCCATACTTCTTCATCGAAAAACTCTTCAAAAAGTTCAGTTGGTGTTTTATCCTTAGAATTTGAATAATTTGGCCGCGGAAATTCTACGTCTTCTACATTTTTAAAATCACCTGCATTCCAAGAAGAAGTCTGTCCCATTTCCTTTTTCTTCAATCGCGTTTGCAACCACAGAGCAATCGGGTCAGGGGATCGGACTGAACTGATGTTGATGGGTTAGCTTCCGATTCAAATTGATCTTTTTCATCCGTGTCACCAACTCTTTGATTCCCAACAATTATTTCCGCTAATAATTGTTTCCCGGGCAAATGACGAATATCTTGAACCTCATCTTCCTCGTTGCCAGACTCCTCGTCAGTAAGAATACAAGGCTCAGGAGGCTCGATATAGATGTCAACAGGAGCATTACCTTCAGGTGTATCGGAAAAAAGAATATCGAGTGCGTCCTGCAGGGAAAATCCAGGTCTGAAAAAAAAATATTCACGTCATATGGTGCTTTATGCACTACATACACAGCAATAAAAGACATCACTATAACTGCCCAGCGATGCCGTATGGCATCACTCATATATATGCTTATCCCAATAGCACAAAATTTAGTAAACTTGGTATTTGTTGTTTGGTATTGACATGTTTTTATGGTAAAACAATGAAAATAGTTACAAAAGATAAAAATATTGGTAACTTACGCCAGTGAATTTTGCAAAGACTCGAGGTCTATAAATTATTCCATTTTTAAAAACGCTTAAAACTTCACTGAATAACTTTCAAAGCACTACTGACCGGAATAATACTTCTTACACAATCAGCCGATGAAAAAATAACGGAATAAAAATAACACAGTCAAAAATATTGGCAAAAATAACGGATATGTTACTGCTTCTCCAGCGATGCCATTTGGCATCGCCGGGCGTTAATTTGTTAATTGCTTTAGTAAATACGTAATTTTTGGGTATTAATATAGGGGACCTTGCATCATAGTCCAACTCAGCGTTGCTTATTCGACCACCTACACGTAAAAAGTTATCACCATCAATGAATGGACGAAGGGATGCTAAGTGTGATCGTCCAGGTAGAGGGTAGAGGTAAGAATTTTTCTTGTTGAATTGTTCAGATTATGCAATTCAATGATCTATGTAGTTCCGTTGGTGTGATTTCTCCGTACATGGGCTCTAGATAATCTCGTTTGACTGCAAGACAATTGTTTTTATATCTGAACAAATACGCCACAACTCGAAGTGTTTTGAGGTATTTATTATGATATTTTATTGTTTCCCAATATGGTTGAGCAATTAATCCCAAAAGAATAATTTTTTCCCTTTTCCGTTCAAGAAGTGATTCATCAATAGAATTTTTATATGTTGGGCTTAGCATTGGCCATTGATCTGCTTCTAATTTAAGATAATCTGGACCTGAGAACCAAAGATGTGACTTTAATAATTTCAGAGGGTATGCTCCATGCAGGGTTAAGTTTAGATCGAACATGATGCCATTGATCCAATTTTTGTAAAATTATGAATGGTTGCAACTCGATTTGCTACAAATTTGGGGATTCTTCAGAGAGCCAACTTAACACAATAGAGGAGTCAGTCCAGAAAAAGACATTAGAAACCACTCCTTGAAAGATATGCAGAATTTTTTCTACGAGACGAACCATCAATACAGCTGCACATAATTCCAAACGAGGGATTGAAACCTTCTTTACAGGTGCAACTCTTGACTTCAAACATAAGAGGTTAACTGAGATTTCCCCGTTTTCCTTAATGGATCGAACATATAAACATGTACCGTATGCGTACTCGGAGCTATCAGCGAAGGCATGAAGTTGAATATTTTCAGTACTATAAAAAAATCTACGATCGAATTGAAATTTCCCAACATGTTCTAATTCTTCTCTAAAGCGTAATCAACGACTGTGATATTCCATTGGTAACCTTTCATCCCAATCAAGACCATGTCGCCAGAGCTGCTGCATGAAAACCTTTGCTAAAACTATAATAGGATTAATCAATCCTAATGGATCAAAAAGCTTCGCAATTTCTGATAACACTATTCTTTTAGGGTGGTATTCATCGAACAGTATTAGGTTAATAGCTTCGTAAACCTATTCATCAACGTATATTAGTGCTGATTTGCGAGCGCTCTCAAAAGTTAATAGTGGTCCTGACCACTATTAAGTTGAAGTAACTTCGAAACTTTTCAAAATCACAATGTAGAACGCAATAATTTCACCTCCAGAGAGAAATGCTCCAAACTCTTCCTACCTGAATGCTCAGCTGATAAATCTAATTCTATGTTAAATCTTGACAGGCAAAACTTACTTATGATTATTATTTTCAAAACAAGTTTTAAATTTTTTGATACATTGTATGCACACTAAAAATCTGTTTTATTTTATTTCAATTAATAGCAAAAGGAAAACAACTGAAATGAAAGCCGAAGTTGAAAATGACATGTTCGAAAGAGGTACGCTCACGATTCACAATCGTCTTTGGCATGTTCGAAAGGGGTACGTTCATCAGGTCCAAACACTAATATTTCGAAATATGGACTTAGCGAAACCCAGAACCTATTAGAGCTTGGTGAATAGGACCCAAAAATTTAAAACTAATATACTCTTAACTTTAATACCGCTATTAGTATGCTCGATGAATATGACCCTTAGTAATGGAGATGTTTTTTTTTTCTAGTTCAGTCATAAATAAAGTAGCTTATCCGATGTTGGATCCCAAAAAGTTCCCAAAGTTTTTATAGCGTTGGAGTCAGAAATTCTAAAAAAAGGGCTCCCTATCAACCTCCTTTACAGTTTCCAAAATTCTACTGTCATTAGAACACTATTTTCTATCAACTCGGATTTAAGTCTTAAAGCGTCCTCCAGTGTTGCAGCACCAGTTAACAAATCGTCAACATTCAGAAATTCTAAAAAAAGGGCTCCCTATCAACCTCCTTTACAGTTTCCAAAATTCTACTGTCATTAGAACACTATTTTCTATCAACTCGGATTTAAGTCTTAAAGCGTCCTCCAGTGTTGCAGCACCAGTTAACAAATCGTCAACATAAACATCCGTATTCACAGCCTTAACAGCGTTGGTTATGACCTTCATCCACAGACAATTATTGTTGTAATGTTTTGGTTACAGTTTTAAGTTGAAATGTTCTCACCTCAGCATCTTCATTATCTCTCCAGAGAATAAGGTGAAAGCAACGATCAGCTGGATGCAATAAAATCTGGCGGTACATCTTGGATATGTCAGCAGTAAAGACGAAAGCAAAAAATCGAAATTTAATTGCAATTGAGAAGAGATCATTTTGGATAACTGGACCGGTGAGAAGAGTGTCATTGAGAGATACTCCCGTTTTTGCAGACCCATCAACTACAACTCTCATTTTTGTTGTGGAGCTAGATGGTTTCACAACACAATGATGGGGTAGAAAAAAGTGATGTTTGGAGAAATCTAATTTTGGTGCGACTTCCATATGCTTCAAATTAAGGAACTCATTCACAACAGCTGCATACTCTTGGCAAAGTTCATTGTTTTTGCGAAAACGTCTTTCCAAGTAATTAAATCGATTAAGAGCTTGGGAGAATGATTCACCTAACCTCGAAAAATTTTACTTAAAAGGTAATCGAACCTGATATCTACCATCATCTTATCTACAAACATTTGTTTTATAGTGTTCCTCACATTCCACCTTTGACGCTTTAAATGTGTGATGAGTATTAATCATGTCACTTTCATTCTTGATTTCCCAAAATTTCTTTAGTTCCTCATTTAAGGTTATGTCCCTTTGGATCTGGCTTGAAAAATAGGCAACCTGTCTATATAGCGTTTTGTCCGGATTATGCTGATATGGGCCTGAAACTACCCACCCAAGTGTAGTTTTTTGGAGAATTGGTAGGTTAGCTCCCAATCTAATTTGGCCAATAGACATCAAATCAAAAAATACTTCAGCGTCTAATACCAAATCAATTTTTCGTGAGACATGGAAGACAGGGTTATATTTTTTGGTATGTTCCAGCTTGAGATATCAATATTGTGTTCAGGAATATTATTATTAACCTTTTTAAAACAATGACTTCAACGTTTGTTTTGAATTTAGACGATAATGAGGTTAAAGTCAATGAACACTTAAATTGTGAAAATAAAAGATTCTAAACTATTCCGCTTATTATTTGATTTGTTTTAAGCATTTTTATTCCGAGAAGACGTGCAAAGTTTTCAGTAATGAGATTTAGTTGAGATCCTGAATCTAGACGCGACATGGAACAAGTTGATTTATGCCGTCGTAGACATTAATTATGGCAGTAGCCAGAGGTGTATTCGAGTCTGGATTCAACCCATCAGAAAACGACGCTGACGTAAAAATATGTTTAGAATCAGCTTTGGAATAGGAGGGATTAAGAACTGCTGCGTTTGTATCCAAATGATCAGTCGTCGGTTCGGCGATGACAGGGTTTGATGATAGAGAACTGTCATAATGCAACAAGGTGTGATGTCTTTCACCACAGATATGACAACCACTAGCATAACAATTTGATGATACATGCTGGTCTGTTTTAATACAATTTTCGCATAAGTTAAGTTCTTTTGTTTAACGATAACGATCATAAATGGGTAAATTCAAAAATTTAAAGCACTTATATATGAAGTGACCAGGTTTGAGACAGAATGAAATTTTGATTTTCGATTCTGAAGTTGCAATTAAGGCCCTTCGTATAGAACGTTGATTGTTTGAATTGCTCTTATTGTTAGTATTATTCTTAAGTGAACTTGTGTTAGATAATGAATGATTCAAGGTATTACCTTCTATTATTTGGCACCTTTTTTTGATGAAAGTGTTACATTCTAGGAGAGTTGGTAAGCGATCAACAGGTGACTCTTCATTCCACCGATTTGCAGTAAAGTTGTCCAATTTTGATGCCAATAAGTACACAACAAGATCATCCCATTGGTCGACGGGACGTTTCAAATTCCTGAGACAGGTCAGATGGTTGTTAGTCTTATCTATTAAGTTTCGCAGCTCCTCAGCTGATGGTTTCATAATTCGTGGTAAGTTAAAGATGCGATGGAGGTGTTCTTGAGCAATGACGCGCTTATTTTCAAACCGCTCCTTTAGCCTCTGCAGAGCCTCTTCATAATTTTCTTCAACGATTTTCAGTCCGTCAATTGAGGATTTCGCTGCTTCTCCTAATTTGCTGACCAGATGATGAAATTTTGAGAGACTACTGAGGTGTGGGTTGTTGTGGACAAGAGAGCTGAAGGTCTCAAACCATGACATCCACATGATTATATCGCCTGTAAAAATAGGAAGTTCAATCTTTGGCAGTTTTACTGGGTCAAACCTGTTTTGAGTTGTGTTAAATGATGACGATGAATCCAACGAGGGGCCTTCCAATTTATTTAACATAACCTGAGTTGCTGTCGTAATTTCTGTGGGATCTCCTTCCTCAATTTTTAATTGAACCTTTTGAAAGTTTGTGAATGATTCCATCAGTGCCTCATGTCGTGCCGGGGGTTTTCTCAACTCTCGAGACAAAGTCACTGCAGCGTTTTATTTGATCGATGAGAACAGATCGACATGTTCGCAGTAGTTCTACTTGCTTATGTTTCTTATCGCTAATAGAACCTTTCGTCCCTTCATCATCCACATTGTCGTTCGCCATGTTGTTACAATATGGTTATGTGAAGAAATGTAGGTATATTAATTTGACGTGTATCTTGATGAAATCACGTCGGGGTCACCAATGTTTTCGTAAAATTAATGATTTTTAATTTCGAATTAAAATGAAACGAATTATATTTAATTTTTAATATTTACAGTATTCATTTATTTAATTTTAAGATTTTAAAAACTGACACGGTCAGCAGACTATGGCAAAAATATGTGTGTGAAAAATGAGCGAGTATAAAATATGTATATTGTAATTTATAGGTTTAGTTTAGTTAAGTTAGTTACGTTAAGTCGAGTGAAGTTGTATTGATTTCATATGAAGTTTACAATTGTTTAGAAAGTTTTGTTTGCTTTGTTAATTCAAATAGCATATTCAAAAAAAAAGATATAAACATTTTATTTTTACAATTTTAATACTGCAAAGTTTACTTAACAACTATCATGGAGCGTAATTTTTAGGGTTGCGTGGACCTGTGCGGTGGCGCTAGAGTTTAATTTTTTTTTCCAGACTTTGAAATATGGCAAGATAAAGGTAGAACCAGAGATAATAAACTATACAGATGTAGCATCCCCATAGAAAAAAATGTCCGAATTTATTTTTACACCACGCAGACGATCAACAGGCAAGAAAGCTCTTTGCCTGTTCATAGTAAAGCACATAAAGAAAGCTATTTGTCTTTTGGAAAAAGTTTTCTCTTGCGTGCTCGCTCATATGTTTTCCCTCTTGCTCTGTTACTCAGGATATAGGAATGAAATGAATGGGGAAAAAAATGAATAAAAACGTGTTTTTTTGTTTCTGCAATACTATGCAGTCAGCAACGATCGAGAGGAAGACGAAAGACATTGCGATTATATTTTTTTTACTGTGTTGTATGTACGATTTTTTTTAAGGTCGTCTGAGGCTGGCGACAAAAAATAAAAAGTATATGAACTCTTTTTCTTCTTTGCATCCATGGATATTGTATATATTCTTTATGTGGGTAGGTACAAAATTTTTTTGAGTGGTGGGGGTTATTTTTTTAAAGATGGAAAAATGTCTTATTGTCAGATCTTACAATATTGTCAGATCTGTCAGTGAAAAAACTGTCCCAAATGTCTTACAATCGTCTGAACACACAATTTTGTCTGACAATATTGTCAGAAACGTCATTGTCAGACGACAATCTGACAAAAAATTGTCAGGTATCTTACAATCGTCTGAACGCACAATTTTTATCATTGTCAGACAATTAGGACATTGTCAGACTAAGGATGCCAGATTTGAAAAATTTCTTTGCGGGACAAATTTATTTTGAGAACAAAACCACCTTTCCGAAAACATTAAAAGTATGATTTATTTATTATTCGAAAAAAAGTCTTCAATTTTAAACCAGGTTTTATTTAACATTTATATTTATTGAATGAACATACAACATAACGAACTAAAGTATAAATAAATAAATAAAAAATTACCTTAAAACAAAATAAATTAAGAACTATAAAAGTTAACAATATTAAAAGTTAACATGCCAGCTTACCCGTTTAAAGAGACATAATGCACCAAAAAACACACAAATGAATGGAATCAAATGGTGGAGGTTGGTGTTTTTATTATTAATTGCATTTGGACGGACAAAGAGTTCAGCAATCAATATGAGCACAACACCTGAGATGACAATTAAAAATTTAGATGAAAATGTGGGAATTTACCTACATCCAATCGGAAAAATGGATGTCGTGGCATCAAAGTGGAGACTTGTAGTTTACTACGATTTAGATTCATGTTTTGAAGAAACCAACAATATTTCAAGTTACATAACTAAATTAGAAGACAAGTGTTCCAAAATGTTTTACTTCAGCGAGCAGTGCAGTTTAATAACAGCAAACTTAAAGAGAAGATATGAAGTACTGGCTGAAAGTAACAAATTATTAATAACAACCAACAGGGTGAAACGAGCTTCACTTGAATTTGTTGGTTCACTCTACCATATATTATTCGGTACTATCGATAATGATGATAGAGAAACCTTAGAAGAAAACATGAAAAATCTTTTAGACCACCAACATGAACTGGATGGCTTAAACGAGAGGCAAACATCACTGGTAAATGCTACAATAAATGTTTTAAAGAAAACGACAGAAGAAGTAAACGACCAATTCATACAAATTAATGGTCAAATTAATGAAATGCGAAATATAACTGTTCAAGCTCATAATGCATACAAAGCAGGAATGATATTTCAGTTCGCAGCAATGCAACTTGATACACTATTAAAAGAATGTAATGATGTGCAGATGGCAGTTATAAGCATCCTCATTGATGTAAATAATCACCGTATGAATCCGATGTTAATAAAACCATCCCAACTACAAGAGGAGATACACAAGATTCGAAACAAAATCTCAGGGAATTTTCGTTTACCTGGCGATGGTACAAAAAAGGAATTGAAAGAAATATTTCGCCAAATGAGAGCAAGGGGATTCATACTTGGCCGGCGTTTAGTAATAGACGCGGAAATTCCACTACTTCACTCAGAAGCATCGGACGTTTTTCGGATAATTGACGTGCCCATTCGTCAGGGAGATATTATTGTGACTCCAAAAATATACACCGAAATACTTGTATTCAACTTCCAATTAGACGTATACAATCTAATGAGTCAAGCACAACTAAATCTCTGTGTAAAAAACGAGGAAACCCACTATATTTGCCATGGTAATTGGGCATGGAAAACTGCAGCTGATGGATCATGTGAGATATCGCCGATAAAGAAATTAAACACAACAAGCTGTCATTTTGAAAGAGTAAGTCAGCAAGACAAATGGGTTCAGTTGACTAGACCAATCACATGGTTATTTAAACAATTCACCACGACAGCTATTCATTTAAGTTGTAGAAAATCTGAGCATAAATGGGTTAAGTTTCCACCACAAGGGCTTCTAACATTAGGGCCACAATGCACTGTTAGATACAACGGAGGTTTCCTTACATCATCGCAACAAGTCAACTCTGAAACCATCAACCATTTCGAAGAACAGATGATATGGACGAAGGCACTGGACGAAGTTGCAGAGGAAAGAATTAAACCTATACAAGCAACTATAATAAGCAACAAGAATGAACTACTAAAAATTCAAGGGGACCTGGAACGGTTCAAGGAAGAAAACATTCACCTTAAGGGCTTGGACTTTCACCACATAAGCGGTCACAGCGGATTAATGTTAAGTTCCATCTTGGTTATTATTTTAGTTATTTATGTAATACGGGGCATAATATTCAGAAAAAGAATTTTAGCACTTTATGTTTTCCTGCAAAATGTTCAAACATGAACATGCAGCACTTATCTATAGATAACCCAAGGTGCATAGTAAATAAAGATAACGCAGATCATCATAAACATGCACTGACGGTTATCTAGAGATAAGCAACATTTAATAAAAAAAACACAGATATGTACGAATAGAGATAAGAGATGTAAATAGTTCAAATGTAAAATAGTATTTAAGGAAGATACGCAGTTAAATAAATTTAGTATTCATTTCGATTTTCGACTTACAATCGAGTTTTACTCAAACAATAACAAAATTTACAATCTTTCATAAATTTTTACAACGTAAATAGTAGGTATGTTTTTTATATGTATTTCTCTGCTGATGAGATTTTTGAAACAATTTCTTTTAAACCAAAATCAGTTTACCAGAATTCTTTAAATTCTCTACAAGTCATATTACAATTTTGTTTATTCAACAATTCCGCTCCTATAATACCGACATAGAAACTTTATTTCTTTTTTGAAGCCATGAGTTTTTCATAAAACTGAAAATTCTTACAGAGCTGGCATTCGAAATTAGCAAAAAAATCAAAACCATAATTTTTCAAAGTTAGGGGCTGATTTTTTTTTAAAAAAGTTTACCCAAATATCGACAGATTTTTCTTTCCCAATATATCAAGATCAAAAGTTTTGAGACATTTCTCCAACTTTGGATTATTTTTGAAACTTAAATCTGGAATTCAAATTCATTATTAAAATCTTGAATTAAAATCTAAATAATTAAAAGCGAGTGTGACAAGGAGATTTAAAGAATTTAAAGATTAGAGAATTAAAAAAAGACATTCTTAAGCAATCTTATCAGTCTTCCTAAACATACTTATGCAATCTTATACATCAGCAGATTATTTACCTGAATATTCAGCTTGCAAGGAAGCCAAATTACAGCAAACGTTTAGTATCTTCATATGAAGTGTCTTTGCCAAAACATTTGTTATTATTTCTTTCGTTGAGTATTTCGAATTTCGCCGATTTTTTTCGTTTAGTGAGCACAATGGGAAAAAAGTCCATTCAAATATAAAAGTTAAGCACATGTTACACTTAAATATAATTAAATTAATTATAACATAAATTTAATCTTGATAGCATTTTAAATCTTTTGCGGGACCAGCGGGACATTATATCAAATTGCGGGACATAACGGGACATAATTTCCCGGCGGGACACTTACGGGACAAAAGACGTTTTGTGGGACTGTCCCGCGCCTGGCGGACGTCTGGCATCCCTAGTCATTGTAAGATGTTTTCATTGAAATATTGCTGACAATTTCTTCATTGTCCGAAATGTCAATGAAACCCATCAGTTGTAGTCGTAAGTTTTTTTTTTGCACGATGAGCAGACAGGAAAAAAAGTTAAAAAAAAAAAAATGGAAACCAAATTATTTAATTTTTAATTTATCGTTAAGTTCATGAGATCTTTTCTTTTATAATTATATACCTATAGAGTCTGCCTAAATACCCGACAGCACCTACGGGAAATTAAGTGCTTTTAGGATCCCCACACCAACGCGAATTTGTGGTGGCGACGGCGAAAACAATAATAACAACTCGTTGTTTTCATTGACAACCATGTGTTGTTATTATTGTTTTCGTCATCGCCACGACAAATTCGCGTTGGTGTGGGGGATCCTTTTCACTTTTGTTTTTTTTGCTTGCTTACATAAATACGGTGCTAGCACCCAGCATTAAACAGTGTGGTATGGGTTTGGTATGGGGGCACACTACAAGATTTGGGGTAGGTGTGATGTTGGGTATATGCAAAGTTTCATTTGCATTTAAAGAAACTGGATGTAAAGCCAATTTCGCACCTACCCCAAATCCTATAGTTTCGCGTACGCGAAATCATTTTCGCGTAAGCGCTGTCGGGTCTTTAGACAGATTTTTATTTGTTTTTTTCAACCAATTCCCCCAGGGCTTGCAAAAAACACGCCTAACAACTAATCCCCTGCGGGATTAGCTAATCCCAGAGAATTCTCGGGGCTTAACTTAAGCGCACAGAAAAACTGTGTTACCGGCAAGAATTACATACATATTATCGATAGTTTGTATGAAAACTCCGTTTTTTTCTGTGATGGCGTCGCTAATCCCCGTTGTCATTTTTTTAACCAATTTCCCCCGGGATTGCAAAAAAACACCAATTATCGATCACGTCTGGCAATCCAAACCATCAATCTGCAATTAATACTATGTTTCCACCGACCGCTAATCCGAGATTTAAGTAGATTTGGCCTAAATCGTCTTCAAATCTCAAAGATTTACCATACAAATTAAATCTTCAAATCTAGGAGATTAGAAATTAATCTTGTTAAATCTTCATAGGGCAAATAGTTGAACAAAAGGAACAAACCTATTCCTCTCTTGCGCTGAGTACATTATTCGAGAATCGAGAGAACATTATCGAGAATCTATTTTTTTTTCATCGTTTAACTATATATCTCACTTCCACTTTAGAAGAAAACATGAAATAGCATTTGCATTTTGAAAGGAACTGTCAAAGTTAATCTACTTTATAATCTTTTCATGCGGTGAAAACACTATATAGGATTTACGAAATCTCAACGAGATTAACTTTCGGTGGAAACGTAGTATAACACTACCTAACCAGAGTAAGAATTAATGTTTTGATCTTTGAACGGTGCCATCGGACATTCCAATAATCTTTCCAGTCAGTATTGGAAAATTGGTTGGTGGGTTGGTCGAAACTCTAAACATTGCATTTGTCATTTATGTACGTTACAACATAAAAATTAAAAACACAACAAAATACAAAAGGATACATATAAAATCAAAATACAAAGGGAATAAAAATGAATAAAAACAAACAAAGGAATAAAACAAAAGAAAAAAGAAGAATAAATTCAGTTAATCATGTAAATAATAGTGAATAGTGTCGTGAACAAAATACTCGGTCTTGCTCGCACTTATAATGAAATTTTCTTTTATTGTTTTTTAGTTTTTGGGGTATAATTTTTTAGTAAATTTTTGCATTGTGCACATCTGTTTGAAAAAAAACCTTGTTAACGATATATAATTTATATTCCTTCGACTTTTGTAGACCGCGTAAATTGTACCCCAAAATTCATGTTTGTCGTTTTATTATATTGATGATGATAAAAGATATTATTATATTATTATATTATTTATTTCATGAAAAAACACGTTAAAAATCTCCAATATCAAATCAATATTATTCAGAAGAATGATGACGCAACTCGTGATATGTTTATCCTAAAGGCTAGAGAGTCGGATAGCAGAGTTTTATACAGCCAATTGAATTTCAATTTAAAACAAAGGAACTACTTCCACGATTCGTTAAGCTATGATGAAATATCTATAATCTTCAAAGCAAGGTGTGAGGTCCTTAACCTTAATGGCAACCCATATAATGGAAGTTTTTATCAATTTTGCTCGCTGTGCAACCTTAATTCGAAAGAAGATTCCTATCTTGTTATTGGTATATGCCCTATGTTCAGACCGCAAAGAGTTATGCATTTTGGGAAACCCACGTTAACATTACAACAATCTGTACAACTTCTAAACGAGTGTGAATGGAAAACCCTTAGGGCCAGTTGTACAAATATTTAAACCGTAGTTCAGCAATTTTTAACCATCGATTTCGGCGGATTAATTGAGTTTCAACAGTGGTTTACTGTTCAAGTATATAATAACCAATTACATACTTGAACCAGCGTTGAACGTTAGTTAATCCGCCGAAATCGGTGAATTAAAATCTTGAACCGAGGCTGAACCACTATTGTACAACTGGGGCCGATTTCACGGAACATACATCACATACATTGTATGAATTTATGTACCTTGAAGTAGTCGCCAAATTTGGCTCATTCTCAATTTTGATTTTTTAGAAAAACTATGCATCAACTTAGAAAACGCATAATTTAAAAAAAATTTAAAATTTACGCCCACTCATATGGGGTGTATTTTACGTCACATACATTTCTGTAATGTATGTGGTGTATGTTCCGTGAAATAGGCCCCTGGCCCTTAGCAATTTCTTGAAAACAGTTTACAATTACAGAAAGTTATTAATATCTGAATACGTTTAAATATTTTGATGTGTAAACATCTATACTGGCGGTAGGGTGAAAAGAAAACGTAACGTAACGTTGTAATCGTGATCGTGGTCGTGGTCGTGATCGTGATTCTGAGCTTTACGAAAATTGAGTGTGTTCAACAATATGTACGTTCAGTAACCAAACGTTGAGTATTTATATACGAAATCGATAGGTCGAGTTCAGTTCTGGTTGAAATTTGGTTGGCTGCTTAGAGGATATATTAAGCCCCTTTTACACTATGATTCTTTGCGTGTGACTTTATTCGAACATAATGAGTGCGCAAAAGAAAAAAGATAAGATGGAAGACCAGTTGCCCTGCGAGTCGTGGGCCAAGTTTTACGAGACCCTTTTTAACGCTTCTTTAGCATTAGGCTACGCGCAAACCAACGCGATGGCGGTGGCGATCACGATAAAAATGTGGATGCCTCATATAAAAATCAAAGCACACTTCAATCGTGTAGATGTGTGCCTTTCCTTTGATTTATGTGTATGGCCCAACACGAAAATGAAAAATAAAGAGAACTGTCAAATTAGATTCAAGACTTTGGTTTCAACGTGTAATAGCCACTGATCAGTGGTAATAGCGCTTGAAACAGCGGACGAAATAACAAAGAAGAATTCGGAGAAGGTGCATGCAACTAGATTCATGGTGTAATAGCAGACTTATGAATTATCCATAATCTCTGTTCTGAGCTTCACGAAAATTGAGTGCGTTCAACACTATGTACGCTCAGTAACTAAACGCTGAGTGTTTATATACGAAGTCAAAAAGTCGAGTTCAGTTTGGGTTGAAATGTGGTTGGTTGCTTAGACCATATAGTACATGGACTGCGCTTTCATCATGGCTGTAGGGTTTTAACATAGAAGGCCGCCTTTTTTCGGCAAATTAGACGAAATAAGGTCATTGACATGGAAAATATTTTTAAATGTAATTTTAATAATTGGCTAAGAGCCCACTGCTGTTTTGTGTGTGTGAGTGATCGCAAAAATTCACTGGTATATTTATATAGATCTTAACTTTTTATAAGCGTGGTTGGGGCCTTTGTCGGTAAACTAAAGAACGCATGGTCTTATTTATATAAGTTGTTTAACTTTGGACAACTGTCCAACTTTGGAAAATGTGTTTAAAAACCTTGTTTATTGTTGTTTTATAGCTGCCTAACTAAGACACAAGAGTAGATTATCCTAACCGTGAATAATGTGATATTTATTTTTATTAAATAAAGCATATTTCCACCAATTTGAAAATAGTTAGACAGTGTCTAAGTAGACAAAAATTTTATAAATACGACTGGCATTTTCCATACATCATTACCGATTTTCAAATTTCCTTATGAAAAGTTAAGATCTATATAAAAATACCAGTAAATTTTTGCTATCATCCACACCCTAAATTTGATGTAGGCTCTCGGTCTATGAGGCATTCGGAGAATGTTGATGTTTACACATCTTAACCGTGAGTCCCAACACTCACACTTTTTTTTAATTTATTGAGAGTCTATTTATATTTAAACAATTAATTAAAATAATAAATTTGTAAATGAGGCTGACGGCTAAGCCATAGCTTTAAGATTCAAATTTTGTAATTACAATTTTTATTTAATAATTGTTAATAAATGAATATCTTACTTACTTACTTACTTATAAAGAAATATTTTTCATGACCTTCATTATGTAGCCACAATTACAAATAGCACCCTGCATGTATAAGTATCCTACTACTCAATAACATTTTTTGCCTGTTTCGTAAAAGGTAAACAACTTATCACAACTCACCTTAGATCAAAAGTTATGACCATTTGAATCTAATAAAAAAAATAAAGAGTAGATCATTTCATTTAATAAAACAATACTAAAAGGTCAAAATAAGCAAAGTATTTCCTTCTATTTTAAAAATTATGATTTATTTGAATTTGTTTGAGAATCATTTTTGATTGAATTCAAATGTTCATAACTTTTGATCTAAGGTGAGTTCTGATAAGTTGTATACCTTTTAAGAAATTGCAAAACTAAGACAAGCTTTCAAAAGCAAAATATGTTATTGAGTAGTAGGATATTTCTATAAAAAGTTAAATAAAAATTACATAAAAATAAGAACAATCCCTGAAAATTTCATGCTTTTAGCACCAAAACTCAAAAAGTTATGCACCTTTTGCCATTTTAGAAAAATTGCGATTTTCAAAGACATTTAAGCAAAATTATTGAAAAAGCACTGGGAGCGAGCTCTTAATGGTGTTCGATTTTGAATTTGTTGGTGTTAATTTTTTGGTTTCAATCTAAGCTTCATAATCTCGCCCGGTCCCAGTTGAATTTCGAGAAAGGTGTTTTTTTTTAATCACCCTATTGCCCAACTCTTTGTCCCTTTCTAAATAGTGAATAGTGAAAAAAATGAATGTGTCAATGATTTGAAAGCCTTCAGCAAACGTTGTTCTTCTAACGATTATATTTTGTGTGATAATTATAAAAAAAGCCTGACAAAGGATGAAACCTGGCCAAAGCCTGATTGGACATTAAAAGCCTGACGCGTCAGGCGAAATCCTGACGGATGGTAAGCCCTTTCCAAAAAGCAATGGATTGGCTGAAAAGGGGGTAGCGATTGCCAAGAATATTCTCAAACGATGTTATGAAGTGAATGAGGTGAACAAGTTTCAGTATAGAATTCTAGAATACAATACTACGCCAATTGCTAGTATGAAATTAGCACCTTCGGAACTTTTTTTTTGGTAGGTTGATTAAAACAAAATTGCTAATAACGGAACAATTACTTCTCCGAAATAGTATATGGAAAGAGATATTCAGAAAAAAATTAACAATAAAAAGGGGGGGTAATTAAGTAAATTAGTCATATTTAAAAAATGGAAAAGAGTGGCACTATGGAAAAGTAGTTGGGATTGTTAATGACCGCTCCTATATCATAAAGGATACTTTTCAGAATTATTTTAGACGTAATCGTAGGTTTATTGCTAAAACTGAAAATGAAGATTTTAATACTAGTGACTTATTATTTGAAGAAAATGTTAAATCGGGTTTTCTAGATAATTTACCGGAAATACAAATTGTTGAGCCAATTTTGGAAAATGTAACGCGGAATAGAGATGTTAATGAAGAATTAGAAACTTCTATGAAAAATGTTATTGTAGATGAACCAGAGCTCCCAGTGAAAGAAGAAACTGTGTATTCTTCAGAATATGAAACCGCTGGTAGTCATGATTCAGAAACAAACTCAGGAAGTGATTATGAAGTTAATTCAAGTCCTAATAGGACTTAAGGACAACTATAGAACGTGAAGTGGTTGTATTGTTAAACCACCGCGAAAATATGACTGGTAATTGTTGTAACAGTCATTTAAGGTTGCCTGGTCCACAATATACTTTGTTTATTGTTAAAATTTAATTAATTTAAAAGCAAAAAGTGTGTAATGTTATATGTTTTTATATACTATGGCAGCACTGTCTGTCATTTCAGTTCAGTCATTCATTAACCACCAAGCGTGAAAGATATATATAATACTGTGAAATAAAGATAATTTATTATAACGTTTTAATAAAGACTTTTATTTTTAACAGAACTATTTCAATTGTTACAGCTTTAGAGCAGTTTTCACATTTGTTTGAATCGTGGGTTTTCCGATGCGATTTTTTATGTGCCTGAGTAGCAAACAATGGACGAACATTTTTCTCTGGTCCTTTTGAAATCTTAATCAGCTGTTGTTTTTTATTGTTCCCACTGTTGCTGTTTTTCTTGTCATCAACTCTAGGGCTAAAGGTACTGAGGTAAAATAATTGTTCGCGGTGATGTTGTAACCCTTGTCCAGATACTTGTCTGCTAGTCGCATCAAGAGTTGATGTGATCGATTATCACCCGGTTGCTGACCAACATATATTTCTCCTTATAGGGGATAGTTGGTCTTAGCGTCCACAATCCTAAATATTTTTACACCATACTTCCCAGGTTTATTGGGCATGTACATTTTAAATGGGCATCCGCCCCTTGTGCCAACGAGTTGTTCATGGATGGTAAGCTCTTTCGTAGGATGATAGAAGCTGTTCAGGTTGTTTTGAAATAAGTCCCACACATATCTAAACGCAGCTATCTTATCGGTTTGGAGGCGAAAAACCCCATCATCTCCCATCATCGAAACGTATAAACCACTGATATCTATAATATACTGGATAGTGTATCCCTACAAGAAAGTTGACTCAATTTGAAGAACTTTTATAGCGGAGCTGCACTGATATCTATATACACTGGATAGTGTATTCATAAAACATTTTTGAGGCAAAAATATAGTCGTGGCCGGTACCCTCATATAACAGTATAACAGCGGCGCTAGCGGAATGGACGCTACTGGACTTGCATTTTCTTTTATTTTTTTCAATATTTACAGCCGCAATGCTTGTTGACATCAACTGATATCAAATAAATGCTCAATTTCGGCAAATATCTTCAATCTCTTTCTTCATTTGTATAGAGCGAGATATGAGGTCGTGGCCGGTACCCTTTAAAAAACTTGCCTCACAAAAACTGTTATACACTATAGGCTATTCACTATCCAGTATATTATAGAGATCAGTGCGGAGCTGCCTACTTTTTTGTATAACAGTTTAACTTTATAACATATAAAAAGTGACGCAGTCAAACGCCAAAGAAGTTAAACTAGAAGTGGAAAATTTGAAACACTGTTCTCAATTTGTTGAATTTTCGTTAAAAAAATAAATTTAGGGAGAAAAAAACATTATTATTGAAATTTTTTTCGATTTTTAAAGCTTAAATACATCTTCGCAAAGGTATTATCTTCAATTATTAATACCTCATTTGTTAGTTGTGAGTACGTCGCGTCAGATAATTCATTCGTATATTTTTGTGTTGTTAGTTCAGGTGGTAGGTGGCAGTAATAATTGCAATGGCGATGATAAAATGAAACATAATTTCTATTTTACGGATGTGCATCCAGAACTCCAGAAAACAATCAGTGATGTTTGTTCACAAACGCATTTCAACGCATCTAAACCAAACCCATCTACATGGAAGTTACAAGTCCCAACATCGCCCCGTGCTGCTACCCGGTGTATGACAAGGGACTTGGTCCCGATGCAAGCCCAAATTAACATCGATGGAAGTATTCGGACAATGGTTGTAGCAGCAGCCTATTTTGCCGGTGACGAAACCAACATACCACCGATCGAAGCACAAAGGTTAGTGGAGTACTGCAACCAAAGGAAGCTACCACTACTAGTCGGATGCGATGCAAACGCCCACCATACGACATGGGGTAGCACCGACATAAACCAAAGGGGTGAGTACCTTTTAGACTTTATGTTGGCAAAAAATCTAGAAATATTTAATGTAGGGAATACACCTACTTTTGTTACTAGAATAAGAGAAGAAGTTCTGGACATAACTTTTGGAACTCCTAACGTAGGTCTTCTAATAAGGGATTGGAGAGTATCCAATGAACCCTCAATGTCTGACCATAGAATAATAGTGTTTACCTTGAAAGGCTTTCTCACAGAGAATATCTCTGGAAGAAATTTTAAGAAAACAAACTGGAGCCTATACACAGATACTCTAAGATATAACTTAGAACGAATAGGCCCAGCTAGTACGACATATAGTCACCTTGAACTAGAACTTAATGTTAACGAGTTTAGTGGGGCTATACAGGAGGCATTTGAACTCAGTTGTCCTATTAAACCAATGACTAAACAGAAAGACGCTACGTGGTGGAACAGCAATCTGTCAAAGCTAAGATCCAAGGTAAGAAAACTCTTCAATGAGGCAAAAAGAACCAGGGAATGGCAGAATTACTCCGAAGAACTAACAAATTATAATAAGGAGATAAGAAAGGCCAAAAGAAACAGTTTTACTAAATTCTGTGAGGGTATCTCCTCAACCCCTTCTGCGGCAAGAATACATAAAGCTCTTGCAAAAGATAAGTCCATTACATCATTAGCACTCAGGTATAATGATGGGAGTTTCACAGAGAATGAAGAGCAGAGGTCCACGCTGCTTAACACGCATTTTCCAGGCAGTCTACCGTTGGGAGACAACTCTCTGGAGAGAACACCTCTCAAACCTAACAGAGAAGACTGGAAAACAGCCGTAAAGATATGCTCAAGTAAAAGGATAGAGTGGGCGATTAGCACCTTCCAACCTTTTAAGTCACCAGGGGTAGATGGCACCTTCCCAGCCCTTTTGCAAAAGGGAAAAGAAGTTCTCATGCCCTATCTTATTAGTATCCTTCGAAGTAGTACTGCTCTTGGGTATATACCAAGTCTATGGAGAAGGGCTAAATTAATTTTCCTCCCCAAAATTGGGAAAAAAGATACAACCCATCCAAAGTCTTTCAGGCCAATAAGCCTAACATCTTTCATACTGAAAACCTTGGAAAAAATTATTGATAACTTCATTCGATCCGAAGTTCTAATACATAGGCCTCTTAATCAGCGACAGCATGCCTACAGAGCGGGTAGATCTACAGAAACCGCCCTATTTGAGCTCACTAATACCTTACAAAAAGCTTTGGACGCAAAAGAAACAGCATTAGCTGCTTTTCTAGATATAGAGGGAGCGTTTGACAACACCTCCCATAGTGCAGTCAACAATGCCCTTGTAAGGAAGTGCGTTCCCATCACCATAACTAGATGGATAAACGAAATGCTAGGCACTAGAACAGCAGAGGCACAAGCAGGCACAACTGTACAGAAAATCATCACTGCAAGAGGTTGTCCTCAGGGAGGGGTACTATCACCCTTGCTTTGGAGTCTCGTAGTAGATGAATTGCTAGAAAATCTTACTTTCCAAGGCATTCACTGTATCTGCTTCGCTGATGATATAGTAATCACAGCCTTAGGGAAGTTCGAAGAAACTCTTTGTGATATAATCCAAAGAGGACTAACAATAACTAGGAAATGGTGTCTATCGGTAGGACTATCAATCAATCCTACTAAGACGACGATTATACCATTTACCAAGAGGTTAATGCCGCGCATGAAGCCAATTCGACTAGCTGGGGAAGAAATCGAAACACAGAGAGAGGTAAAGTATCTAGGAATTACACTAGATAGCAAGCTCCTCTGGAACAAGCATGTAGAAAAACAGTCGGGAAAGCCACAAAGGCCCTAATGATATGCAAGAGACTTGCAGGCAAATCATGGGGTAGCAAACCTAACATCCTCAGATGGATGTACACCATGATGGTAAGACCCATCATTGCCTATGGTGCAGTTGCATGGCACAAAAGAACCGAATTAGTAACAACTAGGAAAGCACTAGATAAAATCCAAAGGCTCGCATGTATATGCATCACTGGAGCAATGAGAACTTGCCCTACAGCTGCTATGGAGGTAGTCCTTCATATGTCTCCTCTACACGAGGTCATTCAAAGTGCTGCAAAGGGAGCTATCATGAGATTTGCCAAAGAGGGAACTGGGACAGGAAAATGTATAAGGTTCACTACAAGAGACAGCTTGCCAAAGTCCGCAGTAACAAACCTCATTGACATCCCAAGAGATAGCATGATCAAAACATATAACTTCGAGAAAAACTTCCAAACGAAGCTAAGCAACAAAAGAGGGTGGGTAGGTGAAACAACAAACTACACACTTAAAGCGAATACCATCAAGTGGTACACTGATGGATCGAGAACGACTGAAGGGACTGGGGCAGGAATTTTTGGGCCAAGAACCAAACTTTCTATTCCGATGGGACAGTCAACTAGTATTTTCCAGGCGGAAGTGAATGCCATAGATATATGTGCAGATCGTAACCTCGAAAGGAATTACCGACACCAAGACATCACAATCATGTCAGATAGCCAAGCAGCGCTCAAAGCACTCAGCTCCTATTCCATCAACTCCAAAATAGTATGGGAATGCATAGGCAGGCTAAATGAACTTGGCAAAAACAACAAGGTCACACTTCATTGGGTACCTGGACACGTTGGTGTTCAGGGTAATGAAGAAGCAGACTCCCTAGCAAAAATAGGAGCTAAAACCACCTTAACGGGACCAGAGCCTTATTGTGACTTAGGGGAAAATGTCATCAAAGACAAAATCAAAAAAGAAGAGGAGGCCAATAGATCCAAAAATTGGAAAGAACTCCCCAAACTGAGGCAAGCAAAACTCCTACTTGGGAATTATAACCAAGAACGTTTTAATGACTGCATCAGTTTAAGCAGGAACAACCTCAGAATCATAACGGGCCTCCTCACCGGCCATTGCAAACTAAAAAGGCACCTAAATATACTAGGCCTAGTAAACAGTGCCATATGTAGATTCTGCAATATTCTAGAGGAAACACCAAACCACATATTAGGCAGTTGCGATGCACTCGTTCACCAAAGGAAGAAACACCTGGGACGCTACCAGGTGGAGGAATGCAATCTATCCTCCCTGAGAATACCCCAAATACTTAAATTCCTTAGAGAAATAGGTTCGGAGGAAGAGCTATAGTATGGAAATCCTCATCCAGCTCTAAATGGGGGCACAATAGATCTATAGGTCGCAGTGCTATACACCCCACAATAATTCATTCATTCATTCATTCATACTCGGTTTGGAAGATAAACCGGTGTGTGTTGATCTAGTCGGTTTTGTCTGTTTTTTTGTTTTGTTTGTTTTTATAAATTTTTTTGTTCCCACGAGTACCGAAGAAATAAAGGTCCGTCTGTACAGAGATTCGCATATACAGATAAGGCTAGTTAATCCGGAGGTCGCCAGGTATCCGCATTTTCTGTTAACGACTGAGCTATTTTTGAAATTGGGCCCCAAGCCTGGCTGATCATCGGCACGAGTCGTTTTACACCACTGATCCCGTCCAATTGGAGTTGGGAGAGGGGAGGAGGGTTGAGGTTAGGAATTTCAGACAGCGTCATGCCGTACCGTCGAGAAAGGAGGTAAGGAATGTAGGAGAGCGTCATCACCGTACCGTACATGGGAGGAAAAAACGATAGACAACGTCATCGCCGTTCTGCCGAGAGGGGAGTGTTACTACACAGGGTGAGGAAATATTGGACAGGGTCATCGCCGTGCCATCAAGGAGGGGTATGGGGGAGAAGTGGTAGCGACGGACAGCTGCATCGCCGTGCCGCCGAAGGTTGGCAAATAAAGGAAAGGTAGGGTGAGGGGATAGAGAGCGAGGTCTCATCTCGAGATTAAATCTCGAGAACATTTGACCTTACTCAGCTTCTACAACTCGACAAGTTCGACGCTCGGGTAAAAGAAAAATTGTAGAGCATTCAACTTTCTGCAAAATCCAAAAAATTAAAAATAAATTGAAATTTGGAACCGGTGGTCTGCAGTCGTGATTGTTTATTACTTCTTGACAATAGGTACTTTTTAAATATTCTGATTATTATGTACTACTAGCTGTCCCAGCTCGGCTTCGCTCGGGTTCACAAATCTAGGTTTTGAAAAAAATTAATAGTGTTGGGCGCCAGTTATATGTTTAATTGAAAACCACCATTGAATTTGTTAACTGTAAATTTTAAAACATTTTTCTTACCGAAGTAGTAATTTCTGAGGTTTCTGAGATCTTAGTAGATTGGGTGTTGCGGTTATGCCCAAAAGATGGCGCTGTTTAAACAAAATATATAAAAACACGTGCGATCGATAATGCAATGTTGTTCCAAATTTTCAAACGAAGGTTCTTTACCGACCTTCGGAGATTTGAGATTAAAACAAACGAACATTTACATTTTTATTTATACAGATTGTTTACTTGTATGTTGTTTAATTTTGTTTTTTATTTTTTATTTTGTTTACACTATTTTACTTTTTTACTTACCATTAAAACATGAACTTATGATGAAGCTCTGATTGTAGTTTGCCGCTTGCTCTAAACTTTACTTTTAAAAAAAACTCCCCAACTGTAGATACATTGTACATGTGATGTACATAGCTAGAAACTATCTTGGCAAACTACACATTGTTACAACAAAAATCCGTCACAAATTTAACATCATTTATTTATTGCAGAAAAATCAGTGCTTTAGTGATAAATTAGAAACCATCAAATCACGAAATATTTATAAACATTTTACCGAAACATCTAATGCGGATATACATAAAAATATGTTGAGAGACCTGAGAGATATTTTCTATGTAAATAAGCATATTTTGTATAATCTCAAAAGAACATACTTAAGTAATAATTTTTTTATTTTCTAGAGTATAGATTTAGGTTTTGGTTTAATGATATCTAAAGCAATTCTTGCGCATGTAAATTCAGAGCAGAAACTATTTAAAAAAAAGCTACAGAGCTTTAATGCAGATTTGTATCGATCAGATAAGAACTTGAAGAACTCAATTTGCAGAATTAAACTAGTTGAGCAAAATAACGACAGTGTTTTAAGATTGAATAACTCAAAAATTCTACGCCAATTTCACTACCAGGAAAATAATAATGAAGGCATCGAAATCCTTTTGCAATTTGAATTTGAACTTCAGACACAATTGCTAAAACTTAAAGAAAAAAAAATACGTAATAATTTGGAAGTTATTTATGGGATATTGGATACACGAGAAATGAAAACAGCTAACCTTGTAAGAACAGAGAAAAGAAGTCAATATGATAGCAACTCTCAAGTTGAAGTCAAACCTAAAATTTCTGCGACTAAAAGCTTACCGAATTCTAGTTTATCAACGGTGATTAAACAGATTTCCTTTAAAACTAACTCGAATGCAATTGCAAATGAAAGTAAAGCCAAGATAACTGCAGCCCACCAGCAGGCCCGTCCAAAATTATTTGGTGGATCCCTTGAGGACTACATACAAATTACAAAAGAACAAATTCCACTGATCATGATGAGTTGCATTAGAGTTATAAGCACATATGGTACATTTTAACCTTGTTTTATTACTTTTAATGTTTTAAATTACACATGTTTTTTTTATTTAATTAAGGTCTACACAGCCAAGGTATTTTTCGAGTATCTGGGTCACAAATTGAGATTATGAATTTTCGTGAAAGTTTCGAAAATGGGAAAGATCCATTAGCTGGAGCTACAGATGCATCAGATATGAATTCAGTCGCTGGTGTTTTAAAATTATATTTAAGAGAACTTCAAGAACCTCTTTTCCCAAGCAAATATTTCAATTTTTTTATATCTCTCAAACGTAAGTTTATCCTGATTTGTTAACAAAATTTGTATTAAATATTTTTTATAATTTTCAGAGTTGGAATCAGAAAAGGAAGTGGTTGCCGAGATGAGAAATTTTTTCAATGCCATATCACAATCTGTTGTTATTGTAATTCGCTTCTTATTTGCGTTTTTGAATCAGTAAGTATTAAATATAGAAAAGAGTGATCACTTAATCAGTTTAAAGGTAGAACAAACGGAATCATCTTTAAGACTAGAAGCCCAAAGCTATTTTTAGGTGTGAGTGATAACAAAAATTAACTGGGCTCTCATCGCGTAAGACGATGATCGTCGGACGATGCGACGCGTCGCGTCGTTTTGACGATTGTTTTGCTTTGAAAAAATTCCAGCCGAGAGGCCCAATTTTCGACCACTTTTTGCAGCAATTGGGGCCGTATGTCAACAATAACGTGCCGAATATTCTCTTCCAAGGCGTCAATCGTCTCGGGCTTATCTGCGCAGACAAGCAACTTCACATAACCCCACAAACAATAGTCCAGCGGTGTTAAATCGCACGATCTTGGAGGCCACGCCACAGGCCCACGATGCGAGATAATGCGCTCACCAAAAGTTTCCTCCTATAAAATGATTGTTTCGTTGGCTGTATGGGGCAGTCTTGTTGGAACCAAAGGTCTTCCACATCAACATCCTCCAATTCAGGCACGAAAAAGTCATTAATCATGGCTCTATAGTGTTCCCCATTGACAGTAACATTATGGCCGGCTTCGTTTTTGAAGAAATTTGGACCAATGTTTCCCTCTGCCCATAGAGCACACCAAACAGTGACTTTTTGAGGATGTAGTGGCGTCTCAAAAATAGCTTGTGATTATGATCACTCCAAATACGACAATTTTCCTTAGTAACACACCCATTCAACCAAAAGTGAGCTTCATCGCTGAACAAAATTTTCTTGTGAAAATCGGGATCGGTGGCCATCTCGTTTTGGGCATTATCCACTAGAGTAAACGTGGTGTGAAACCGATCCATGGTTGCTCGAATTACAGGCTCTGCTGGACGATTATGTCAACCGAATATTGGATGCAGTGCGCGATGCGTCGCGTGTACCGAACCATTATTTTAGTAATAAATTTGCACGATTTGCAAAAGTTGCTCAGGCGTAAGTCTATTCATTATGAAATGGCCAACAAAAAAAAAACCTTTAACCTTGCAGTTTGGATAGGACAAGTTAGATATGAAGTGGGATCTGTATGACTGTGTAAAAGCGTTTTCGGGGCTGAACCCCAACTCCTTTTTTTTAAAATGCAAGGTTGGGCCCAAATTTTGTAACATATTTCAACGGACTAATAAGTGTAAGCATAATGGGGCAAAATTTTTAACGATTTAGTGCGATGTTAAAGCATTTTTAGTATGATACAAAGTGCCTTAACATCATACTAAATCGTTTAAAATTTTACGCCAATGATATTAAATATTTTTTTTAAAACCGTTAATTTTATATAAGAGATTTCTTTCTCTCAAACCTTGGTTGCTTACACCAGCGTATAGAACAATTGAATTTGTTTATGCCATAGGTCGATGGGGAGAAAGTAAATATACCACACTATTAAAGTTGCCGTTTTGCTAAATCGTTTAAACGACGATCGTTTTAGAAACTACGCGATGAGAGCCCTGGTATTTTTAGATAGGTCTTTACTTTTCATATTCATATTTGCTTATGAAAAGTAAAGACCTATCTAAAAATACCAGTTAGTTTTTGTTATCATTCACACCCGAAATTTTCTGTGGGCTCTCGGTCTATTACTAACTGCCTTTAGGTAGCGCTATACCAAGCTTCTTTTAGTCAGTTAGGTCCCTAGCTAACTATGGCCAGTTTCACACGTCAACTTCGTTGAGGTCCTTTTTCACTTTCGTGGAACCTGATTCGTTGTCTTTCCTAAGTGTCTCTGGAATGGATTCGTAGAATCTTCGGGCCGGACCTTTGGTGTCCATTCGCTCTAAACGCCTCTGTACAGTTCGTTGTTATTCTTCTCCTTCACTCGCTGTATCCAGATGGGACTAAAAATCAATAGTAAAGTTGATTTTTTGACCAATTTGTGGAATTAATGCTGTAGGTTTAAATATAGTTTTCCTTCGGCATTTTTGGTCGCTGTAATTTTTGCAACGAAACAATTAAGTTACATTAACTTTCCCAACGTTTCGGCAGGGGTTGCTGCCTTCTTCAGGGGTATTAGACAAAATAAGAAAAATTGATTGTAAATTTTAAATTAGCACTTCAAAGAATGAAGATGAGTCTGTATAACTTGAACGAAGCACAAATTACATGTAATTTGTCTTGCTTAATTGTTTCACTGCAAAAATTACAGCGACCAAAAAAGCCGAAAGAAACTAAATATCGCTAGGAGAATCGTCCTCTCAAGACAACCCTAACCGTTTTCATCCAAATGTGACCAGGGACCTATTTCACCACATACTTTTCACTTTACAACTCTGCACTTTTACTTTGCAAATTTTGTTTCACCAAACGCAATTTTGCAAAGAGGAAATTATTGAATTGAAAAAATTTCCTCTTTGCAAATTACGTTTCGCCAAACACAAATTTGCAAAGTGTAATGTTCTTTTTGTAAAGTGAAAAGATTTGTTTATTTTAAAAGTATTTGGTATTTTGTTTCACCAAACAAATAAACTTTTCAAATTATATTAAGAATTTTGAAAAGATTTTCAGTAATATGCAAAGAGAAATTTTCATTTGCAAATAGGAAAAGTTGTCTTAAAATAATTAAAAAAAAAACCATTTTGAAGAATATTTTGAAAACGAAAAAGTAAATAATAGTGACCAAAACACCATACCTCACTGTTTATTAAAATCATTGGGACTCATTTCATAATGAACTAAGTCCCAATATGAACTAACTCCCAAATTTATGAACTAAGTTGAACGAACTTTTGGTGGGAGTTAGTCTAGTACTTCCTAGATAACGAATATGCATTTTTTGAGTTTATTTTTTTGAATGTTTTGGAAAAAAACTTTTTTTACCAACTTTTTTTGATTTTTTAAGAAATGGCACTTCCTAGATCACGAATATGCATTTTTGAAGTCGCTAGGTCGCTTAGTTTAGCCGCAAGTCAAGTTTAAAGGTGTCAACTTTGATGCCTCTAGCACGTCTAGTTTAGCCGCAAATTGCGTTTTAAGATAAAAGTCGATTTTTCATATAATGCGATGCATCAATTGAAAGGTGGTACTTCCTAGATAACGAATATGCATTTTTTGAGTCGCTGCGATGCTTAGTTTCCAAATGTCCGCAAATCTAAAAATGTTTTTTTGGAAAAAAACTGTTTTTTTTTGATTTCAGAGTAATTCCTGAATTTAACTCAGCTCTTCTACCAAAACGCGTTTAAAAAAAAATAGAAAGGGTGTTTAAATCCTTGGAACCCGCGCTGCGGGCCAGGCCAGGTACTTTTTTGCAAGAAAATAAATGAAAAGATTAATTTTGAATCATTTACACTAATTTGGTACCTATACTGTCCATTATTTTTTAAAATCCATATTTCATCTTAATAGATACAATCTCAGATATACTTTGCAACTTTGCAAAATACGAATTCAAATGCAAAGTTCTATTGCAAGTTGGTGAAACACTTTTACTTTACACTTTTCAAAAATAGTCTGAAAAATTGAAAAGTGAAAAGTCTTTGTACTTTGCAAATATTGTGAAACACTGCGCTTTTACTTTGCAGGAAATTATTTTTTTGCAAAGTTGCAAAGTGAAAAGTGTTTGGTGAAATAGGCCCCAGGTCAAAGTCTCATTGTGGTTACATCAGAAACTTTGAGGTGACTCAAAATACGATGAAATAACAACTATTTTACGAAGGATAAAAAACCAAAACAGTAGAAAATATTGTTTTTGTTTTTTTATTTAACAACAATTTTGACATGCTACAAATTAAAAAAACAACAAAGTAGAGAGGGTTGTAGAGCCCTCAACCCACATTTTCCTAGCCTATGAACTGGCGGTGATGCCGGACTCAATCTTCCCAATCTAAACAGCGTTTTAGTTTGCTTTTTACCAGAGAACTTTTCGAATTGAAATTTTTTCTTCTATGTAATGTTTGAGAAGCAAATACCAGAACCTTCAAGTAATTTCCGGAACCTGTGTAATAAGTATAAAAGCGCCTGTTTGGCCGACAGAGGATACAGTTTGATTTTAATGGTGAAAGTATAAAGTTGGTTGTAATAAAAGATAAGTAATAGCTTCGGAAATTAGTTTCGGTATATTTGAGTATTACATAATAAATTGTTTTTATATACGAAATAAATAAGTGGAAGTAAATAAGTTTTATTTATCGAACATGAGAAACATTAAATTGGTGTGAGAAGTGGGATAAAACTTTATTTATCTCTGCATTCAGATAATTTATTGTGTGTTAACAGACAACAATTACAAAAGTGAACGTCGGTTGTGAAAAAAAAAAGAAAGAGCAAACAAGTACGTCGGACATGACCAATATGCTGTCTCAGCTGCTCGCCAAATTTGAAAGCCAAGCACAAAAAAATATTCTAGAAAATCAAAGCCAAGAACAAAAGAATCTTCTAGAACAACAACGCAGTTAACTAAATAGTCTGCTCGAAAAACAAGAGAAAAATCTTCTTCAACAATTTCAAGAACAGACAAATCTGCTTGAAGGTAAGTTAGATGAATTTGACAACAGAATTGTTGCTCTTGACGAGCGTGTCGATAAGCAATTTTCGACTGTTGATAAACAATTATCGACAATAGAAGCAGATTTCGAAGAAAAAATCGAATACATTACAAAGGATAAAACAAAGAAAATTTAGGTTCGAGAAAGTTCTGGCGACTGTCCAAAGAAAAAGGAGATGCATTCACCAACCTTCGATGGACAAAATTCTTGGTCAATCTACAAAAAGCAGTTTGAGGCAGCTGCTTCAACAAACGGCTGGGATGAGGAAGACAAATGTATAGTTCTAACGCTTGCTCTCAGAGGACCTGCTGCTGAACTCTTACAAAGCATACCAGCAGATAAAAATGGCAACTTCAATGTTCTAGTTCAGACCATTGACAAATGCTTTGGAGATGGCCATATGCAAGAAGTCTTCCGCGTCCAATTCCAGAGTCCAGAAAAGAGGAGAAACTCTGCAACAGCTCCAAGCAGATACGAACGATTGGCGCACCTGGCATATCCAGGTGCAGGGGATGAAATCATCAACTAATTCGCAACAGAAGCTTTTACAGTGACGTTTTTGACCAAGTTGAATTTTATATGAGTTCTCTTCGGTTGTGTTGGTAGTATTGGTGATTAAATGAAAATTGTTTCATTATATTTTTCCCAACGTTTCGACGGTGGTTGCCGTCTTCAGGGGAGCTTTATTTACAAAAAAGAAATTTAAATTTTTATTACATGTGTATATGCAAATACTCATAGGCGGACAAAGTATGACTTACATCAAAATTTAAAAAAAGAAGATACATAATATGATAAAATAAATTTTAACTTAAAATTAAAATTATAAACTTTCTTAGAAGCCTAGTCTGAGGTATGTCAACTGTCAGCCATGGCAATTTATTTTATAAACCACATCTGAACCGCGGCGGTCTTTTTCCGTTTTCTTCTTAAGGCAGGTGAACAGCGACGCTACAGTCTGGTTCGACTTGTATGCCAAGTTCACGTCAGGGTTGTTTTTTCCGACCATTTCCTTAAAATTTTCGGAGAGTTTAGTATCAAGTTCCTTATGACTTCCAACGGAAAGATGTTGTCTAAGAGGATATGGGTAACCCTTTTCTCATTAGCGGAGTGGAATTTTCGGTCACCCAACGCAAACACTTTGTTTATTAAATTGGATGCAGTAGTTATATGTTTGGCTTGATTTCGGAAATTGACAAGTCTTCCAGATGCCGTATCCTTCTGTTACTAGTCGAAATAAAGCCGGTGATTTTCACGATGAATTTTGACATCCAAGAACGCTATCGATCTACTTTTTTCTCTTTCTGCGGGGAATTGAATTTTTCCATGAAATTGGTTCAGGCGTAGTAAAACATTATCAATTTCCTCTTTGTCAACAATCGCAAAAATATCGTCAACGTATTTGGCTATAAACTTTGGTTTGTAACCCTCTTTAAAACATTCTTCGAGTAAAAAGTCGAGCGATTGTCGGAGAGTTGATTTCCCATCGGCATTCCGTGGACTCGTTTGTATACATTTTCTGAACAAGACGGCAAACATCGTCGAAATGTTGGGAAAAATATAACGAAACAATTTTTCATTTAATCACCAATACGACGACCCACACAGCCGAAGACAACTTACTTAACAAACTCTTGAAAAATTCATAACAAAAGCTTTTGCCCGTTCTGTATCTGATATCAACCTTCAGCGATCGATTCTAACTGCTGGAAAACGCACGCTTCCTGAAGCATTAGCGTTCGCCCTGACTATGGAAGCAGCACAACAGGCTTCTAAAGGAGTCGATCGGGTAAGAGAACTAGAAATCGAGGAGTGTTTTTGCCGGAGAACAGCCTTCCAAAGGAACCAACGAGATGGACCTGCTGGATGCTGGAATTGTAACAAGGCCGGACATCTCCGACGCCGAGTACATCATTGGAATCGACTTTATGAAAGATCCCGGAGTAATCCTTGACATCGGAAAGCAAGTTCTTAAGTACCGAAATATGGAAATTCCTATAGTTTATGGCAACGAAAACTCACCAACACTAAGGACTGTCATAAAGGAAGATATTTGCCTGCCACCTTCTTCAAAAGTGTTCATTTGGACGAAAATAAAGGGTGATTTGGGTAGCCATCGATACCTTATGGTGGAGCCAGACACTGAGATGTCTTCCCGAAACATTATCCTGGGGAAGACTAATGCGGCACCAAACAAAAAGATGGTGCTCGTACGGATACTCAACATAAAACCATGCGAAGTCAAGCTTAAAAAGGAAGAAGTTGTTGGAAGGTGTGAATCTGTATCCGCAATAACTAAAATCACAGAAGCTGACACACACATATCTTTGGACCCTGGGAAATTGAACTTCATAAAGTTTAAACTTCTCAAGTCTTCAAAATTATGTGAACATCAGCTTAATGTTGCTGGAAGCCTCCTTCACGAGTACGCCCACCCAGTGGGCAGTATGGTAGAACACAACTGGTGCAGCATCGAATCGACACAGGAGACGCGAGACTGATTCGGCAACCAGCATGACCTCTCCCATTAACCAAACAAGCCGAAGTTGATGAGATGATATCGACCATGAAGAAAGATGGGATAATCAAAAATTCTAAAAGCCATTGGGCATAACCAGTTGTTCTTGTCAAAAAGAGGGATGGAAGTACTCGATTCTGTGTGGACTATTGGAGGTTGAACGATGTGACAAAAAAAGACAGCTACCCTCTGCCAAGAATCAGCGATACTTTTGATGCAATGGAAGGAGCTGAATGGTTCTCAACACTGAACTTGAAAAGTAGCTACTGGCAGGTATAAATCCATACAGAAGACCGGGAAAAGACGGCTTTCTCCACAGATCTGTGGCAAATCAAAGTAATGCCTTGCGGACTATGCTTTATGTGAATCAAATATCTTAATATATAGATTCTATAGAAACTCCAAAATAACAAAGAACAAATAATAATAGGAACGTTATTTAATTGATTTATTGATAAGAATAATCAACAAATATTTTACATGAAATAATAGTTTGTTGATTAATAATAACGATAACAAAACAGTGTTAGATATAGTAAAGTAGTTGTTGTATGTAATATCCAACATCCCTCCTCAACGGTCTAATCCTGTTAGTTTAGATAAAGTTTTTAATTTCTCCTTGCCCAATGGTTTTGTCATCATATCGGCTGCCATGTGTTTGGTTGGACACCATTTCAACTTGATGACATTTTGTTCAATTAACTGTCGAATATAATGGTATTTTGTAGAAATATGCTTTGTTCGATTGCTAAATTTGTTGTTTTCACTTAACTTGATGCATGATTGATTGTCCAAACATTATAACAGGTTCCACTTGTTCCTTTCCAAAATCTTTACACAATTTTAATAACGACATACATTTCTGACTAGTTTCTAAAAGCGCAATATACTTTGCTTCTGTTGACGATAGAGCTATGCAAGTTAGTTTTCGACATGCCCAACTCACAGGTCCTCCATTAAACATGAATAAATAGCCTGTATTTGATTTTCTTGCGTTTTGATCTTGAGCCCAGTCAGCATCTGCATTTCGTGTTAGTAGATTTCTTTCCAATTTTTAGTTCAAAATCTTCTGTTTTCTTTAAGTATCTAAATGTTCTTTTTACTTCACTCCAATCAATATCAGTGGAAATTTCAACCTTTTGACTCAAAATTGATACACTTGCAGATAGATCTGGTCGTGTATTTGTAGATAAGTACAAAAGTCCACCAATTACTTCACGATATTGTGCATTATCCTTCAAAGGGTTTCCATTTTCATTTGTCTTGAAATAACCAATGTCTAGTGGAATATTTGATGGTTTTGCATTTTGAAGTGAATACTTGTCGAGTAATTGATTGATGTAATATTTTTGATTTACATATAATAAAAATTCCATCTTCATATTTTCGAACTTGCACTCCCAAATAGTTTTTGATTGGTCCTAGATCAGTTAAATTAAAGTATTTTTGCAAATGTTGCCCACACTCTTTAATTTTAAATTAAATTCTTGGCTATTTTAGCTATTGAACCATATCTCTGAGGACTGAGGAGGCTGGCCTTTTATCGATCGGTTTGAAGATCTTAATTTTGTTCCTTCAAGCGTGTTATTTTGATCACTTTCCATAACTTGTTGGGATAAAGTTGTCTCTTTTGTTGATTGAATGTTATCTATATCTTTTTCTTCATAGTTTTGTCTTTTGTTAAGTTCAGTAATTACTTCCTCTTCTTTATGGATTTTTAATAATTTTTATTTTCTTTCCACTTCAAAAATTTTCGATATTCCAGGTTTATCATGGTTTGACTTTTTGCAGAAGATACAGAATTTTTCCTTTAAAAATTTTTTTTGTGCACCTTCATAGCAGAGTCATTTGAACAGCTTAAATGTCCCATATTTTTGCGACGTTTATATTCCTCAATTAGCTTGCCTGTAACAAGACTTAATGTCAAATCTTGCTCTGGTCTATTTTCTACCGCAGTGATAAGGCTGTTGAAGGAATCTGGGAGGCTGCAAAGAAGCATTGCAACAATTAGGTGGTACATAAGTTCTTCACCAAGTGCTGTTAGCTTTTCTACTAAATCAAGCATTTCACTGATGTGTTCTTGCATATCACCATCATCATCTAATTTCATTGAACAATCCAGTATGAATACTTTACTTGTTAATGTTGACTTTTCATGGTTGTTTTTAAGTGTAGTCCAACCTTCTTTTGCTGATTTTGCATTTCGTATGTGTAGAATTTGATTATCTTAAATGAGAATTCCGATGGTTGCACGAGCTTGATCATCATGTTTCTTCCATTGGTTTGATAGTTCAGATGGAAGCTCATTTTTGTACCATATTTCTTCTCGAGTAAGCAGCACCTCTACTTCATATTTCCAGAGTTGGTAATTTTCATTATTAAGTTGCTTGATGACACCTAAACTCATGTCTGCCATTTCTTATTCAATTTTCAAATTTTTAAATAACTTCTTATGACCTTTGCTATTTGGTTGAATTATGGGCCTATAACCTATTGGATTATGTGAATCAAATATCTTAACATATAGATTCTATAGAAGCTATAAAATAACAAAGAACAAATAATAATAGGAACGTTATTCAATTGATTTATTTGATAAGAATAATCAGAAAATATTTTACATAAAATAATAGTTTGTTGATTAATAATAACGATAACAAAACAGTGTTAGATATAGTAAAGTAGTTGTTGTATGTAATATCCAACATATGCAACATTTGAGCGTTTGATGGAGTGCGTTTTACAGGGACTTACTTGGAAATCTTGCCTAGTCTATTTGGAGGATGTCATCGTTTATGGTAAAACATTTTATGAGCATTGTGGAAACCTTAAGGCAGTGTTCCAGAGGCTTCGAGAAGCAAACTTGAAACTAAATCAAGATAAGTGTGCATTTTTCACGTCTGAAGTTCAATACTTGGGACATATTTTCCTTCCCAAGGAATAAAGACTGATCCTGAGAAAGTGGACACCGATAAGCAAGGTACTCTCAAAGCCAGACAAAAACTACTGTTTGACCAGAAGAGAACTAGCTCTAATATCGGCTACAAAACCCTTCCATAAGTACATCTATGGACAGTAGTTCCTTCTTTGAACAGACCATGGAACGATTAATTGGCTTTTAAACTTTAACAGCCAAATTCATAAATAACGCTTATTCCACCTTTATTCCACGACTTAACTAAACCAAGGAATAAGAGTTAAGCTATGGGTTAAAAATTTCCATGAATAAAACCAAAATGTTCATGGAATAGTAATTAGTTGACGTCTACCAGAAATCCCTTAAGAAAATCTACTACAATAAATAAGATGCCTGTTTGGTAACTTGAAATTTTCCCCAAGTTGGGTATTTTTCGTATGGGTTCTGACAGAAAATTGTGATAATTTGTAAAAAAAAAGCTCAAGTTACCAAACATACCTAAGAATTCTCTTGTTAATATATTTCTGTCAGAATTTTTATCATTTTTCAATTGTTTGTGTTGTGTCTGTTGTCGGTTTTGTTTTGAAATATTAAAATGGAAAATATAAACAAAAACCGACACCTCTTGGGTCCCCATTTAAGTCATATTCAACAATTGCAATGCGTTTCTTCATATTTTCTTTGCAAAATCTATACTTCTTCCTAAAATTCTCCTCACTTAGCACTTCCATTGGATCATACCTATTTTTATATATTTTTCTTTTTCTGGTGGTTGATGGCTGGTTGTCCAATAATTGGAAATGGGTTAAAAATTCGTTAAATCTAGCAGACATTATTATTTTTATTCAAAATTAAATTGGCAATATTCACTTAGGTAGTTTTTTTATTTCAGAATAAATTTGACAAATCTGGTTCTTATTCCTTCGCTAAACCACCTTCTTCGGTGGTTTAACTTAGTCCACGTCACTTTTTAGAAATTTTCTTTTATTCATAACATTTTGCACTTAGTCCACGGAAAAAGACCTAACCTTTCGCTATTCCATGTTTATTAATTTGGCTGTAAAAATCCAGGTCAAGTGGTGTTCTCACACAGGTGGCAGCACAAATCACCAAACCCCAATCCACCGGAAATCTATCATTCTCATTAAAGTTTCCATCCATTTTCTAAGTGCCATTTCATTTGGGATATATTGCAGAACTGACGAGAACTTATTTTCTAACCTTAAATTTAAAATTAAAGAAATAAACGAAAAAACTTAAAGTAAGTAAAAAGAAAAATGTATAATGTAAGACAAAATTCATATGAACTATAAATCCTTTAAATTTAGCAATTAAAGTCCTCAAAACAAAAAAATATCGTCTTTTATTTATTCGATACGAGAGCTGCTACAAGCGACAACATTTCTTTAATTCTTTAAATGCGAAGAAATTGGATTAATAAACCTTGAAGACTAGCACCGATTCCTCGCTCAAATGGAACTTTTTCACCCCAGTCACATCGTGTTCCAGTCATCAAATTGCAAGCTACAAAGAGAATTCACCGTAGCCGTAGTCATTCTCCATTGGACGCTGCAGAGGACGTCACATCGTAGCTGCAACGTGGCACAATCGAAATAAGTGCTGCAACGAGCAACTCATCGCAGCGTTATTGGTAATAGCCATCACCGTGGCACGTTAGCACGACCACCTAATTGTATCACGTGCTGCAAGGAGTAATTCGCCACAGCACAAAGTGATAATTATTACTTAGACAACTCGACAAAACGTCACGACGTAGCTGCAACGTGGCAACAAATACAATACGCGCTGCAAGGAGCAACACATCGTAGGTTTATAGGTATAACCATCGCCGTGTCACGTGCCACGATCAACTCATATATGTAGTATCATGTGCGCTCACGTTACCATCACCAACATCATCTCATCATAGTTCACATCATCTCGTCGTAGTTCACATCATCTCATCGTAGTTTACATCACCTCATCGAAGTCTCATCACCTCAACCGTCATTGACAACCGGGAATGAACACCCTGAGGACGATTAAGTCAACCGACTTTTAAATTAAATTTTTTTGACATGTAATTTATATATCTATAATTTGTTAAACTAAAGACATTGTATAACGTTAGGCCCCTTATGTGCCAACAAATTTAAATTTATCATAGTATCATATTAGTTATAGCCAAATTGTATATATATTATGTTCAATAAAAACTAAACAAAACTAAACACCTCAACCGTCAACCACAACGAGATACATATAGCAACTTACTACAACAAAACCTTTACATTTATTTAAGTCATCGTAAGGTGAGTCAAAAGCCTATTATCTTTTATATATTTGTTCTACCTTCGTCTGCCACATATAACATAGTCCATACAATATAGTAGGTAGTTTTCTTTTCGTCGATATGTCCCTTTACTGCAAAGCGTGCAAAATTGAGGACAATGACGACATGGTCCAATGCGACGCGAATTAACTTTTTAGTTTCTATAGATGCTTTTTTTAAAAAAAAGGTAAACAAATACAACACAGAATTAATTTTTAAGAGAGCTTTATTTAATTACGTCTACTCACTACCGAATCATAGAATCAACTCTTCGAAGAAGTTTTCCAAGATACCATAGAATAAAATAATTATTAAGCATAGGTATTCATGTTACTTCGTCTGCTCCGTGAAGGAATGTGCAAATGTTCGCAATTTTGGTGGGAACATTAATTATTGGAGTACGCATGAATCCTATTGAAAGTATCCGCTAACCGGATGTCTCTAAGATAGATGGGGAGGAATGTGTCTTGTACATAACTCGCGTGCGACGATTGGTATCATTTTACCTGCGTCGGCGTCGACAGCGACATTCAAAATCACCCCTGGAGTTGTGTGAAATATCATACACTTTTTATAGAAAATACCCCAAACGATAGTCACATTCAATTTCAAGAAACACCAAACCTTAACGAACTAGATTCAAATTCCTCAGCACACGCGGAACCCTAAACCGATAATCCACCACCCTAAATCCACCGTATCCACGAGGCTGCAAGAGAAGCGAGACAACGAATTTTTAGAAAAAAAAATATGCTCTTTTGTTTGAGATTCACTCCAGTTCAGACAGCGAAGTTGATGACATCCAAGCTCAACACAAAACTACTACCACCATGAATCCAACTACCTCAACACAACTGCAATCGCAATGGAATAGTATTATGGATACGAATAAAAAACTAGGAGCACATCAAACCAATGAGATTCGAACCCATCAACCATTTGTGAATACGTCGTCGATCTACAATGCACCTCATGGCGAAGGCCCAACACAGGGTTACCAACTTCCTAAAAGTCCAGAACCGGAGGTTTCTTCCAAAACCATTGTTTGTCCTTCTCTATCCCGAATAGCCGCGTTTTTGTCGCTTTGATGCCTTTTCGCTTTTCCGTTTTGTCGTACTGTATACTTTGATGCTTTGAATCATTGCTTTTTTGCTGCGCATTGTCAAACAAAACATTCGTAGTAATACGGAAGAAATTTCACGTTACCATACAGATCTAACACTTTTTTAAACAACACCACAACGACAACGAAATAAACTTCAATTCTAAAGCAAATGTCAGATCAGTGCTTACGTTCTGTAACTCTTGCAACGATAAAATTGATCGAGAAACGTTGAAAAATGGAACAAAAATCAAATGATTTATTTCAATTTTCGTCGCTTCTCGATTAATTTTATCGATGCAAGGGTAACAGAACGTAGGCACAGATTTATTTCCACTCTATATTTGGTATGTTTCGTAAATTAAAGTTTCTTACAATTTTTTATAATTTGCTGTCAAAACTCGTTTCATTGGCCGTGCTCAAAATTGTACTCAAAGCGATCTGAATAACTTAGTGTTGTTGCAATCCCTTGTGGAAAAACAGTTGATATCACTGAAGCAAAAACAACTCATGTTATCTAAATGAGATACTATATTAATATGAACGCAAGAACGCGTTCAAGAATGAAATAAAATAAACAAAATATTAGGCCCGGAGAAATTTTGGCTAAGTCCGAAGCCTGGAGGTTAAATCGATTTCCCGGAGTCTCCGGGTGAAAATACCCCTGTTAGTAACCCTGGCCCAACAGCAATCATGTTCAACACCAGCGCAGCAATAGCATCTACCCTCCCGAACAAACAGCAAATGGTAGCCAGACAAATCATGTCGAAGGAGCATGTAACTTTCATTCTTCAAATTGAAGAATGGCCACGTTTCATTAGCTGGTTCAAAAGCACGACGATTTCATGCGGCTATTCTAACAGCGACAATCTGCGACGACTACAAAGCTGCTTAAAGGGCGATGCCCTTAAGACAGTGGGTATTCGACTTTTTTTTCCTGAGCAAGTTCCGGGAGTCTTGAAGAGCCTTCATCAGCTGTACGGTCGTCCTGAAGACATCATAGATGACATGATCGAGAAAATTCGAAAAGAACCATCTCCAAGAATGGACAAGCTTCAATCCATTATTCAATTTTCTTTGGCAGTTGAAAATGCTTGTGCGACTATGGCAGCGGCTGGTATTCAGGACCACCTAACAAATCCATCATTAGTTCGTGGAAAAACTACCTCCACAAATTCCACTAGAGTGAGGAAGTTTCCGTAAAGGAGTTGTTGCTGCGAATCTTTCGCACTTCAGCGAGCGGTTAGCCAAAATTTCTAACTCGGCATCCCAAGTAACGCGAAAGAACTCGTCAACCCGTAGCGAAATTTATACACAAAAAATCCTCGGTTAATTATCACGTCGATTCAGATTCACAACTACCAAATAAAAGGAAGTATCCTATCTGCAAATCAAGCAGCCACCCTGTTGACCAATGCGAACGATTCTCGAGCCTAAATCTAAACGAAAAATGGAATGCTGTTAAGCGGTACACAATTTGCCGTACATATTTGCGTCAACATGGACGAACTCGTTGTCAAATAGATACAATGCGCGGTGTCGATGGGTGCGTCTACAAGCACCACAAATTGCTTCATAAGGTGCGAGATTCACTTTCCATCTCTATAGTTGCGATACAAATGCAATAGTAAACTGTCATCAAAGGGACAAAAGTTACGTTTTATTTAGAATAGTCCCAGTCTATACGTAATGGTAAAACAAAAATAAACACATTTGCTTTCCTTGATGACGGTTCTTCAATATCGCTTATTGATGAAGCCCTCGTAGCAAAATTATGGGTCTCAGGTGAAACCAAACCGTTGTGCCTCAAATGGACAGCGAACACCCATCGCATAGAGAGCAATTCTAAAATAGTAAACAATAAACTTTCAGCAATTCATTCTACGCTAAAACACGAATCCCTTTAGCATCGTATTTAAATGCAAAGCCGGGTCTGGACCAATGGAAACTAACAATACCGAGAGAAGGACTGTATATGGTCATTGCAAGCGCTTATTAAAGCCAAACGGTCGTGACTGTCATCGAGAAAAACTTAATTTCCATATATGCGACTTCCAAGGAATTGATGACGAAAATCTCACCACACTGTTCAAGGAATTTATTTCGATTGACTCCACCGGTTTTACAAACAAAACTATGCTGCGCTCATCTGACGACGAGAAGGCCATCAACATAATTAAAAGCAACGTAACAAGAGAAGGAAAGAACTTCTTTGTACCTTTATTGTGGAAACATGAACAAAACAAAATGCCCGATAGTCGTCCGATGGCTGTTTGTCGTCTTATGTATCTGGAAAAGAGAATGGAAAAAGATAAACAACTTTACGAGAAACTAAATACACAAATAAAAGAATATATAGAGAAGAAATACGCGAGGAAACTAACACAGGCAGAGATACAGCAACAGTTCGACGGCAATGTATGTTATCTTCCTATCTTTCCTGTCGTTAATCACAACAAACCGAATAAAATCAGAATTGTGTGGGATGCAGCTGCAGCAGTAAATAATGTTTTAATAAACAAAACAACCAAATTGAAGAATATGTAACCCAACTAACCCAACAACACAGAAAGTCTTGCGCGCTAACCGTTCGGCCATCGAGACATATATTTTACGTGCTTTAAAAATATACACTTTCTTTTCACTGTTTTTTTTCAACAATTTTTTAATTGCATATTGTTCTTTTGAAAACAACAAAAATGCATCTACCCACACTTGCAAAACAGAAAAAAACAAAAACTAAACTGTGCAGTTTCACTTTCACATATATAGGTACATGAATATTCAGACTTAATACCTACATATATAGATGATGTAAAATGGTGGCGTGGTATATCACTTCATTTATCTATAAATTTGCGGAGCACAGTAGTATAGAAATAAAATAGAAACATTCCGCTCTATAAATGAAAAACGACTATTGTTATAGTAGTACAAGTAATTCGACTCACTATAACACCCCGACAGCAAAGTTATATGAGTAAAAACTCACCTCCGCTATATTACAATATGAATATAGGAATATTATACAAATGTTGTCTCATTGTGCATTTAACGCTAACATAAAGTGCTGAGATAATATCTTTGAGGTTACTTATATCAGTTTTGAACCCTATAACAACATGACTCCCTGTCAGAAGTATTATATGAACTTTAAAGCAACAAACAACTCTAAAATTTGGGAAATCGGAAGCAAAATTGTTAGATGGGAATGCAAGTGATGACATTCGGTTCGACTTCTTCTCCGTTTTGCGCACAGTACGTAAAAAACGAAAATGTGAGGCGTTACGAAGAACAATTTCCTAGAGCAGTAAAAGGTATAACCGAAAATCACTACGTTGATGATAACCTTGACAGCTTTGACACCGAAGAGGAAGCAATGCAATCGGCAAACGAAATTATATTCATTCACGAAGAAGGTGGATTAAATATTCGTAATTTTTTGTCAAGAAAATTGTCATTGTCAATGGCGCTAAATATTAGCACTTCCGTGCAGATGCACATCTTCGTTGATGCCAGTGAATTGGCGTACTCTGCTGTTGGAAACTTCCGATTTTCTGAAGGCAATGATTTGAAGATTACACTTGTAGCCGCAAAAACTAAAGTAGTTCCCCTTAAAGTAATGTCAATTCCTAGGTTAGAGTTAGAAGCAGCTCTCTTAGGAGTTAATTTAGCAAAAATCATGACATCTGGACATTCAATAAAAATATCTGAGAGATATTTCTAGTCGGACTCAAGAACAGTTTTGAGTTGGATCAACTCGGATCACAGGAGATATAAGCAATTTGTTGCTTTTCGGGTCGGGGAAATTTTGGAGGAGACTGATGCCAAGGACTGGAGATGGATTTCAACCAAATCGAATGTTGCCGATGAAGGCACAAAATGGCAATTCAACAAAGAATTTCGTGCTGATAGTCGATGGTACCGAGGACCGAATTTCTTATACGAACCTATTGAACAGTGGCCCAAAGAATTCAAAGTAACTGTTACTGAAACTGAAGAAATTAAACGCATTCATATGCACCGTATCACACGATTCGAATCCATCATCGAAACAACCCGTTACAGTAGTTGGCATCGACTATTTCGGACATTGGCTCAAGTTTTTCGATACATTAGAAGATCCTCTGTCAAAAGAACCAAAATGTACCCACAAAAATGTTTCATCAATCTTGACTACATCAACGCAGAAAATTATTGTTTCAAGATTTGTCAACAGGAGTCTTTTCCAGAAGAAATCGCAACTTTGTCTGATGGCAAAGATGATGTAAAAAAGATGCAAGTCGACAGATCCAGTAAGTTATACAAGCTCACACCATACTTGGACGAAAACTCTCTTTTGCGAGTAAAGGGCCGAATTGATGCGGCATACGGCGTATCCTTCGACACTAAACGACCAATAATCCTGGAAACCGACCATTACATAACTGAATTAATTATAACAGATTACCATATCCGATTTCTCCACCAAAATGATGAAACTGTAATAAATGAACTGCGACAGCGATTCTTTATACCCAGATCCAGACCTCGACTTAAGAAAATCAAACAAGAATGCCAATTTTGCAAAAACAACAGATGTACCCCTGTACCGCCAATTATGGGAGACTTACCCGCAGCAAGACTTCAACCGTTTACGAGACCGTTTTCATACATTGGTGTCGACTACTTCGGGCCGCTCTTCGTAAAGGTAGGGAGACATCCAGAGAAGAGGGAGTTCTTATAACATGCATGACTGTTCGGGCGATACACGTCGAGGTCGCACATTCACTTTCAACAGATGCTTGCATAATAGCCTTGAAGTTGGGAGAGGCTAGTGCGATCCGTAAAGAAAACCTTGAGCTGCATAATACCTACAAGAAAACCTACGGACGAATTGTTAGTGACTATGTTGGCTGAGGTAGAATGAATTATAAATGCTAGGCCCCTCACATACGTTCCCTTAGGCAGTGAAAATGAAGAGGCTTTGACTCCAAATCATTTTTTATTAGGTTCCTCAAACGGCGTTAAGATGTCAGGAGAGCTACCCGATGACGGTGCAATTCTAAGAAGAAACTGGTTAACCAGTGAACAATACGTGAATCACTTCTGGAAACGGTGGGTGAACGAATACCTTCCAGACCTAACGAGGCGAACAAAGTGGTACTCTGAAACGAAAAAAATTGAAGTAGGTGACGTAGTGGTCATTGTCGATGGAAACAATCCTCGAAACTCCTGGCCGAAAGGCATTGTCTTGAGAACTTTTGCTGGCAAAGATGGAAATTTACGAAGTGCATCAGTGAAACAGCAACAGGGATGTATACAAGACCCACCGCGAAACTTGCCGTGCTAGATGTTGGCCACTTTGGCGAAAGTGGAAAGCCGATTAAAAAAAACCGCTTTGCCAGGGGGAGTGTTGCCAAAGGTGGCAGCACTTAAAAAATAGAAGTTCTCACACAGGTGGCAGCACAAATCACTAAACCCCAATCCACCGGAAATCTATCATTCTCATTAAAGTTGCTATCCATCTTCTAAGTGCCATTTCAATTTAAAATTAAAGAAATAAACGAAAAAACTTAAATGAAGTAAAAAGAAAAATGTATAATGTAAAACAAAATTCATATGAACTATAAATCCTTTAAATTTGGGAATTAAAGTCCTCAAACAAAAAAAATATCGTCTTTTATTTATTCGATACGAGGGCTGCTACAAGCGACAACAAGTGGCAAGGTGGTTCAAAATATTGCAGACCTATGACTACCAGATCCAACATCGAAGTGGAAGGTTGCACTTAAACGCACATGCCTTTTCTTGGGGACCATGATAACCGGACTGCAAGCACTGCACACGTCAAGAAGATAGAGGTTGCTGCCATCCAGCGATTAATAGCCGATCTCATTTATGGTTGCAGTAACGAAGAACTGAGGATGTTGAATCCATTCTTGCATGGAAGAAACACCAAGAGAAACCAGAATGGGGTGTCATCTCCTGTAGGAGTCCAACTTCTATGCGTATTGGGCATAGTGGGACTCGCTTCATGTACAAGAAGGAGTACTAAGACTTATGTGTGAATCCACGCAAGGCAAATCATATGTGATGCAGCTAATCGTAGCTCGATCCAAAGTTAATGACGTACTTCAAGAGATGCATTAGGGAGTTTCCGGAGGACATTTGGGTGTCAATAAGTCCTTGGAAAAAATAATGCAGCGAATCTACTGGCTACATGCAAGAGAAGATGTCAAAAAATGCTGCCGAAAATGTGATATTTTTGTTGCATTCAAGGGACCAAGCAGAAAAGTCCAGAGTGTAATGCAGCAGTATAATAATATGGGCTCGCCTTTTGAAAAGATTGCAATAGACGCTGCAGGCCCTTTTCCAGAAACTGAAAGTGGAAACCGATACATCTTGGTAGTAATGGACTTCTACAGCAAGTGGCCTGAGGCATTTGCCATCCCACACCAGGAAACCAAAACAGTCGCGAATCAGATTGTTTTCTACTGGGTAAGCAGATTTGGTGTACCTATGGAACTCCATTCAGATCAAGGAAGGAACTTCAAGTCCAAAATCTTTCAAGAAGTTTGTGCTCTATTTGGCATTAAAAAGACGAGGACAACACAGCTTCATTCACAATCTGATGGTATGGTTGAACGATTCAACAGGACCCATAAGGAATACCTTTTCAATGTTGTAAGCGACAACCAACGAGATTGGGATTGGCATATTACATTATTCTTTGAAGGCCTATTGAAGGGCGGTACAAAGCTCAACAGGACATACACCATCAGAAATCCTGCTTGGGAACACAATACGACTTCCAAGTGAAATCAAATTTGGATGTGGTGCAAGTGAGCCACAAGAAAAAGACGACTACGTGGACAACCTCAAGGAAAATCTAGCCTTGCCTATTGTTGTATTGTAATATATTCTCGGGTTCAATAGATAGAACTTATTTTCTTTGTTTAGAACTTCAACTTATTTATTTCTTATATAAAAACACTTTATTTTCTTACTACCAAACAATTTATTATTCAACACTCAATACACCGAAACTAATTTCCGAACAAAATTTACTTATCTCTTATTGCAACCAACTTTAAAAACAAACTGTGTCCTCTGTAGGCCAAACAGGCGCTTATACACTTATTACAAAGATTCCCGACATTGCTTGAAGGTTCTGAAGGTTCTGGTATCTGTTTCTCGGACATTCAGTAATAGAAGCTTTTTGATGTTTTTGATCTTTGGTATTCGATTTCGAAAGCTTTCCCAAAGCTCAACTCAGGTTGGTTCACATTCCACAAGATGGCGCTATAGAGTGTAAAGCCTAGTACGCAGATCGAGACAAACTAAATTTTATCTCTACATTCTTTTTCTCAAGACAAATTTTGAAGGTGTAGAGATAAAAATAAAATTTAAATGGGGACAGTAACGTAGGTAAAAACATTTTTTTTGGATTTTGTAAATCTACATTGCAATATTAAAATAACAAACAAAATCAGTACAAAAAAGGCTTACAGCCTTTACAGGGAGTTTATGTTGTCATTCAAAGATCATAAAGATCATAGAAATGGAAAATTTAGTATATTTTCTTGGATTAAAAAAGTTGCTGCACTAGTATTTGGCAATCTTGAACTCTTTCTTATTAGCTACGCCACTGACTGTGTGAAAACAGCTGTTTTATACAATTAATTCCCGTAGGTCGTAACTTTCTTTCATGTTTTATTTTATGTTTTTTTGGTCATCATTCACATAAACCTTTCAAAATTGGAAATGTTAAAACGAAAATATGTTTTTGGTTGATAAAAACTGTGCTATTCATGAAACGTCAACATTTGTCTAGCAAAATAATGCTTCGAACATTATCTGTCTGGGAAAAATTATGTGGAGACTTTTGTACGTACAGTTTGAAAAAAAAAGTTTGGATTTTGCGTTTAAACTGCGTACTGCTTAAGAAAAATCCGAGACAAAATTTGTCCTGGGAAAAAATTTGTATGAGAAATAAAATTTTTCCCGAACTGCGAACTAGGCTTAGGAAGTCATAATTCAAAACAAAAGACGTTACATTACCCCTTCTTAGGATTGACCGTCCCGGGCAAATCCATCACTTCTTTCACAATTATAACGATGTAAACGGTCACTGTAAACTACTTTCAGTTTGCCTCTTATTCCTCTCTGAATGCGGTAGACGACATAATTTATTCGTGTTACAACAGAATAAGGGCCTTCCCAATTTTGTTGAAGTTTCGGTGAAAGTCCCTTCCGATGGTGGGGATTAAAAAACCACACTAGGTCTCCCGCTTGGAATCTTGTCGTTGTGGCTTTTGTGTCGTATCGTGTTTTCATCCGATCACTTGATAGCTTTCTATTTGCCCTTGTCCTTTCGTGAATATCAACTAGCCTTTCTTTGAGGTTGTCCACGTAGTCGTCTATTTCTTGTGGTTCACTTGCACCACATCCAAATTTGATTTCACTTGGTAGTCGTATTGTGTTCCCAAATAGGATATCTGACGGTGTATGTCCTGTTGAGCTATGTCCCGCACTTCGATAGGCTATCAAGAATAATGGAATATGCCAAACTCAGTCTCGTTGGTTGTCGCTTACAACTTTGGAAAGGTGTTTGTTACGAATGGCAACACTGGCCATTCATGTCTATACCATTTCTGGTTATCTGCGCCCAAAACTATATTATAATTCCATATTATATAAATGCAATGAGAGTAGTCTTGTTGGGTCCTTCAGACCGGCAAGTCATGTTTGGAAACATTTTAAAACCGGAGATAATAAATGTGGGTTTTTTTATAATAATTTTTCCCACAATAAAATTCGTACCGTGTTTTATTTATAAATGGATTTGAACAGTGTTCTTTATGGGTCCTGTTGAATCGTTCATTCATCCCATCAGATTGTGGATGAAGCGGTGTTGTCCTCGTCTTTTTAATGCCAAGGAGTGTACAAACTTCCTGAAAAATTTTGGACTTGAAGTTCCTTCCTTGATCTGAACGGAGTTCCATAGTTACACCAAACCTGCTTACCCAGTTGAAAACAATCTGAACTGTTTTAGTTTCCGAGTTTGGGATGGCAAATGCCTCAGGCCACTTGCTAAAGTAGTCCATTACTACCAAGATGACGTATCGGTATCTGCTTTCGGTTTCTGGAAAAGGGCCTGCAACGTCTATTGCAATCCTTTCAAAAGGCGAGCCCATATTATACTGCTGCATTCTACTCTGGACTTTTCTGCCTGGTCCCTTGCTTGCAGCACAAATATCACATTTTCGGCACCATTTTCCGACATCTTCTCCAGTAGAATCACTGCCTTACCTTTTCAGTGTCTTATTGACCCCCAAATGTCCTTCGGAAGTTCCCTCGTGCATCTCTTGGAGAACATCATTTACTTTGGATCGCGGTACGATTAGCTGCACATATTATGATTTGCCGTCCGTGGACTCCCACTTACGTCTTAGTACTCCTTCTTATACATGAAGCGAGTCCCATTGTGCCCAATACGCTTTAAGAGTTGGACTCTTATCGGAGATAAGATTGGTGTTCCTTCCATGCAAGAATGGGATCAATATCCGAGTCTTTTTGTTGGGCAGTCCTCAGTTCTTCGTTACTAAGGCATCTACGTGTGAGTGAAACCTTCCTCTTTGATGTTGGATCTGGTAGTCGTATGTCTGCAATCTCTCGATCCACCTTGCCACTTTACCTGTGTCTTTGAAGTTCAAAAGCCAATTAAGTGCACCGTAGTTTGAATGGTTTGCCTTTTTGAGTTAGCTGATGCAAGCTTTTCGCGATCCCAGCGAAGTTCCTTGATAAAACGACGATAGTACGTGACTAGACCAAGAAAGCTCCGGAGTTGATGTTTATCCTGCGGAGTTGGCCAATTCTTTACGGTGTCAACTTTTTCGGGATCAGTTTTCACTCCTTGGGAAGAGATGATATGACCCAAGTATTTAACTTCAGACTTGAAAAATGCACACTTGTCTGGATTTAGTTTCAAGTTTGCTTCACGAAGCCTCTGGAACACTGCCTTAAGGTTTCCACAATGCTCGTCAAATGTTTTACCATAAACGATGACATCGTCCAAATAGACTAGGCAAGATTTCCAAGTGTCCTCGAAAAACGCACTCCATCAAACGCTCAAATGTTGCCGGAGAGTTGCATAGTCCAAAAGGCATTACTTTGAATTGCCACAGACCTGTGGAGAAAGCTGTCGTTTCTCGGTCTTCTGGATGGATTTCTACCTGCCAGTAGAGTGTTGAGAACCATTCAGCTCCTTCCATTGCATCCAAAGTATCACTGTCTTTCTTTGTCACATCGTTCAGGCTCCGATAGTTCACAAAGAATCGAGTACTTCCATCCCTCTTTTTGACAAGAACAACTGGTGATGCCCAAGGGCTTTTAGAATTTTTGATTATCACATCTTTCTTCATGGTCGTATCATCTCATCAACTTCGGCTTGTTTGGCTAATGCGAGAGGTCTTGCTGGTTGCCGAATCAGTCTCGCATCTCCGGTGTCGATTTGATGCTGCACCAGTTGTGTTCTACCATACTGCCCACTGGGTGAAGATAGTATATCAGCGTACTCGTGAAGGAGGCTTCCAACAACACTAAGCTGATGTTCACTTAATTTTGAAGACTTGAGAATTTTAACCTTTATAAAGTTCAATTTCCCAGGGTCAGCTTCTGTGATTTTAGTAATTGCGGATACAGATTCACACCTTCCAACAACTTCTCCCTTTTTAAGCTTGACTTCGCACGGTTTTAGTGCCACATTAGTCTTCTCTAGGATAATGTTTTTTGGAAGACTTCTCAGAGTCTGGCTCCACTATTAAGGGCTACCCAAATCACCCTTTATCTTCGTCCAAACGAACACTTCTGAAGAAGGTGGCAGGCAAATACCTTCCTTTATGACAGTCCTTAGTGTTGCCATAAACCATAGGAATTTCCACATTTCGGTACTTAAGAACATGCTCCCCTATATCAAGGATTACTCCGGGCTCTTTCATAAAGTCGATTCCAATGATGCACTCGTCCATATATCTGCTACCAGAAACAGATATGAAAACTCCAGTTCTGCCAAACGGATCGTAAAACTAACCTCCGCGTATACTCTGGCTGCCTCTCCTAATGCAGTTTTGAAACGGTAGGTATTGGTGTTATGCAATGTCATCTTCACCAAGTCCCTTCAAACAATGGAGGCAGTAGGACCGGTGTCGATCGTAGCCACTTGTTTCTTGCCGTTTAATCAAAGATTATATAATACCAAGATGTCGCATCCCATACAAAATATTGGAACCCAAAAATTAACGGCTGGTATCTAATATGCGATCCCACAACATGTTGCTATTTGTCAAATGTTGCTTTGGCCAGTATAAAGAGCGAGAGCGAGAGATCTCTGCCTATATACAAATTAAAATTTGAATTCTCTTCAAAATGTTTATCTAAATTCTCAAAGGCAAAAGTATTTGTTGTTTTTGTCTTTCGTAGGAATAGTATGAATGATGTACATATAATTTGAATTTTTTATGAAGGGATGCCTTGTTTGTGGCGAGTGGAGGAGACCTATGTCTCTTGCGGTGGTTGTTTTTTTTTTGTTTTTTGCTTATCATTGGCAATGGTGTGTATATGTATAGATAGACATGCAATAAATTTTTTGTTCGTTCGTCACAATTTTCGAATAAAGGGGAGGTAGCAAGGATTTTCTTTTGGTGTATTTTTTTGTTAGGTACCTAGGTAGGTATACGTTTGTATGTAGGTTCGTACATAGTTGGTTATTTTGTATTCCCTTAAAAATTAAAGAAAATAATTGTTCATTAGTTTATTTACGTGTGAGTTCAAAAGTTGTGAGGTAGGTATGATAGGTGTAGGTAGGTATGTGTGTAGATGTGAAATGTGTATGCATGGACTCGTAAAAAAAAATCGAACTCGGGATTTTGATCAAAGTTGACATTACGATGATAGCGAAGTCGAAAAAAGTGGGTCTCACCATTCTGTCAGTCTGTCCCTTCGGCTGCAGCCTAACGGGTCGGTCGATTTTTTTCAAAGTTGGTACCTAGCGTTTTTTAGGCATTATACCCACCCATTTTCTTCATTTTTTTTAAGACCAAAAACAACGGTACCTCCCATACAAATGTTTAAAAACCGGTAGTGAAAATCATATTTCTCAAAAATGGTTCCTACGATTTTGGTTAAAATTTTTGCGTGATCTAATATTTATACGATCTACCATATTAATAAAAAAAAAAATTTTTTTACGCTTAAAAAATGGTATCTCTCATAGAACCATTTTTTTGATTTTCCATTATCTCATTATCAGTTGAACTGATTTTAATGAATTTTTTGCACAAAAGCCCCAAATAAGTTCTAATAATACCTATTGCATACCAAAATTTTCAAAAGAATAAATAATTGATTAAAAAAAAAAATCAAAATTATTTTTTGAAAAATCCATATTTCGAAAATGGGTAGATGATATTTTTTTTTTTTATTAATTTTTCAATTCCACAATAATGAAAGCTAAAAAATTGCGTACCATTTTTTTTTATTTTTTCAAAATTTTATATATATATAAAAAACTATGTATGTAGGTATATAAAAAAAAAACCACTCCAACGATTTTCAATTTTTTTCTCATAAATTGAGATTTGCTTAAGAAATTGGATGATGTAAGTACATCGCATTGGTGTCAAAACAATTTCAGAGGTTGTTTAATCATTCTCATAGAAAAGTAGTTTTAGTAATTGTCAATTTTCTCAAGAACTAGAAGACATAAAACCATTTTGTTTTTTGTGTTCGACTCAGAATTGATATGTACACTGACTTCAAAAAGCCAATTCAGCATTTAATTTTTTTTATCAAAATTTTGAGTTTGCATGCGAATTTTTCAAAAACAATTGACATAAATATTTAAATTTAAATTTAGGGTTATAGAACAGATTTCTGGCTTTCAAAGCCAGTATAGTAATTTATTGTAAGTGTTCCCGTTGTTTTTTAATAATTTTTTTTTTAAATTTAAGTCTTTTTTTTTTAATTGCCCCTACCTCCTAAACGGGGCGAGATAGACCCCCCTCCTATAATAAAAATGCTTGTTTTTAACCCCCCTTGGCGCCATAGTTATCATACTCTCCCCCCACCTAGATCATAAAACCAGATATAAAGTGAGTTATAGAATTAAAAATTCAAAAATTTGTATCATCAATTTCAATTATTGATATTTTTCAAAAGTTTCTATGTACCTTTAAAAACAATAAAAAGTTAAAATACCTTCTAATTTAGTTAAATTTATCTGACGTAAAGTTTCAACTTGCTCTGTTTTTTTTAATTTGTAAGCTTTATGTTAAGTTTTTCAAACAATTTCCCTGATTCAGGTTCGATTTTTTGTATTTGTGAGAGACAGAAACTAGTAACCTACCTATCTAGGTACTTTATATTTATCATCTTAAGCTTTGTATTTTGCATGTATAATATATGTATAATATATGTAATATATCTCTATTTGTATGTAAAATATATAATTAAACATAAATTGATTTAACAACCTCTGAAATTTTTTTGACACCAATGCGATGTACATCATCCGATCTCTTAAGAAAATCTCAATTTATGAGAAAAAAAATTGAAAATCTCTGGAGCTGTTTTTTTTTAAATAGTTTTTTAAATATAAAATTTTAAAAAAATTAAAAAAAAAATAGTACGCAATTATTATTGTGGAATTAAAAAATTAATTAATTTTTTTAAAAATCAATAATTTATTTTTTTGAAAATTTTGGTATGCAATATTATTAAAAATTATTTGAAGATTTTGTGCAAAAAAATTCATTAAAATTAGTTCAACTGATAATGAGATAGTCAAAAATAAAAAAATTGTTCTATGAGAGATACAATTTTTAAACCGTAGACATATTTTTTTTCCATAATAAGATAGATCGTATAAGTATTATATCACACAAAAATTTTAATCAAAATCGTAAGAGCCGTTTTTGAGAAAAACCTTTGAGATTTTCAATACCGGTTTTTAAGCATTTGTATGGGAGGTACCGTTATTTTTGGATATAAGAATAATTTTAATTAAGAATCTGCTAGACAATAAGATTTTTATTTTTTGGTAAAAAATTTGTATGGGAGGTTCCATTGTTTTTGGGTGGGTATAATGCCCAAAAAACGCTAGGTACCAACTTTGAAGAAAATCGACCGACCCGTTTAGGCTGCAGCCGAAGGGACAGACAGACAGACTGACAGAATTGCGAGACCCACTTTTTTCGACTTCGCTATCATCGTAATGTCAACTTTGATCAAAATCCCGAGTTCGATTTTTTTTACGAATCCATAACTTGCCATGTATGTACATATGTAGTTCCTATATATGTGAAGTAAAAATAGAATACAAATAAAACCCTTGCAAAATGACCTTGTCATACCGTGTTCCTTAAGTCGGAGCATACACATTTCACACCGACATATATACCTAGCTACACCTACCTACCTCACAATTTTGAACTCACACGTAAATAAATTAATGTACAATTATTTTCTTTAATTTTTAAGGGAATACAAAATAACCAACTATGTACGAACCTACATACATAGGTATACCTACCTAGGTACCTCACAAAAAAAGACACAAAAAGAAAATCCTTGCTACCAACCCTTTATTCGAAAATCGCGACGAACGAACAAAAAAGTTATTGCATGTCTATCTATACATACAGATACACACAATTGCCAATGATAAGCAAAAAACAAAAAAAAAAACCAACGCAAGAGACTTAAGTCTCCTCCACTCGCCACAAACAAGGCATCCCTTCATAAAAAATTCAATTTATATGTACATCATTCATACTATTCCTACGAAAGAGAAAAACAACAAATATTTTTGCCTTTGAGAATTTAGATATACATTTCGAAGAGAATTGAAATTTTAAGTTGTATACAGGCAGAGATCTCTCGCTCTCGCTCTTTATACTGGCCAAAGCAACATTTGACAAATAGCAACATGTTGTGGGATCTTGGTATTATATTATCTTTGGTTTAATGTTGCTTCCACAGTCAGATCTTTGATGTTTCGTTTAGTCTGCGAGATCTGGATGGTGGTTCTTCGGCCATCGATTCCAGAAACCACCTTCTTCCCCTCGAAGTTTGTTCTTACTTGTTTCACGGTTTAGAAACCGGTCGAGTAGGAGTATTGACGTAATTGTTACTATATCTGCTTCCACAATGTTGACATGCAGGTCTTCTAGGCGGCAATGTGCACTGGCGTTGGAGATGTCCGGTCTTGTTACAATTCCAGCATCGAGCAGGTCTATCTCGTTGGTTCCTTTGGAAGGCTGTTCTCTGGCAAAAAACCTCCTCGATTTCTAGTTCTCTTACCCGATGGACTCCTTGAGAAGCCTGTTGTGCTGCTTCCATAGTCAGGGCGAACGCTAATGCTTCAGGAAGCGTGCGTTTTCCAGCAGTTAGAATCGATCGCTGAAGGTTGACATCAGATACAGAAGGGGCAAAAGCTTCTGTTATGAATTTTTCGAGAGTTTGTTAAGTTATTTGTCTTCGGCTGTGTTGGTCGTATTGGTGATTAAATGAAAAATTTTTTCATTATATTTTTCCCAACGTTTCGACGCTGTTTGCCGTCTTCTTCAGAAAATTTATACAAACAGGTACACAGAATGCCGACAATCGCTGACTTGGTTTTCGACTTTTTACTCGAAGAATGGTTTAAAGAGGGTTACAAACCAAAGTTTATAGCCAAATACGTTGACGATATTTTTGCGATTATTGACAAAGAGGAAATTGATAATGTTTTACTACGCCTGAACCAATTTCATGGAAAAATTCAATTCACCGCAGAAAGAGAAAAAGTAGATCGATAGCGTTCTTGGATGTCAAAATTCATCGTGAAAATCACCGGCGTTATTTCGACTGGTAACAGAAAGATACGGCATCTGGAAGACTTGTCAATTTCCGGTCAAATCAATCCAAACATATAACTACTGCATCCAATTTAATAAACAAAGTGTTCGCGTTGAGTGACCGAAAATTCCACTCCGCTAATGAGAAAATTGTTACCCAAATCCTCTTAGACAACAGTTTTCCGTTGGAAGTCATAAGGAACTTGATACCAAACTCTCCGAAAATTTTAAGGAAATGGTCACAAAAAAAATAACTGTAGCAGATTATTTGGAGAAGTCTCCGCTATTTTTTCGCAATGAAATAATTATACAGACTATTTATTGTGTGCGAAAAAATGATATTTGAGTTTTATTTGTGTTTTTTTTTGTTAATCATTTTCTTTCATCATGGGTTTCTCTGATTTTTTTGCGTTTATGTTTGATTTGGTTTTTGGAATTAGTGAAACTCTCCAATGATATTTTCCATTGTGTTTTCGCAAGCGTTTCGTTGTCTGTTTGGAGATCACAGGAAATTTTCGTTTCGCATCAGCAGTGTACTAGGCTTTAAGAAGAAAATGGAAAGAGACCGCCACGCCGTTCAGATGTGGTTTATAAAATAAATTGCCATGGTAAAACCGATGAACCATGTAATCTTTGCTATGTCGGCACGACCAAACGACTTCTTCGGCAAAGAATGGCGAATCACAAATCAGACATTCGTTTGAAGAGTTCTGAGGACGGCACTGGCTTGTCACATCGACTGGTCACCAACTAGATTTTGAAGGAGTTGAAAACCTTGTAACAGAGCAACCTGCAACACACATCTTAACGCTACAGACTAGAAACACTTCACATAATAAACAACAAAAACAACATGAACCGCAACCAAGATATACAGAATATATCAGCCGTTTACTGCTCCTTGATTCCTGGATGCAAAGCTGACAGTTGACATACCTCAGACTAAGGTTCTAAGGAAGTGTATAATTTTAAATTTAAGTTAAATTTAATTTTATCATATGTATCTTTTTTTTTTTAATTTGGATGTGTCATACTTTGTCCGCCTATGAGTATTTGCATAGTTGGGAAAAATATAATGAAACAATTTTTCATTTAATCACCAATACGACCAACACAGCCAAAGAGAACTAACTTAACAAACTCTCAAAAAATTCATATAAAATTCAACTTGGTCAAAAAACGTCACTATAAAAACTTCTGTTGCGAATTAGTTGATGATTTTATCCCCTGCAGCCGGATATGCCAGGTGCGCCAATTATTCGTATTTGCTTCGAGCTGTTGCAGAGTTTCTAGTCTTTTCTGGACTCTGGAATTGAGTTGGACGCGGAAGACTTCTTGCATATGGCCATCTCCAAAGCATTTGTCAATGGTCTGAACTAGAACATTGAAGTTGACATTTTTATCTGCTGGTATGCTTTGTAAGAGTTCAGCAGTAGGTCCTGTGAGATAGGGTGACCAGATATATCCTCAATGAAAAGAGGACATTCGAAAAAATCTTCTTTTTCCAAAAACTACTGAACGATTTTAGCTTCGATTGTATAAGGTGTTCCAAAATTCACCCAAGGTGTTGCCAATAAATAAAAGACAGTTTGACGTTGACAGTTTTTAAAAATGCAGCGCTACACGAAATAACAACGCAGTTTTGTTATTAAGGAGCAGTTTGAAAAAATAATTTAGGTTTGTCATTGATTTTTTGAACAAAATAATCTTCAGCGATGAAGTTAATTTCGTCTTGATGGCTTCGTTAAACTTTAAAGTTGTCGCATTTGGCGTTCGGAAAATACACAAGTGAGTGTTGATAAACAAATGCATCCATCAACGTTTCAATGTTTGATGCAGATTTTGGAAATTGAGCGCTGTATCAACTATATATTCAATCATATTTATGCGGAACGGTCATGAAAATGTAAGCAAAAGAGTAGTTAAAATTTTAAAACCTTATTATATTATTTGATTATTTTTTTCAAAAAGATACCGGAGAAAAGTTTATTAGGTCTAAAAGAGGACATGTCCTCTTAAAAAAGACGTCTGGTCAGCCTACTCTGAGAGCAAGCGTTAGAGCTATACATTTTTCTTCCTCATTCTAGCTGTTTGTTGCTGCAGCTGCCTCAAATTGCCTTTTGTAGATTGACCAAGAATTTTTACCTTACTTAACTTCGAGCAGATTTGTCTGTTCTTGAAATTGTTAAAGAGGACTTTTCTCCTGTTTTTTTCTAGCAGAGTCTTTTACTGTGTTGTTGTTCTAGAAGGTTCTTTTGTTCTTGGCTTTGTTCTTGAAGTTTCTTTTCTTAACTATCAAATTTGGCAAGCAGCTGAGACAGCATAGTGGTCATGTCCGACATACTTACTTGCTCTTCTTCTTCCACCATTTCAATATTGAACATAAACGTGTTTTCTCCACGTCTTCTTATATTTTCCTGCAGACGAATTTTAAGACCATTCGCTTGTTCAGTTCCGCCTTAAATTTAAATCATTTCGACTAAATTTAAATCATTCAGAGTTTTTCCCATTGTCTTTTCAAGGCTCTTTTTTTTGCACTTTTCACAACCGACGTTCACTTTTCTAATTATTGTCTATTAACACACAATAAATTATCTGAATACACAGATAAAATAAGTTGTATTCCACTTCTGACACCAATGTTATATTTGCTCGGGTTCGATAGATAAAACTTATTTACTTTGGTTAGAACTTCCACTTATATATTTCTTAAATAGAAACACTTTACTTTCTTACTACCAAACAATTCATTATTCAACACTCAATATACCGAAACTAATTTCCGAACAAAATTTACTTATCTCTTATTGCAACCAACTTAAAAAACAAACTGTGTCCTCTGTAGGCCAAACAGGCGCTTGTACACTTATTACAAAGATTCCCGAAATTGCTTGAAGGTTCTGGTATCTGTTTCTCGAACGGATACGATGTTTTTGATCTTTGGTATTCGATTTCGAATTCGAAAGCTTTCCCAAAGCTCAACTCAGGTTAGTTCACATTCCACAACATGGCTCTATAGAGTGTAAGGAGTCATAATTCAAAATAAAAGACGTTACATTACCCCTTCTTAGGAAAAAAAAAACTGTGTCGTCTGTCGGCCAAACAGGCGATTTTATACTTATTACATAGATTCCCAAAATTGATTGAGGGTTCTGGTATGTATCTGTTTCACGAACATCCCATAGAAGAAGCCTTTCGATATCTTTGAGCTTTGGTATTGCATTTCGAATTCAAAAGCTCTCCCAAAGCTAACCTCAGGTTGGTTCACAATCCTCAAGATGGCGCTATAGAGTGTAAGAAGTCATAATTCAAAATAACAGAGGTAACAATATTCACGAAAGGACAAGGAGAAGGGCAAATATAAAGCTATTAAGTGATCGGATGAAAACACGATACGACACAAAAGCCACAATGACAGGATTTCAAGCGGGAGACCTTGTGTGGTTGTTATAGTCCCCACCGTCATGTCAGAAGGGACTTTCACCGAAACTTCAACAAAATTGGGAAGGCACTTATACTGTTGTAACACGAATAAATGATGTCGTCTAACGCATTCAGAGAGGACTAAGAGGCAAACTGAAAGTAGTTCAAAGTGACCGTTTACATCGTTATAATGATGAGAAAAGTGATGAACTTGTCCAGGACGGTCAATATTTAGAGGGGGGCAATGTAACGTCTGTTATTTTTTGAATTATGACTTTAAGTACAATCTATAGTGCCATCTTCTGTATTATGGACGTTGTAGACCAACCTGAGTGAATTAGGAATCAAATACCATAGCTCTTTGGAATGTTCGAGAAGCACATACCAGAACCTTCAAGCAATTCCGGGAACCTGTGCAATAAGTAAAGGGTGTTTTTTTTAGACGTGTGGTTTTCAAGAAGAAATAAAACGCATATTATTTAATGTAATGGCCAAGAATTTAGCTTTATTATAAAGATAAGTTTTTACCATTATGTTTTAAAAATCATTTCCGGCAAGTGGACACCGCGGCTGGGTCGAATAAATTCCAGCCGAGAGGCCCAAGAAGTCCCAGCTCCAATTGTTGCGCGCGATGGCGGATGGACTCATTCGGGTCTTCTTCGATACTCTGCTCCATAGCAGCAATAGCGTCTTCGGTGCGCACTGTACGGCGTCTCTGAGGATGCGTATTATCCACTAGAGAAAACGTGGTGCAAAACCGATCCATAGTTGCTCGAATTACTCTGCTGGGCGATTATGTCGGCCGAATATTGGACGCAGCGCGCGATGCGTCGCGCGAACTGAACCATTATTTCGGTCATAAATTTGCACCATTTGCAAACGTTGTTCAGGAGTAAGTCTATTCATTATGAAATGGCAAACCAAACTGAGCATAAATCAAGTGACAGCTGTCAAAAAGATCAACTCCGAAAAAAGTATTGCCAGATTGAAAATCAAATGTCTAAAAAACACCTTTTATAGAAGTGCCTGTTTGGCCGACACGGAGGACACAGTTTGTTTTTAATGGTGAAATTATAAAGTTGGTTGTAATAAAAGATAAGTAAATTGTTTTCGGAAATTAGTTTCGGATATTTGAGTGTTGAATAATAAATTGTTTGGTAGTAAGAAAGTGAAATGTTTTTATTTACGAAATAAAGTGGAAGTCTTAAACAAAGTAAATAAGTTTTATTTATCGAATCTGAGAAACATTACAATACTTTTTATGTTATGTTAAAGATAATGGTGCATAATATGTTATATACCAAAAAGGCATATTTTATCAAATAATCTATTCAAAATGTTAAGTAACAATCAAAATGCAAAATAAGCCTACACTTAAGTTCTTTTTTATTTGTAACCGATCCACTTTTATTTCTTTTAGTTTATCCGAGTATGCAAGTGAAAATATGATGGACGCATTCAATTTGGCTATTTCATTTGGTCCCACTTTAATGCCTACCCCAGAAAATAGGAAGCAGGTGCAGTATCAAACTCAGTTGAACGAGTTAATAAAAGTTATTATTATCAACCACCAAGAAGTATTTCCAAAAGATCTTGTAGGTCCTCGATACCGTAAGCCAAGAGCTGAAAGCTATCTCAGGTAAGGATTTAATAAAAATAAAAAAATAAATTGGGTGGCGTGGCAGCTCGTGTAGAACCAGAGTCTAGTGACAACTGTAAATCATACAATTTTCTGCCGATAACGTACGGCTAAGTGGGAAGCACTTTTTCATAATAAATTATATTATAAGAATTTATAACATAGTGTAACGTCTGTCATTTTGAATTATTACTTTTAGTACACTCTATAGCGCAATCTTCTATATTGTGGATGTTGTAGACCAACCTGAGGTGAGCTTTGGGAGAGCTTTCGAAATCGAATACCAAAGCTCAAAAACATCGATAAGCTTCTTTTATGTAATGTTCGAGAAGTTTTCGGGAACCTGTGTAATAAGCATACAAGCACCTGTTTGGCCGACACAGGACACACAGAGAAATTTTAAACAAAGTAAATAAGTCTTATTTATCGAACCTGAGAAAACATTACATTGGTGTCAGAAGTGGGATAAAACTTATTTTATCTTTGTATTCAGATAATTTATTGTGTGTTAACAGACAATAATTACAAAAGTGAATCGGTTGTGAAAAGTGAAAAAAAAGACATTGAAAAGACAATGGGTAAACCTCTGAATGATTTAAATTTAGTCGAACTTAAGGCAGAACTGAACAAGCGAGGTCTTCTTACTGCTGGAACAAAGAATGATCTTATAATTCGTATACAAAAAGATATAAAAAGACGTGGTGAAAAACCATACACGTTTATATTCCATATTGAAATGGTGAAAGAACAAGAGCAAGTAAGTACGTCGCACATGACCAATATTATGTCTCAGCAGATCGCCAAATTTGATAGTCAAACCAAGCCAAAAAAAAAAAAAAATTTCTAGAAAATCAAAGCCATGAACAAAAGAATCTTCTAAACTGAAGCTTGTTCCATTTCAAACCATTTCAGTTGAGAAGTAACAAATAATCAAAGATAGAAGAATACAAATTAAGATTAGGCGTGTTCTTTTCCAAGCCCGAAGGAAACTGAGTAAAAAAAAAGATTCGGGGCTAAATATTTTACATGTTCAATGCAACAACAACTAATCCCCAATGGGCTTAGCTAAACTTAGATAACAGGCGTGTATTTTTTTTACCAAGCCCGAAGGAAATTGGATGAAAAAACGATTCGGGGCTAAATAATTTACATGTTAAATGCAACAGCAACTAACCCCCAATGGGTTTAGCTAAACCCAGATAATTTACGGGGCTTAACTTTAGCATGGAGAAAAACTGTATTACCGGCGGGAATAACATACTTGTTATCGATAGTTTGTATGGAAACTCAATTTTTTTTCTGTAATGGCGTCGTTAATCCCCGATATCGTTTTTTTCAACCACTTACCTCCGGGATTGGAAAAAAAACACACCTAATTTTCTGGACTTAACTTAAGCACGGAAGTAAACTGTATTACCGGCTGGAATTACATACTTGCTATCGATAGTTTGTATGGAAACTCCATTTTTTTGTCTGTAATGGCATCGCTCCCTTCGGGATTGGAAAAAACACACCTATAAAGAAAGAAAAGAAGAACGAGAACAATGTATAGGAAATTTATGAAAATTGAAGTGAGACAAGAAAAAAACAATTTTGAAAATAATGTTCAAGACGTTTATTTGGTAGAGAAGAGATTTAATTTAATTTAATTTTGATTTTATAATAACTTGTTTAATAACATTCATTCATTTGTTAAAAAATATATACATAATTGATAATACATTTGTTTATATTAGCTATTTTAAGTAAGTTAGCACTAAGACGGGATTTTTTGAAATTCGAATTTTAACCTATGGTAAAAAAGTATACAACTGGATCAGGGTTCAAAATTAACTTCTAAAGAGAAGGACGTAGAATATTAATTTATTTTTTTATTTAATAGATATTCAAAATTCCAGAACTTCATTAATTTAAAAATAATTCTATAAAATCTACAAAGCGAGATATAAATTTTTGAAAGTTCAGAATTGAAAAATTAAATAAATCCAATAAATCAGGGTTAAGTCTAATTGAAATATATTTTATACCATTGGAAATGTATTTGAAAAATAAATTATACCTTTGTATATAAAAACTTTAGTACTATTATGGTGAGTAAGTTTTAGGGTCGCGTGGACCCTTAAGGCGGGGCTAGAGTCTCCAGAAATTTCCCTTGCACTTTGAAATATGTACAATGAAGAGCAAGTATTAAAAGCGAGAGTATTGTATTATTTCAATTCTGATGACAGTAAGGAGAGTAAAGAAGACAACTTTGTCACCTGTTTGCGTCAATGGCAAAGGCAGAGAAAACGAAAAAAACATTTTTCCTATCTTGTATGTAGATATTGTGAATTTGCTTTGGTTAATGAAAAAAAGGAAAAATCTTAATGTGGGGGATAGTTTTGGCTTTTAGCAAAACCTTTGTATGTAAAAGGCAAAACAGATACATATAAAATGCGCACATAGAAGAAGGAATATTTATAAAAAATATTCCTAGCACCTAAAATCTACGCGCCAAAATAAAGGCCAAACAAGAAAAGCACCTATAAAGCACATGACAACAAAAAAAGGTAAACTCGTAAAGATGGCTTTAAGGATCTTTTTTTTATTCTTAAAGATTTTGTATTCTTAAAAGTTCAAAACTGAAAAATTAGAAAATTCCTATAAATCAGGTTCAAGTCCGATCAAAATAAATTGTATAGGTACCTACCATACCTATTTGAAAAAATTTACAGATTTCACTCATAGAGTAACTATGGGGACATTGAAAATGACTTATGTTAGCTCGATAAAATAAAAACATGAATAATCTTTCTAATTTGTATCCTATAGTTTCACTAAAACTTCTGAAGCTGTCTAAGAAACCATTCTTCAGTCTGAAATTACAATATATAGCTAGATATTTTTAATGTCAAATCCCAATTGGCGGTTAAATTAATGTTGTTCAGTTCAGTTTATTTAATCACGGCATTGATGTTCAAGAAAATCAAATATTTGCTCAAATTTGCTAAAATTGATTTACAAGTCTCTCAACTTATTGAACTATTTATACATAGGCAAGTTATTTGATTTACTGTCAAAGTGAACCCTTTTTAACGCGAGACCAAATTTATAAATAATTTGATGTGTAGCTCAAACTCAATGCAAACCTGATTTACCTAATTGTTTTTAGGTATTCTATAATATTTTGCATTTTGAACTCATCTTTTAATAAATTTAATAAACTCGAGTCGTGTAATTTCTTAAGACAATATAAATGGTTTTGACAGTTAAGCAGTATTCTTTTATCTGAGTATATGAAAAGCAAAGCACAAATTAAGTTGACAGCTGAGTTGACAACCAAATTGAATCTTTTTTTTTTCATTTGAGGACCTTAAGGTATAGAACTGTAATAGTAGGAAGATGTTGGAAGAAAATTCTATCAGTTCACTTACGCATGGAGCGGTCGGTGAGCGCTCTTCACTTCCGAAAGCAAAAGTAAAAAATTGGTCGAAACGAAGCAAAACTCAATTATGGGCACGTTATATGAATTCTTTGTATTCGTTTCGTTTCGTACGACCACTTAGGTCGGCATCCGACTATTATAGTTCTACCTTTAACCTTGAACATCTGAACATTAGAACTAAATCTATATAAGTTTATTAAAGAAGTTCAATTATATTGAAGTACCTATGAATATTCTAAGTTCAATAATCGCATTGGCTTAGACGTAAGTAAAGTTTTGTAACATAAATTTATAACCTGAGATTTTACTTGAATTCTGAGACCTTAACCTCAAAGATCCGATAATTAGAACAGAAGATAAAAGCTTACCAAATAAACCCTTTTCGATGTTTATATTTAAGTTGCTTAGGTAAGTTAATCCTACCTCTAGACTGATTAAAGTTAACTTAAATAGGTGCCGTGTCATAAGGAAATATGGCCTTATGACGCATTCGAACTGTGTCATTAGGGCATACTGAAACATATGGCCTATTGACACTTTACCAAGGTGTCATAGTGCCATATTTTTTTGCGACTTAAGGCCATATCTAAATATGGCCTCATAATACTTGCGTTAAGTGAAAAAATATGATTTGTTTTTTAATCCAGAATCTTTAAATGCAAAAGAAACTGCATATACCCAACCTCGCACCTACCCCAAATCCTATTGTGTGTCCAAGCAGGGGGGTTGCAGGGGGGCAGCATGCCCCCCCATACATACCTCACTGTTTATACGCCGTAACTGAATTACAATTAAAGTGTTGGACAAAAACATTTGGCCAGGTTTATTTATCAAACAAGGAAAGACGGTTGAAAGTGACATAAGGCCATATCTATGTCTTTTTATTAATGAGTCAAAAGGCCATAAGTTGGAATATGGCCTTATGTCACTTTGTAAAAGCGTCATAAGGCCATATTTCTTAATATGGCCTTATGACGCATGGCCTTATGACACGGCACCACTGAAATACCTTAACCTTCAACAACTGTCCCTTAGAACTAATGTTGTAAGTTTATTAAAGAAAAACCCAAGTAGGTACCTTTGCATATTTCAGGCTCAAAAATAACATTGGTTTGGACGTAGGTCAAGTTCAAAAATCGCATTGGCTTAGACGTTGGTCAAGCTCAAAAATCGCAATGGTTTAGATGTTGTTTTGTCACATAAATTTGTAGCCTGCGATTTTACCTTAATTCTAAGACATTAACCTCAAAGATCCGATAATTAGAACAAAAGATACCAAATCAAACCTTTTCGATTAGGTATTATATTTAAGTTGTTTCGCTAGGTTAATTCTACCTCTAGCCTGGTTAACCTCAATTTAAATACCTTAACCTTCAACATCCCTTATAGAACTAAAGTTATAAGTTATAATCAAAGAGGTTCAAGTATAAGTCTCTGTACATATTCTAGGTTCAACAATCGAATTGATTAAGAATGAAGTCAAGTTTTGTCACATAAATTTTAAAGCCTGACATTTAACTTATTTCAAACCTTAATCTTTAAGATCCGATTATTAGTACCTACAAGAGTAAAAAGGCAACCAGATCAAATAAATCAATCCTTTTACATAAATGTACATGAATAATGTATGTACCTACCTATATAAATACGTAGGTATATGAATTTTGTTGGCGATGCTAACAAAGCCAATTTTTTTTATTCAATTTTTTAATTTATGCAATTATTTATTTTGATGAATTAAACCTAAACGTTTTTCACCTACACTTTTATGTTATTTCAATTATTTTTTAACTGAATAAATTAGTTTGATATTTTACCTTCATTTTAAGACCTTTATTTTAAATATCCGATTGTTAGAACAGAAGTTATAAGCCAACCAAACCAACCTAATCGTACCATTACGAATAATATTTGCAAAATACCTACAACAATTTAATCAACATAACATTTAACAGACATACCTAACCTACTTAATAATGTAGCTGTGTATGTATATCATTTTTGTTCCCGATGCGAAGCCAATTTTGTTTGCCACCAGCCACAGTGCAGTGGTGGTTTTTTATTGCACACATTCCACTCCAACCAACGTCTTGCCCACACCCTTACAGCGATGTATATTCTTTGTGGGTACGTTTTTTTCTTTTTCTTTTTGTTTTCTTGTTCCTCACGTCATTTGCCGTGATGAAATTAGTTCTCAAAAGCCAATCTTTCACGTTTTTAGTATGAAATTTTGTAAGCTTTTGCAAACATTTTGATGCAGATTTGTAGCCTGTCATTTTATCTTTAATTATCTATCTTAACATTAAGCATCCGATAATTATAACCTGAGTAAAAGGCTTCTAAGTGCGCTCAAATCGAGTGATTTTAAGATTTCATACAAATTCAACTATCCTCCACTGAAGCTCGTCGGTTGGCGATGATCAACGTGTAGGTACGATTCATCGATTGTGTCTTTAGGTTCATTTTGGCATTTTCTTTGGTAACACCAACCAAAAATTCGATCCTGAGCCCCCTATACGCTAGAGTTCATTTCGTTCATTTGTTATATATTCATTTGTTCATTTAATCATTTTGGTAACACCATATTTTTCTCAAAACGACCCTATAACCATTTTCAATGTTAAAAAAGTTACCCATATTTCTCGATATTTATAAAAATTTTTTTTGTTTTTGGCACCATTTTTGATGTTTCAAAAACAGGCATTTTTGTATGTCAATTAAATAATTTATAATATCTTTTTTAAGGGTGCTTTAAAAAAAATAACAAAACCATTTAGGTGATAGATATTATAGTAGTTAGTGTATTTTGTGTAAAAAATTTAAATTTATCGAGATATTGCAATATTTGTGTTTTTTGATTAAGCACCGTATACCTATTTAGTTAGTGCATCTATAGGATTATTTTTTTTAATTCGCATCTAGGAAAACAGACAATTAATTTGATATATATCACATAACTGTACCAGTACATCCTACACGACCTTAACAATAGTTACATGAAATCATAGATTAATTGAAAAAAAGGGGTTGTTATTCGCCGACCACAACCTACCACAAACCGTTAAAAATTTCATACTAAAAACGTTAATTGAAAAAAATTAAACCGAAGTTATTAGTCAACCAAATCGATCCTTTTCTTCTATTTTATTAAACAAAATTTACTACAAAGTGTACTGTACCTACACATACCTACATCATAAGCTTCCTTAAAATTCCAGTAACTGTTCATGAAGATGTACTACTTACCTCCCTTAGAAGGGGCATGAAAATATTTTTTTTTAATTCAATTTTCCTTCCATTCAATTTAAAATTAATAACGTGTTTCATTTAAATGATTTTATGTGTCTCCCTAATGGATTTGTAAAAAAAAAATTAAGGCTCACATTCTACCTAAATTTAAAGAACTTAAAATTATCTATCAGGTTATCTCAGAATTAAAAGAAAAGAAGATCTTCAATTTGAAGAACAACCAGAATAATTTTATTTAAAAGAAAGTATATAACAAGTTTCTCAAATGAGAGTTTATGAATGAATGAAAAATATTTTTCAGAATAATAATTTCGTAGTTTACAAAATAAACTAAGTTTCATTAAATTATTTAAAGTATTTTCAATACAAAGTATTTAACACCGCCTCTTAATTTAATAGAAACTAAAAACATTAACAAGAATCAAACAAAATTAATTTTAAGAACAACTATTTAACAAATTCAAATTTTGACGATGTTTCAAAAACAAATTTCTCCCAAGCGATTTCGTCATAATGTCAGCCAACTGATCATTTGTTGATTTATATTCAAGTCGAATAACACCATTTAAGACTTCGTCGTGAATAAAATAATTTTTGATATCTAAATGTTTCATTCGTTTGCTTTCTTTGAAGTATTCGGCAATTTTGATGCAAGAATTGTTGTCTTCATATATGACTGTTGGAAGAGGACATTCGACCTCAAGTTCACTTAGTAGTTTTTGTATCCACTTCAGTTGGCATATAGTTTCAGTTAATGCAATCAATTCAGCTTCTGTTGACGACAAGCTTACTGTTGTTTGCTTCTTTGATGCCCAACACACAGTGTTTCCATACAACTTGAAAACATACCCCGAAGTAGACTTTCGATCATTCTTGTCTCCTCCCCAGTCAGCATCACAATAACCAGCCAAAGTTTTTGTTTCTTGTCTTTTGTACACCAACCTTAAATTTATCGCAAAATATGTTTTGCATAATTGAAGTGACGCTCATCAAAACAACTTTGAAAACGGCTCATATATTCAGTTGCAGCACATAAGTCTGGCCTTGTAGTAATAGTTGCATAAATTAAACAACCAATTAATTCACGATAAGGATGATTTGAACAGTTCTTTTTGTCACCCTCGTCAATATGAAAACCCTTTTCCATAGGAGTAGTTCTTGGTTTGCAATCTTCCATGTCAAATTTTTGTAAAAGCTTTTCTAAATAATGGCGTTGACTTAATTCGATAGTTCCACGTTCGATGTCTTGTTTGATTTTGATTCCAAGAAAACTACTTGCTTCTCCCATGTCGGTCATATCAAATTCTTTCGATAACAAATTCTTAATAATGTGTATAATTTTTAGTTCTTTGCAAAATGTCAATATATCGTCTACATATAATAAAACGTAACAGTTAATTTCAATATACTTCTTCACATAAACGCATTGATCTGATAGACATCGTTTAAAACCAATCCGAATCAAAAAACTATTAAATTTTTCATTCCAAGTACGAGGAGCTTGCTTCAGCCAATACATAGCTTTATTTAACTTACAAATTTGGTTACCTGTATCTATACCTTCTGGAAGTCGCATATATATATCTTCAGATAAAATCCCATTCAAAAACGCACTTTTGACATCCATTTGATGTATATACATTCCGCCTTGATTTGCGATTGAATGAAGTATTTTCAAGGTTACTAACTTGGCAACTAGGCATAGGTTTCGGTATAGTCAAAACCTTCTTTTTGGGTAAACCCTCGTGCCACTAACCCAGCTTTATATTTGTCAATTGTTCCATCTGCTTTACGTTTAAGACAAAATACCAACTTACTTGTTACAGCTCTTCGATTCTTTGGCAGATTACATATAGACCAGGTTTTATTTTTTATTAACGATTTGTACTCACTTTGAATTGCCTTTTCCCATTCTGGCCAATCATCTCTAGCTCTTGCTTCAGCAATTGAAATAGGGTAATCTTCAACATATTGGTTTGCAGCCAATGCAAAATGAGCGTCATTGATTTCAACTGATTTACACTCAGTCCAATAACCAAGTCTTTCTGGTTGGTAACATGTGCGCCCGCTTCTTCTTGGTAGATTTTGTTCTTTTTTTTCACAAATATTGTTGCCATCCATTGAAATGCGATTACCAGCCCAATCCATATTAAGACTGTGGATTTCATCACCTCGACCATCAGAAATAGATTCTTGAACTTCACCATGAGAATTTTCAAGTTGAGCATCAGAAAAACTTATAACTTCTTTTTCTTTATTAATGTTGGTTTCCGCCTCTGAAGTTGTAATTTCCGTGATTTTTGTTCTTTTGAGCACAGTATCCTCATTAAATGTTACATGCCGACCAATAATAAATTTAGTGTTCTCAATGTCCCAAAGACGAAATGAACCAACTGAAGAATCATATCCAAGCATCAGACATTTTCTCGATTTCGCACCAAACTTTGATTGTTTCTCTTTTGGAAGGAAATTGTAACATTCTGAACCAAATATTCGTAGATGAGACAGTTCTGGTTTTCTTCCAAACCAAATTTCAGCCGGTGTTTGACTCTCAAACTGCTTACCAAATTAATTTGCACAATATATTGCCTCATTCCAGAACTTCTGATCCAAAAGCATTGTTATTGCTTTTTCTTGAAGGGTTCGATTTAATCTCTCAGCTACTAAATTCATTTCTGGATTGTAAGGAACAGTATGCATGAATTGAATTCCTTTAGCCTTGCAGAATTGTTTAAAATCATTCATTGTCGCATCTCAACTTCGAAATTTTCTCCGAATGTAAAGCTTCAGACATTGTCACAAACTCCTTGAATTTGTCTAGAACTTCATTTTTCCTTTTAATACAAAAAATTTGTGAAGCCCTCGAGTAGTCATCAGTGAATGAAACAAAATATCGCGACCCATCATAAGCAGGAACAGGCATTGGTCCACAGACATCACTATGGATCAGTTCCAAGATTCGTTTGGATCGTACAGTTTTGTTCTTTGGAAATGAAATTCGTGTTTGCTTTCCAATAACACACGATTCACAGAAACTCGATTCCGATTCAACACGAACTTGTTCTACACCTTCACCCATTTGACGATTTACTAATTTCTTCAAATCAAACGAATTCAAATGTGCCAATCTGAAATGCCATAAGAGTGGGGATGAGTTTTTGTAATTATGCTCACCTTAAATGCCAGCAAAATTTTTAACAACAGGAAGATCAACTTCGTATAGATTTCCCTTAGCATGTGCCTCAAACACCAGATCATCACGGAAAAATGCATATGCATGATCTCCCTCAAAAACAATCTTATATCCATTTTTGGAAAGACTTCGAATTGACATCAAGTTGCACTTCAAATCTTTTACGAATAAAACGTTCGTCGTCTTCGGAGAACCATCATAAAAGGATTTAACAAAAATTTCCCCGACTTGATTGGCCATTAAACTTGCATCCTTTTTAGCAACAGATATTTGATTCTCTTCAATGGTTGTCAAGTGGTCAAAATATTGCTTCTTGTTCACCATATGTTGAGTGGCTCCAGAATCCAAGACAAATTTTATTTTATTGTCAATCGATTTTACCAGCTGGGCTTCATGCTCACGTCCTTCGTCTTCAATTGCACACATCGATGAGATTTTCTGTTTTGAGAAGTTATTTTTGTGTTCAACATCCTTTCTGCGCTTCAACATACACTTGGATTTGACGTGACCAGGTTTACCACATCCAAAACAAATAATTTGTTTCTTTTTGATTTTAACAGCCATTGCCCCAGACTCAGTACAACTTGAAGATGATCCACCCTTTCTCTTGTTATATTCATCCATCAATCGAGTCTTCACAAATTCCAAAGTGAGATCGGTTTGTTTCATGGTTTCAAGTGCAGTAACTAAATTCTCATAGCTTCCAGGTAGGGTGAGTAACAAATGGACTACAACGTCCAGTTCTTCCATTTTTGCTCCAGTTGACTTCAGCTGCCGAACTTTCGTATCAAACCTTAAGAAATGATCAACAATATCCTCATTCTCATTGTACTTCAATAACAACAACTGTTTTCGTAACAACAATTGGCTTGAAATACTTTTTCTTTCGAAAACGTTTGTTAACGCATCAAACATCTCTTTTGCCGTTGTTTTCTATTTAACATATTCCAATTGGTCATCATGAATAGTTTGGACCAAAATAGAAATACATTTCTTTTCTTCTGAAATTATCTGGTTGCGACTGGCTTCGTTGGCCACCGCCTGAAGAAGGATTTGTAAATTTTCCTCAATATATTTACGCAGGAGCTTTTCGTCCAGCAAAATACCCACACGATATTTCCAATTACTGAAATTCGTGCCATCAAAAAGTGGTATTTTGAATGTAAGAGAATTGTCGGCCATTTTCTCGTCTTCTTCTTCAATTAAAAAAAAAAAATTTCTTCTTGCAATGGATACTCTTTTTTTTTTAATTCTCAGAATTTTAAGATAAGTTTCTTAACAAACTTTCTTTAAAGAACGTATTCTGGGCCCATAACCTCAGAATTAAAAGAAAAGAAGATCTTCAATTTGAAGAACAACCAGAATAATTTTATTTAAAAGAAAATATATAACAAGTTTCTCAAATGAGAGTTTATGAATGAATGAAAAATATTTTTCAGAATAATAATTTCGTAGTTTACAAAATAAACTAAGTTTCATTAAATTATTTAAATTATTTTCAATACAAAGTATTTAACATTATCTTTATTATAACATTTATTATTATAATGATTGACATAGAGTGGTTAATTTACGAACCAGCCCGTGCTTTCGATATATCTGTGGCAACAAACCATAACCGCTAAAGTAAACTTTAGACGAAATACAGATTTTGTTGCCATTAGATCCAGTGTACTCAAATCTATTTTATAAATTTTTATCAGCATTTTATCTTTAAAAATGTGGCCACAATTTCAAAAAAACATAACAGCTTAAGTCACTTTTTTTAGTTGAGATTAAGGAAAAATAACTTAACTAAAAAAAACCAAATTTAGTATCTAAAATTGACTTAAGATAATTTTTATGTAAGATTTACAACAGGCTTAACTTGACATAAGCTGTTTTTCCACATTAAATTTATACAATTATTACATTTTTTTGTCAAGGAAAAATAGCTTTTTTTTTTCTTCCAAAGGAAGATTGAGTAGACTTTCCTATCTGCAGTTAAGCGCTTATTCCAAATTTAAATTGTTACGCACGAAGGACCTAAATTGATTTTAGTTTTTTTTCCCGCCATTAATTCAGTTCGGGGGTATCTAATCTCGAGTTTGTTTGTTCTTCGGTAACAAAAGTAAAAAAAAAGTGTTTCTCAAATATAATTTAGTTCTTTTTCCATATTTATAGAAAGAATAATTGTTGTCTAAACTAGACTTTAGTGTTGTGTTTCCTTTATTTTTGAACGAAGGTTGTTATTCCTTGTGCTGTCCCTTCTGTTTTATCAATAATTTTTGAAACAAAAACTAAACGAAAAATATGATGTGTTAGTAGAAGATCCAGCCATAGGACGACCTACCCTCATCGAGTTATCGGATAATTGGTATGCAGTTTGTTAGATAGTGTCTAAACTAACATTTTGCGCAAGGGTGAAATATGGTCAAGGCAAAGGGTTGACACGCCTTAAAGGTCGATTTTCGGGTTTTTTCAATTATGTGACCCAACCCATATAGTTTGTTTTAGTGCTAAAAAAAAATACTATATGAAAGGAAACTTTATTTAAAAATTTCAAAATACGTGTTTTTTTTTAATCGGAATTTCAATAGGGTAAATTAGGGCAAAAGTAGAGAAAGGTCTAGATTCTATTTTCTAAATGTAAAGTGATAGAAAGTTTTTTGTTTCTTTCATCGATAGATCTTATAAATACAAGAAAGTCACATATATAAAAGAAAATTCTAGAAAATCTAAAACTCGAGATAAAAACATTTTAAAGTCAAAAAATGAAAAATAGACGTTGGAGAAAAAAAATAAAATAAAATCAGGGAGAGGTTTTCTAGAAATAAATTTTATATGTTTGAGAAGCTGATCAAAAATGAAAGAATACGTATTTGCAAAATTTTTGATTTAAGCTTTTTTCTTGGTTAGGTGAATTTTTGAAAAATTTATATTTTTTAAATCAATTTTTTTTGGGGTTTTTGATTTTTTTCCTTTTTACCCTAATTGGTATTTTCATTTAAATCAACAGCAACATAAAGAGAATTTTATTATCATTACGATGGTACTATGTTGTTTTTAAAACTGTAACATAAAGAGAGCAACATAAAGAGAATTTTTTTATAAGATATGATACTTAGTTGATTTATTTGAAAGAAATTTAACTTGCCTAAATCGGAATCTAAATTACGACCTTCGACCTCATCACAAAATTGATACAAAAAATAATGGACGAATTTATTATCATTGCCTAGAAACGCCGTTTTTTTCATATGCCTGGTGTCGCGAGAACTTTTGCTTCAAAAATTTTTTTTGTGTAGAGCCTCAAAGAAGAAAAAGAGGCTCATTCAAGAAAGGTTTTTGTGATGCAAAGAACTTCTACACCAGAACAAAATAAAGATAATGGTAAATGCATATTTTACTTTTTTTAAAGAAGTGTCGAAATTTTGTTTGATTTGCACAGAAAACATTGAATCAAGTTTGTTTACATTTCCTGAATCCCCGGAATCAAATTTTACAAAAAAGTCAATATATCAAAGGCCACATAAAAATACAATTTATCAATATTGGAATTCGACCCACGAAATTATAAGGTCCGTCAAGCTGGGAACACCACAATCGAAATTCAAAATTCTAATGATGCAGGAATTAGGTGCTATTTAAGTGCTAATTTAGTACCGCAATCCCGGCTTGGAACTAAAATCCCTTCCCCCTCAAACTTGTGGCGTTCCCAGCTTGACGTCAAGCTAGGAACACCACACCTCCAAACACAAAATTTCAAAAAACTAATGATGGGGGAATTAGGTGCTATTTAAGTGCTCCTTAGTTGGCGGAACTCCCCATTAAAAAGTCTTCCCCTTACCCCTCAAACCTGTGGCGTTCCCAGCTTGACGTCAAGCTAGGAACACCACACCTCTAAACACAATATTTCAAAAAAACTAATGATGAGGGAATTAAGTGCTATTTAAGTGCTCGTAATTTCGCGGAATTCCAAATTATATATTCCACGATTTGACCTTGAAATTTAATACTTAAAAAAAAAATTCGTGGAGACTTTCTATACTAAACACTAAAAAAAAAAAAAAAATACAGTTTAGACGAAGATTGAGTTAATTAGAACAAATATTCAATTTCACTTTTCTACTCCCAATGGTTTGGTTTTAAATGCACCTGCACCAACCACCCCTTTTGTGGTGTTCCCAGCTTGACGTCAAGCTGGGAACACCACACTCAAATCTCAAAAAACTAATGTTGTAGGATTTAAGTGCTATTTAAGTGCTCTCAATTTACCAAAATTCCAAATTATTAAGTCCACGATTTGACCTTGAAATTTGGTACCAAAGATACGAAATCGTGGAGACTTTCTATACTTGATAGCTAAAAAAAAAATTTCATTAGACGCACAGTGGCTTAACTAGAAAAAAAAAACAGTTTCACCTTTCTACTCCCACTGGTTTAGCTTTAAACACTCCTACACTAACCCCTCTAACCTTCGTTGCACTCAACATGAACCCCACACTTCTAAACATAAAATTTCAAAAAACTAATGATGAGGGATTTCAGTGTGAATTAAGTGCTCTGTACTAGGCGGAACTCCCGATTAAAAAGTCCACGATTTGACTTTGAAACTTAAAATCGAGAATAAAAATACTGGAGACTTTTTATACTCTAAATAAAGAAAAAAATTACAGATTACGTGTAGAATTCGCTAGTTAAAAAAAAAAGGAAAAATTAAATTAATAAAAAAGATTTGTCTATATCAATATACCTATATATGATGGTACGAAAGCTTAGCAGCATAACTACGAGTGTGTTATCACATACAAGAACCCCTTTGAAGATTTGTCTTTCATAAAAAGTGATATAGGAACGCACATACATAAATACCTACGTAGAAATATAGAGCTATACTAGCGAATTCTACACGTAATCTGTAATTTTTTTCTTTATTTAGAGTATAAAAAGTCTCCAGTATTTTTATTCTCGATTTTAAGTTTCAAAGTCAAATCGTGGACTTTTTAATCGGGAGTTCCGCCTAGTACAGAGCACTTAATTCACACTGAAATCCCTCATCATTAGTTTTTTGAAATTTTATGTTTAGAAGTGTGGGGTTCATGTTGAGTGCAACGAAGGTTAGAGGGGTTAGTGTAGGAGTGTTTAAAGCTAAACCAGTGGGAGTAGAAAGGTGAAACTGTTTTTTTTTCTAGTTAAGCCACTGTGCGTCTAATGAAATTTTTTTTTTTTTTTTTAGCTATCAAGTATAGAAAGTCTCCACGATTTCGTATCTTTGGTACCAAATTTCAAGGTCAAATCGTGGACTTAATAATTTGGAATTTTGGTAAATTGAGAGCACTTAAATAGCACTTAAATCCTACAACATTAGTTTTTTGAGATTTGAGTGTGGTGTTCCCAGCTTGACGTCAAGCTGGGAACACCACAAAAGGGGTGGTTGGTGCAGGTGCATTTAAAACCAAACCATTGGGAGTAGAAAAGTGAAATTGAATATTTGTTCTAATTAACTCAATCTTCGTCTAAACTGTATTTTTTTTTTTTTTTTTAGTGTTTAGTATAGAAAGTCTCCACGAATTTTTTTTTTAAGTATTAAATTTCAAGGTCAAATCGTGGAATATATAATTTGGAATTCCGCGAAATTACGAGCACTTAAATAGCACTTAATTCCCTCATCATTAGTTTTTTTGAAATATTGTGTTTAGAGGTGTGGTGTTCCTAGCTTGACGTCAAGCTGGGAACGCCACAAGTTTGAGGGGTAAGGGGAAGACTTTTTAATGGGGAGTTCCGCCAACTAAGGAGCACTTAAATAGCACCTAATTCCCCCATCATTAGTTTTTTGAAATTTTGTGTTTGGAGGTGTGGTGTTCCTAGCTTGACGTCAAGCTGGGAACGCCACAAGTTTGAGGGGGAAGGGATTTTAGTTCCAAGCCGGGATTGCGGTACTAAATTAGCACTTAAATAGCACCTAATTCCTGCATCATTAGAATTTTAAATTTCGATTGTGGTGTTCCCAGCTTGACGGACCTGAAATTATATCAGAAAAGAATGATCACTTTCTTAAGATATCTAATGAAACTAAGTTATTGATGAACGTACCTATTTGACTTCGATATAGATGTATTCAAAAGTAAGAACACAATTTTTTTTTTAAGGATACATTTTTAGTTTTCCATTATTTCAGACAATTAAAATGAGTTCAACAATGAATTTAGAAACGCAATATCACCATCAGCGAGTATAACCTTTGATAATTTACCAGCATGGGAAAATTCCGATGATTCCATAAAAGACCCTTGAAAATAAAACTGAAGCACCCAGTAATATATATTTTTGTCTGACTGCCACTGACATTTTACCTAGGTAAGAATCCATTTTTGTATGTCTACTCTGGTTTCCGCTTACCGCCATTTGTATTTTTCGAAACTTCTTCCCTTAATAAAGCTTTTCCTTTTTTGATGAGACAGAGCACCAGGTAGTCGGGAAAATATATAGATAAGAGCGCACTAAAATTTAAGCCAACCACCAATTATTTATAATCATCGTTTAAATAAATTAAAGTTTTTTAAATAAAAAAGTTGTAAGAAGCAATAAATTTTCGTCCTTTTTCTTTTGTCAAAAAGTTTATGACAAAAATCTTAAATTTTAATTGCAAATTCCGTGCTCGACAAAAATGCCTCTCAATCGTACGCCACAAGATATGCCTCCAACGGGCAATAATGGGGCAAATCCGCAGAATCAGGAAGATGATTCAGGGCTAGCGCAACTGTAACAACAGCAGTCGCCAGAAGAACAGCAATTGCAGCAGCATGCGCAACAAGATGCGCTGCAACAACAGCAGCAAGTGCAACAACCGCAGCCAGCGTAGCGCCAAGAGCAACAACAGGCACAGCACCATCAGGCGAACTCCAAAAAGGCGCAAAAGAACAGAAAGCACCAGGCGAAGTGGAAGATTTGCGGAGAAGACTACAACAAGGAGATGGGGTATGTAAAAAATGGTTTCATTATTATTGTGTAGGTGTCAGTGGTAGTCAGGCAGAAAAATTATTTAAGTGGTTTTGCGAGGAGTGCTCAATTATCAATTTAAGAAAGATTGATGCACTACATAGCAAACTTATAAAACAATTGAAAGTTGTAGAAAAAAATATTTTTGAAATAAACGTAAAACTATTATAGACAGTTCCTATGAAAAATGATTATATAAATTTAAAAGGGTCGGTACTAGATACAGATGGGAATCAGCTTCCCGAGCCAAGGCTATCTATTGTAGGTATAGGTCCACAAGCCCAACGGGACAGACACCCGGTTTCTTCTAAAAGCAGCACATCTACGCAGCGAAGTCTACGCCTTAATTTGATTCAACAGCAACGTGAAAATTTAAAGGAGCAAAGGGAAAATTTGCGTCAAGAACAAGAGTTACTAAAACGTCAAGAACAAATTTTGAGAAGATTTCAGCCAGTGATGAAGATGTGAAGTACGCCGACAACGAGGTCATCCTAAATCGCAGAAAAAACTATATTATGGACCCATCCGTTCCTGCATTTATACCAGCAACTGCAACTGCGTTTAAACCAGCTTCTACAACGCCACTACAAACAGCTTTAGCCCCACCGCCACCACCAATCGAATCCTTACTTCCACCCCCACTGAACCAGAGCCAGGAAAGTTTATAGAGAGCTTCCAACCAAAGATAATATAATATTATATCAGTCAACCCAAGCGTGTGGTTACAGTATCGAAGAGAATCTCAAGCGTTTTCAACATGCCTTAAGAGGAAGGGCACGAAATCTGGTGTCAAGCCAACTAGCAGAGCCTTCGTGTGTGTCACAAATTATAAAATCGCTAGAAATTGCTTTCGGGCAACCAAATATAATTCTAGATAGTCAACTAGAAAAAATAGGTAAGCTTCCTCTTGTCAAAGCCGGAAAATTAGAATCCATTTTGGAGTTTTCCACCGCGGTAGCAAATCTCAATACGGTTATGAAAGCTTCTGGGCTTAAGAATCAGTATGACAACCCACTACTTCTCAAAGAGTTATTAAAAAAACTTACCAACGAAATGAAGATGAAGTGGGCCACTTACTTCTTAGACAGAGGAGTCAAAGATGTAGTAGCATTCGGTTCCTGGTTAGAATTAAAAGCAACAAAGGTGTATGAGGTACTACCTAGCTCTGAAATGAGTATTAGTAAGAGGGAATTTGTTCGAAACGAAAAGTCAAGTAGGGTCAATGTCCACATTCAGGGCAAAGGAAATTCAAAATGTGTAGTTTGTGGTAGCCAGTGTAAGAGCTTAGAGTCATGCGATGTCTTCAACCAAATGTCCTCTGCAACTAGATGGGAAAAGGTGAAGGAGTTAAAACTCTGTCGTCAATGTTTGACTGCCCTTACAATAAAGTATCCTTTTGTATGTAAGAAGGCAGTCAAATGAGATTTTGTGGGCTGTACAACAAAGCACCACCCATTAATGCACCAAGACGTTAAGTGTATAACAGACCCACCAGTAGTGGTCACATCGCAAACCATTCATACGAACCAGGCTGACTATTTCCAGTTTCAATACATGCCAGTCACATTACGCAAGGGCAACAAAAAGGTTACCACATAAGCGTTTCTTGACGGGGGTTCTAGTGGTACGAGAATAGAAGAAAGTGTCGCGAATCAGTCAGGCTTAACTTGACCTAAGGTCATTCTACACCTTAAGCGGACAGCAAACGTACGTCGTCAAGAGGAGTTAAAGAAAGTTTCAATGCATATTTCAGGAGTATACGAAGGTGCTAAGGAATTCGAAATCCCAGTTTTTCATACAATAAAGGAGCTCAATTTGCCAAAGCAAACCCTGAATTATGACGATCTTGCTAGAATTCATCCTCATCTACGTGGGCTTCCAGTTGATTCATATCTTCAAGAACAACCCAGAATAATGATAGGACTCAGTGATTGGCACCTTGCTGTTCCCAGTAAGACCCGGCTGGCAGGACGAAACGATCCAGTGGCAACAAAATGCCAACTAGGATGGTCAGTTTTCGGTTCCGGAAGCTCTACTCAAAGCCAAAGCGTAAACTATCACATCCAAGAGTATTCGGAACCAGATGATGAGAACTTGAACGAGACTTTAAAGCAATTTTTCTCAGTTGACAGTTTGGGTGTAAAAATACCAACTTATGATCTGATGTCCAAAGAGGAACAACGTGCTAACGATATCATGGTAGACACAACCACATTCAACGGCGAACGTTTCGAAACAGGCTTACTTTGGCGGTATGATGATCCAGTACTATCAGAAAGTATGCCTATGGCCAGGTACAGATTATCAGCATTGAATCGAAGATTGCAGAAAGATCAACAATTAAAAAGTGACATGCAGAATCAAATCGACGATTATATAAAGAAAGGGTACGTTCGAAAGTTGTCACCGAAGGAACTAAAAGAATATCACAAACGAACTTGGTATCTTCAATTGTTTCCGGTCATAAATCCAAACAAGCCTGGAAAACTAAGAGTGGTATGGGATGCAGCGGCGAAGGTAAAAGGAGTGTCACTGAATTCACTTTTGCTTAAAGGTCCTGATCAGCATCCATCGCTATTTGGTGTTCTTCTCAGATTCAGGGAAAATGCGGTAGCCATTAGTGGTGACATTTCTGAAATGTTTCACCAAATAAGACTATTACCTGAAGATCAACATGCGTGCAGGTTTTTGTGGGATGACGGAAATGGGGAAGCCACATATATCACAAAGGTTATGACCTTTGAAGCAACCTGTTCACCGAGTAGCGCTCGCCGCTCAGTTCGTAAAAAATCAAAACGCCCAAAAATTCGAAAAGGACTGTTTCGGCAAGATTAAGGCCAAAGGAAAAGCGTAGATGAATAAGCTACTGCCACAACACCACGCAGAACCCACAGCAACAGTAGCAAAAAACACAGCAATGAAAGGCCTCAGCAAAACCAATTCCATCCAACAAATTAACACAATTGAGTTGGGTTTTATTTAGTTTTTACTTTAAGTTTTATTTTGATTCTATTTTTTTTTTTAGTTTTATTTTTAAGTTAACAATTTTGCAGCCTTTTTATTTTATAATTTATAACAAAATTTAATTTAGTTTTTTAGAAAGAAATTTACTGCCGACTTGGCTGAGGACAAAATAAAGAATAAATTGCGCAATTGCAAAGTGACAGGTAAAAGGCCTGTGCCCTGTACAGAAGAAGACACAAAAAAACAGTATTTTTAAATACTGGGTTGCCCTCTCCTGTGCAGCAAACACAATGGGGCATATTCATAGTCACTGTTTAAGTTGTTTCTAAAAAAAATACTGGGATTATCCTATCTAATTTACATTGGATAAACTCCAGGCTAAGATAAACTGGGGTCTAAATTCGACTATCAATATGCGCCAAAGTGTTTTTTAGGGTGTTCGCGCACATTACGCATGGTCACGCTGTGGATCGAAGCCGCGTAGCGCGGCATCGGCCACTGAGCGGCGAAAATTCGTAATGCCGCACGAACATTACTGCCCTCCTTGGCGAGATGGGCCAAAAAGCTAGGAAATTTATTGATTATAGAGTTATTGATTATTATAAATTATGAAAAAAAAATCTATTCAAAAGATTAAGAATTATAAGTTAAAAAAAAAGATTATGAAAAGTTGAAAAATTATGTATTAAAATTTTTAGAGATTATGAAATTAACTTGGAGATAAATATTGAAAAGCTATATAAAAAAAAGGTTAAGTATAAAATTCTTTAAAAATTAGAATGGCATATAAAGAAATATAATAAATTTAGTTTAAAGGTAAAAGTCAAAGTTTGACGATCGGTCGAACAATTTCGCCGTTCTGAGTCCTAAGTGTCGCAAATCTCACTTTTCCGTCAGCGCCGGGGTGTAAATTTATAACACGTCCTAAGCGCCATTCTGTTGATGAAGTTCTTTTAAATATTCGTCCTTCCATCGACGACAAAACCGCTGTTGAAGGTCCCGAACTTTTTCCCAGCTATAAATGAGATACAAATTAGCAATAACCAACTCGGGTTCGGGAAATGCTAAAAGAGGACCGCCGCACAGTGGTTAAAATGCGGAAATAAATCAAAAAAAAGAAAGTGTTAGTATGAAGTTATTTTTTTTATTTTATTATAGTTATATAGTTGGTCTATGATTTTTGAAAATTTGAGCAATTTTTGTTCATAAGTATTAAAGATACAGGGCTCCAAAGTTACCCTTTTTTTCAATTTTGAAATTCCTATATTTTCTTGCACTAACTTCTTGGCACGAAAAATAGCGTTTATAAAACTTTCAGCCAGAATTTTTATTTTTATTTCAAAAACATGTACTTTAAGCTTAAAAAAAAACATATGCATATATATATATATATGTATATATGTATATTTTAGATAAGTCAGAGCAGAGAGCTCTAACATAAAAATTTTAATGTTTTTTCCTTAGAGCTACAATTTTAGCTACACTTGCCTACACGCTCTGACTACATTCACTTGAAAGCTACAATACTCACCTAACTAGTCCAAAAAGAATGAAATCCGTCTGGATCCAACCCTGAGACTTCTGTTCAATTTTGTTCACCTGAATCAGGTCTTAAAAAACACGGTTTTGACGACGATAGATCCCGAAAAATTACAATTTCTTCGAAAATACTTGTCATAGATAACTAGATAAGAGCTTAACTTTTAGAAAAAATATGTACCTTTCTTTCAAAAATAAAATAAAATTAATCCATTGACTAACCTGAGATATTCAATTTTTAGCGCAAAACTTTTTTTTTGCCTGACTTATTTTCCAATTGTTTCCTAACTTTTATTTAAAAAATTACAATAAAAATAAAAAAAATTATGATGTATTAAACTATATGTAAGTACCTAAATAAAATATGAACAGAAATCAGGTATAATCTTTAAATTTTGTGTGACATTACGCAAAAAATAGGGACAGGTAAAATAAAAAAAGGTGCTTTTTGTGGTTTTACCTGTATATGGGTTTTTCCTAATACTTGATGTTAGGTATATGAATTGATACCTGTTATATGAATGAAAAACAAACAATTTCTTTTTTACGACCATTTTCCGGAAAACCCTTTCAGGATAGGTAAGACCTAATAAGAATAGTTTGGTTGTCACTAATATATATAGATAACAAAAAATGGAATAATAAGTCATTATTAAGCTATTGTTCATTGTGCAAGGTGTTAGGAATAAATAAAAAGAAAATACCCGGGCCAATAGATCAGAGGGATCTTTGGACATTGATGAGGTTGGAAGAGATTATTTTTGTGTTAAATACTTTTTGTAAATAATGCAAGTTTTATACTGCAATATTCAGAATTTGACGAGAGTTTTTAGTTTGGGTATCCAAAAGTATCCAAAAAACATTGTCTAATAAGACGAAGCATTAACGAATTAGCACCGTGCATCGATATTTTATGATTGAAATTAGTGTGAAGATACGAAAATCGTGAATTATGATGCAGGGTTATTTTATTTTGCCGCCTCAAATAAAAAAAAGATAACAACAATATTAACATATTTACATGGATCTTATTTAATAACATGTTTACAAAATTTTGAAACTAAAATGCTGATCTGCGATTTTTCATTTTTTCAACTCTCGTAGGGATTTCTTTTCTTTTTTTAAAATGCGATTAAGCATGTCTATGAATGAAAAAGTTGCAAGGTCGGTTAATGGCTCTTGGGTCATTGTTCAGAGAAGATAGGTTTTTTAAGTTTAAGCTTCAAAAAGCTATGGCTTCACCTGAAGGAATATAGTAATTAGTATCTTAAATGTCGTTAACAAATTCCCACACAATTCCAGTAAGAAGTGTGAAGCTAATTACATAGTTTAAAATTGACAAAGCAGAAGTTTTATTAAATATATTATTTTCCCTTAAGAGGTATTTAGCAATAATATCCTTTCGAACTTCGTTGTCAATTATTACTGTTAATGTTGCTTCAAGTTGTTCGCAACCTTTTAACTCCACCTTCTTTGAAATGTCGCAAAGAAATCCGATATTTTGGCTGAGAAATTGTTACTGCGCAAAGTGCTCATCAAGAGAAAATAGTTGAGCTTCGATAACTTAAAAAAAGAAATCAGCTTAAAATTAAAATTTTGGATCGATTGTTTCAAGATATTTTTCAGGTTGATAACGGTGGCTACGAAGCCTCCTTGAATCAAACACTAAGAAATCCACTTGATTGTTCATTTTCATAGAAATTTTTTTAGCGTCCTTTTATAATTTTTCAAACAAAGATTCCTAAGAACGGTTTATCTGAACGTACATACTGTTGTTATTTATCAAAATCCTACAAACAGGTTAAAAAGTCCTTTGATTTTGATTGAAGCATTTTCGAAAGGATATTTATTGGGATAAAAACTCGTTACAAATTTCTGTTGACAGTACAAAAAGCATCTTTTTGAAGAATGGTCCAGCGCTTCGGACAACAACGATGAACGAAGAAGTAATTGAAGTAGATGGATGTATTAACCTTTTTCGCTTTGAAATTATTGTATTGATTTTGCCGCCTAGTTAAGTGCCGCCCTAGGCAATTGCCTATTTTGCCTTCAGGCAGGTTCGGCACCGAGTGCACCACACAACTCAAGGCGTGGCTGGTACTGAAATGGATTTGATAGAAGCAACTATTGATTTTGCACAGAGCAAATGAGAAGTGATAATTCCATCAGATTGACGGATGCGTATATATAACGCGGCGACTTAAGCCTTTTCAGAAGAATCACAGAACCCATGGAACTGGACTTCTGAGAAGGGAGAATTGCGAAAGAGTCTTCGCTGAAAAGGGGTATCTTGTGTATTGATCAAAATTTGTGTGTACATTTTCGTTATACGAACTACATTTGAATACGAACTTGTAAAAAACGCCAACGAATAATTGACGATAAGTCCTTTGTTAAAATTGGACCGGGGTATAAGATGTATTTAAGCTGACACCGTTTGAAGAGGCATTTGAGGCATTGACAAAAAAAATAAATAAGTACGAGAAAGATACTCAGAAATGACGTTTTAGTATTGAGATCTTATATCAGCTATAGAAGTTATTGAAAGATTTCCACTAATTCCAGATCCTGTGGTATTTCTTTCAACGAAAGGTATAAAAGTCGATTTTGTAAAGCTGCCGAAATTAAGGATATTTCGGAGCCAGGGTCAATAAGCGCACTTATGACGTGCACCGTTTCCTTTCCCACAATACTGACTAAAGCAGTTGCAAGAAGGATTCTTTTAGTAGAAGTCACCATGTAATTTTGGTAGGATGTTTGAGGAATGAATGGCTGAGCAGTAGCCGTTAAAATTGTGGTTCTTGTACACTAGGCTAACCGCCTGGACTGTATTTTAAAGTTTTCTCATTTTGACTTGAAGAAGGATGGGTTGCGAGATGCAAAAGTGTGTGATGACGTTTCTTGCAATAAGTGTAAGAATATTTCCTAGCACAAGAATATTTTGGTGACTGGTGCCTAAGCAATTATTGCACATTTTATGATGGCGTACTGCTTCGATTCGAGAAATAACAGTCATTGCCAAGAATTTTGGACATTCTGGTATAGAATGATTTGCTAAGCAGATTTTACACTTAAATCCTCCCGCCTTCGCCAGAAATGTGTCAAATCCGTAGCAAAAATTAAATTGTCTAAAAATGACATGGTTGGACAAGTATAGAAAAAGTGAGTATTAAAGGACGTCGAGAACGCTGGCTGAAAAAGAGTGCCAAGATCCAAAAGGAAATTTAAGAAATCAAATGCAAGAAAGAGTCACTAGACAAGAGAGAATCAACTAAAAAAGGCTGAAAACCAACAACTTTTTCCCAAGATACAAAAAAAATACACGAGAACACGTATTTTGAAATTTTTAAATAAAGTTTCCTTTCATATAGTATTTTTTTTTAGCACTAAAACAAACCATATGGGTTGGGTCACATAATTGAAAAAACCCAAAAATCGACCTTTAAGGCGTGTCAACCCTTTGCCTTGACCATATTTCACCCTTGCGCCAAATGTTAGTTTAGACACTATCTAAAAAACTGCATACCAATTATCCGGTAACTCGATGAGGGTAGGTCGTCCTATGGCGGGATCTTAGACTATGTCGATCGCAAAGACTTTTGGCATTGGCGCGAGTGCTTAAAGAAAAAGAAAGAGCTGAAGGTAAGAGTGATTTAATTTTACTTACCCATAATTTTACTTAGGAAGAGGCCTGTTTTTATAAGATATGATACTTAGTTGATTTATTTGAAAGAAATTAAACTTGCCTAAATCGGAATCTAAATTACGGCCTTCGACCTCATCACAAAATTGATAAAAAAATTATGGACGAATTTATTATCATTGCCTAGAAACGCCGTTTTTTTCATATGCCTGGTGTCGCGAGAACTTTTGCTTCAAAAATTTTTTTTGTGTAGAGCCTCAAAGAAGAAAAAGAGGCTCATTCAAGAAAGGTTTTTGTGATGCAAAGAACTTCTACACCAGAACAAAATAAAGATAATGGTAAATGCATATTTTACTTTTTTTAAAGAAGTGTCGAAATTTTGTTTGATTTGCACAGAAAACATTGAATCAAGTTTGTTTACATTTCCTGAATCCCCGGAATCAAATTTTACAAAAAAGTCAATATACCAAAGGCCACACAAAAATACAATTTATCAATATTGAAATTCGACCCACGAAATTATATCAGAAAAGAATGATCACTTTCTTGAAATATCTAATGAAACTAAGTTATTGATGAACGTATTTGACTTCGATATACAGTAGAATCTGGATATAACGACCTTCAAGGGACCGGCGATATTATGTCGTACTAACCGGATGACGTATAAAACGGATATTTACATATGTATGTAATTATGTATTATAAGTGCGAAAGTTTGATTTTCCTATTTAGGTAAATAAAACATGTTGTAGGAATCAGTTACATATGTTTATTTTAATTACATATTCTTATATGTACACAAATAAGTAGTACATACCAAATTACAAACATAGGCACGTAATGTACTGTAATACTGTCACTAACGTAGGAAATCTGTTATTTGGGTTTGTTTTTGACAGACTTTTGTTCGGTAGTAAGAACTTCGGACAGCATTGTGAATTCGTGACATCATTGTTTTCATATGGTCATCATCAAAGTTAGTCTGAACAAATACATTAAGCGTTTCCGCAGCCTTCAGAGCTTTAGATACACTTAAGGTTGGATAAAACTCTGGTTCGTCATCATCACCGTCGCTATCTTTGCTATTCGCGTCGTCGGCGATGATATTATCCACAATGCTTTCATCAGACGGCTCTTCACAAGTGGCGACAGCATCATCGACACGCGCGTATTGTTCAAAGTCCTCGTTTGTTATGGGTAACTGATGCTTATCAATAGCCTTCGCCCAAATGCTCAGCGGTACGTCGTCTTCTTCGTTAAAATCATCTGAAGTTATGGTACATTTTACATTGCTTCGGACAAAACCAGCATGTTTGTAACAGTTAAAAATTGTTCCTTGCTTGAGTTGAGTCCAGGCATCTTGAATCATTAGAATAGCGTCAAGAACAGTGATCTTCGGGCACTCAACACTTCTGCATCCGCCATCTAGAAACTGGATCATTTTAAAACAAGGTTTTTACGGAAATGTGCTTTCAAAGCTCGAATGATCCCTTGATCCATGGGTTGCAACACTGATGTCGTGTTTGGAGGCAGAAATACTAGGGTTATGCTTTTCAAGTCTGCAATATGGGGATGTGCAGGACAGTTGTCAACTAACAGCAGGATTTTCTTATTCTTTTTGAGAAGTTTTTTTTTAGCTGTCCCACTCATGTTGGCTGCCACCATCACTGTTATTCGCTCCTTTGATAATTTTTCTCCTGTACATTTTTCACCTTTAAATTTCAACGTCTTGTCTAGGGTTAATTTATAAAACAACCCGGTCTCATCTGCATTAAAAATTTCATCATCACTAAATTGAGCACGTAGAGTAGGCCAAACTTTTTCTAACCAATCGTGTACATCACTCTGTTGTACTGACAAAGACTCGCCAACAATCTTTCCACTGACGATGTTGTGTCTTACTTTAAAACGGTTTATCCAACTCATGGAACATATGAAATTTTGCATGTCTAACTGTCTAGCAAAAAAATTTCCTTTCTCTTGTAGCAAAGGGCCATTAAGAGGTATTCCCCGGTCGCGCTGAAGCTTAAACCACTGTAACAATGCCTTATCCAACTGCTCATGAGTAGAAGTTCTTACACGTTTGCATTTCAAAACATTGGCATTAAATAGCGGCTCGATCTTGTATTTATTCTTCTTTATTGTTGATATTGTAGAATGAGATACGCCAAATTCCTTTGCGAGGGTCGCGTTTGATTCACCAGCTTCTAATCTGTGTAATATTGCACTCTTTTCTTCAATTGTAAAACACTTTCTCTTCACAGAACTCATTTTATGGCGCTTTATGAACTTGTCATAACAGGTGACAAACACTAACTGTGATTTACGCGCGCCAATAAGGAGAATTGAACGATGAAGCGCACGGGGAAAGTGAGGGGGCCGAGGTATTGGTCATTCGTTACCTAAATTGAAACAAAACACGGCGCGTCGTTTTAAACGGACGAATTATCGTAAAAAATGGTCGCTATAAACGGTTTGTCGCTCAAACCGGAGTCGCACTAAACGGTTACATTTTCTCAGTATCTAACTATTAAACCGAACTTGAGTAAATAATATCGAAGCTAAAAACGGTTAGTCGTTATAAGCGACGTCGTTATAAATGAATTCTACTGTAGATGTATTCAAAAGTAAGAACACTATTTTTTTTTTTAAGGATACATTTTTAGTTTTCCATTATTTCAGACAATTAAAATGAATTCAACAATGAATTTAGAAACGCAATATCACCATCAGCGAATATAACCTTTGATAATTTACCAGCATGGGAAAATTCCGATGATTCCATAAAAGACCCTTGTAAAGAAAATAAAACTGAAGCACCCAGTAATATATATTTTTGTCTGACTGCCACTGACATTTTACCTAGGTAAGAATCCATTTTTGTATGTCTACTCTGGTTTCCGCTTACCGCCATTTGTATTTTTCGAAACTTCTTCCCTTAATAAAGCTTTTCCTTTTTTGATGAGACAGAGCACCAGGTAGTCGGGAAAATATATAGATAAGAGCGCACTAAAATTTAAGCCAACCACCAATTATTTATAATCATCGTTTAAATAAATTAAAGTTTTTTAAATAATAAAGTTGTAAGAAGCAATAAATTTTCGTCCTTTTTCTTTTGTCAAAAAGTTTATGACAAAAATCTTAAATTTTAATTGCAAATTCCGTGCTCGACAAAAATGCCTCTCAATCGTACGCCACAAGATATGCCTCCAACGGGCAATAATGGGGCAAATCCGCAGAATCAGGAAGATGATTCAGGGCTAGCGCAACTGTAACAACAGCAGTCGCCAGAAGAACAGCAATTGCAGCAGCATGCGCAACAAGATGCGCTGCAACAACAGCAGCAAGTGCAACAACCGCAGCCAGCGTAGCGCCAAGAGCAACAACAGGCACAGCACCATCAGGCGAACTCCAAAAAGGCGCAAAAGAACAGAAAGCACCAGGCGAAGTGGAAGATTTGCGGAGAAGACTACAACAAGGAGATGGGGTATGTAAAAAATGGTTTCATTATTATTGTGTAGGTGTCAGTGGTAGTCAGGCAGAAAAATTATTTAAGTGGTTTTGCGAGGAGTGCTCAATTATCAATTTAAGAAAGATTGATGCACTCCATAGCAAGCTTATAAAACAATTGAAAGTTGTAGAAAAAAATATTTTGGAAAATAAACGTAAAACTATTATAGACAGTTCCTATGAAAAATGATTATATAAATTTAAAAGGGTCGGTACTAGATACAGATGGGAATCAGCTTCCCGAGCCAAGGCTATCTATTGTAGGTATAGGTCCACAAGCCGAACGGGACAGACACTCGGTTTCTTCTAAAAGCAGCACATCTACGCAGCGAAGTCTACGCCTTATTTTGATTCAACAGCAACGTGAAAATTTAAAGAGCAAAGGGAAAATTTGCGTCAAGAACAAGAGTTACTAAAACGTCAAGAACAAATTTTGAGAAGATTTCAGCCAGTGATGAAGATGTGAAGTACGTCGACAACGAGGTCATCCTAAATCGCAGAAAAAACTATATTATGGACTCATCCGTTCCTGCATTTATACCAGCAACTGCAACTGCGTTTAAACCAGCTTCTACAACGCCACTACAAACAGCTTTAGCCCCACCGCCACCACCAATCGAATCCTTACTTCCACCCCCACTGAACCAGAGCCAGGAAAGTTTATAGAGAGCTTCCAACCAAAGATAATATAATATTATCTTTGTTCCAACCTTTATGTCCAGGCCATCCAGAGGAATGACCACTTTTCAAACGGATGTTCAAACAGTCAACCCAAGCGTGTGGTTACAGTATCGAAGAGAATCTCAAGCGTTTTCAACATGCCTTAAGAGGAAGGGCACGAAATCTGGTCCAACTAGCAGAGCCACAAATTATAAAATCGCTAGAAATTGCTTTCGGGCAACCAAATATAATTCTAGATAGTCAACTAGAAAAAATAGGTAAGCTTCCTCTTGTCAAAGCCGGAAAATTAGAATCCATTTTGGAGTTTTCCACCGCGGTAACAAATCTCAATACGGTTATGAAAGCTTCTGGGCTTAAGAATCAGTATGACAACCCACTACTTCTCAAAGAGTTATTAAAAAAACTTACCAACGAAATGAAGATGAAGTGGGCCACTTACTTCTTAGACAGAGGAGTCAAAGATGTATTAGCATTCGGTTCCTGGTTAGAATTAAAAGCAACAAAGGTGTATGAGGTACTACCTAGCTCTGAAATGAGTATTAGTAAGAGGGAATTTGTTCGAAACGAAAAGTCAAGTAGGGTCAATGTCCACATTCAGGGCAAAGGAAATTCAAAATGTGTAGTTTGTGGTAGCCAGTGTAAGAGCTTAGAGTCATGCGATGTCTTCAACCAAATGTCCTCTGCAACTAGATGGGAAAAGGTGAAGGAGTTAAAACTCTGTCGTCAATGTTTGACTGCCCTTACAATAAAGTATCCTTTTGTATGTAAGAAGGCAGTCAAATGAGATTTTGTGGGCTGTACAACAAAGCACCACCCATTAATGCACCAAGACGTTAAGTGTATAACAGACCCACCAGTGGTGGTCAAATCGCAAAACAGTCATACGAACCAGGCTGACTATTTCCAGTTTCAATACATGCCAGTCACATTACGCAAGGGCAACAAAAAGGTTACCACATAAGCGTTTCTTGACGGGGGTTCTAGTGGTACGAGAATAGAAGAAAGTGTCGCGAATCAGTCAGGCTTAACTTGACCTAAGGTCATTCTACACCTTAAGCGGACAGCAAACGTACGTCGTCAAGAGGAGTTAAAGAAAGTTTCAATGCATATTTCAGGAGTATACGAAGGTGCTAAGGAATTCGAAATCCCAGTTTTTCATACAATAAAGGAGCTCAATTTGCCAAAGCAAACCCTGAATTATGACGATCTTGCTTGAATTCATCCTCATCTACGTGGGCTTCCAGTTGATTCATATCTTCAAGAACAACCCAGAATAATGATAGGACTCAGTGATTGGCACCTTGTTGTTCCCAGTAAGACCCGGCTGGCAGGACGAAACGATCCAGTGGCAACAAAATGCCAACTAGGATGGTCAGTTTTCGGTTCCGGAAGCTCTACTCAAAGCCAAAGCGTAAACTATCACATCCAAGAGTATTAGGAACCAGATGATGAGAACTTGAACGTTACTTTAAAGCAATTTTTCTCAGTTGACAGTTTGGGTGTAAAAATACCAACTTATGATCTGATATCCAAAGAGGAACAACGTGCTAACAAGATCATGGTAGACACAACCACATTCAACGGCGAACATTTCGAAACAGGCTTACTTTGGCGGTATGATGATCCAGTACTATCAGAAAGTATGCCTATGGCCAGGTACAGATTATCAGCATTGAATCGAAGATTGCAGAAAGATCAACAATTAAAAAGTGACATGCAGAATCAAATCGACGATTATATAAAGAAAGGGTACGTTCGAAAGTTGTCACCGAAGGAACTAAAAGAATATCACAAACGAACTTGGTATCTTCAATTGTTTCCGGTCATAAATCCAAACAAGCCTGGAAAACTAAGAGTGGTATGGGATGCAGCGGCGAAGGTAAAAGGAGTGTCACTGAATTCACTTTTGCTTAAAGGTACTGATCAGCTTCCATCGCTATTTGGTGTTCTTCTCAGATTCAGGGAAAATGCGGTAGCCATTAGTGGTGACATTTCTGAAATGTTTCACCAAATAAGACTATTACCTGAAGATCAACATGCGTGCAGGTCTTTGTGGGATGACGGAAATGGGGAAGCCACATATATCACAAAGGTTATGACCTTTGGATCTCAGTTCGTAAAAAATCAAAACGCCCAAAAATTCGAAAAGGACTGTTTCGGCACGATTAAGGCCAAAGGAAAAGCGTAGATGAATAAGCTACTGCCACAACACCACGCAGAACCCACAGCAACAGTAGCAAAAAACACAGCAATGAAAGGCCTCAGCAAAACCAATTCCATCCAACAAATTAACACAATTGAGTTGGGTTTTATTTAGTTTTTACTTTAAGTTTTATTTTGATTCTATTTTTTTTTTAGTTTTATTTTTAAGTTAACAATTTTGCAGCCTTTTTATTTTATAATTTATAACAAAATTTAATTTAGTTTTTTAGAAAGAAATTTACTGCCGACTTGGCTGAGGACAAAATTAAGAATAAATTGCGCAATTGCAAAGTGACAGGTAAAAGGCCTGTACCCTGTACAGAAGAAGACACAAAAAACCAGTATTTTTAAATACTGGGTTGCCCTCTCCTGTGCAGCAAACACATTGTGTTTAGGGTGTTCGCGCACCTTAAGCATGGTCACGCTGTGGATCGAAGCCGCGTAGCGCGGCATCGGCCACTGAGCGGCGAAAATTCGTAATGCCGCACGAACATTACTGCCCTCCTTGGCGAGATGGGCCAAAAAGCTAGGAAATTTATTGGTTATAGTTATTGATTATTATAAATTTTGAAAAAAAAATCTATTCAAAAGATTAAGAATTATAAGTTAAAAAAAAAGATTATGAAAAGTTGAAAAATTATGTATTAAAATTTTTAGAGATTATGAAATTAACTTGGAGATAAAAAAAATATTGAAAAGCTATATAAAAAAAAAGTTAATTATAAAATTCTTTAAAAATTAGAATGGCATATAAAGAAATATAATAAGTTTAGTTTAAAGGTAAAAGTCAAAGTTTGACGATCGGTCGAACAATTTCGCCGTTCTGAGTCCTAAGTGTCGCAAATCTCACTTTTCCGTCAGCGCCGGGGTGTAAATTTATAACACGTCCTAAGCGCCATTCTGTTGATGAAGTTCTTTTAAATATTCGTCCTTCCATCGACGACAAAACCGCTGTTGAAGGTCCCGAACTTTTTCCCAGCTATAAATGAGATACAAATTAGCAATAACCAACTCGGGTTCGGGAAATGCTAAAAGAGGACCGCCGCACAGTGGTTAAAATGCGGAAATAAATCAAAAAAAAGAAAGTGTTAGTATGAAGTTATTTTTTTTATTTTATTATAGTTATATAGTTGGTCTATGATTTTTGAAAATTTGAGCAATTTTTGTTCATAAGTATTAAAGATACAGGGCTCCAAAGTTACCCTTTTTTTCAATTTTGAAATTCCTATATTTTCTTGCACTAACTTCTTGGCACGAAAAATAGCGTTTATAAAACTTTCAGCCAGAATTTTTATTTTTATTTCAAAAACATGTACTTTAAGCTTAAAAAAAAACATATGCATATATATATATATATGTATATATGTATATTTTAGATAAGTCAGAGCAGAGAGCTCTAACATAAAAATTTTAATGTTTTTTCCTTAGAGCTACAATTTTAGCTACACTTGCCTACACGCTCTGACTACATTCACTTGAAAGCTACAATACTCACCTAACTAGTCCAAAAAGAATGAAATCCGTCTGGATCCAACCCTGAGACTTCTGTTCAATTTTGTTCACCTGAATCAGGTCTTAAAAAACACGGTTTTGACGACGATAGATCCCGAAAAATTACAATTTCTTCGAAAATACTTGTCATAGATAACTAGATAAGAGCTTAACTTTTAGAAAAAATATGTACCTTTCTTTCAAAAATAAAATAAAATTAATCCATTGACTAACCTGAGATATTCAATTTTTAGCGCAAAACTTTTTTTTTGCCTGACTTATTTTCCAATTGTTTCCTAACTTTTATTTAAAAAATTACAATAAAAATAAAAAAAATTATGATGTATTAAACTATATGTAAGTACCTAAATAAAATATGAACAGAAATCAGGTATAATCTTTAAATTTTGTGTGACATTACGCAAAAAATAGGGACAGGTAAAATAAAAAAAGGTGCTTTTTGTGGTTTTACCTGTATATGGGTTTTTCCTAATACTTGATGTTAGGTATATGAATTGATACCTGTTATATGAATGAAAAACAAACAATTTCTTTTTTACGACCATTTTCCGGAAAACCCTTTCAGGATAGGTAAGACCTAATAAGAATAGTTTGGTTGTCACTAATATATATAGATAACAAAAAATGGAATAATAAGTCATTATTAAGCTATTGTTCATTGTGCAAGGTGTTAGGAATAAATAAAAAGAAAATACCCGGGCCAATAGATCAGAGGGATCTTTGGACATTGATGAGGTTGGAAGAGATTATTTTTGTGTTAAATACTTTTTGTAAATAATGCAAGTTTTATACTGCAATATTCAGAATTTGACGAGAGTTTTTAGTTTGGGTATCCAAAAGTATCCAAAAAACATTGTCTAATAAGACGAAGCATTAACGAATTAGCACCGTGCATCGATATTTTATGATTGAAATTAGTGTGAAGATACGAAAATCGTGAATTATGATGCAGGGTTATTTTATTTTGCCGCCTCAAATAAAAAAAAGATAACAACAATATTAACATATTTACATGGATCTTATTTAATAACATGTTTACAAAATTTTGAAACTAAAATGCTGATCTGCGATAAAATGCTGATAGGGATTTCTTTTCTTTTTTTAAAATGCGATTAAGCATGTCTATGAATGAAAAAGTTGCAAGGTCGGTTAATGGCTCTTGGGTCATTGTTCAGAGAAGATAGGTTTTTTAAGTTTAAGCTTCAAAAAGCTATGGCTTCACCTGAAGGAATATAGTAATTAGTATCTTAAATGTCGTTAACAAATTCCCACACAATTCCAGTAAGAAGTGTGAAGCTAATTACATAGTTTAAAATTGACAAAGCAGAAGTTTTATTAAATATATTATTTTCCCTTAAGAGGTATTTAGCAATAATATCCTTTCGAACTTCGTTGTCAATTATTACTGTTAATGTTGCTTCAAGTAGTTCGCAACCTTTTAACTCCACCTTCTTTGAAATGTCGCAAAGAAATCCGATATTTTGGCTGAGAAATTGTTACTGCGCAAAGTGCTCATCAAGAGAAAATAGTTGAGCTTCGATAACTTAAAAAAAGAAATCAGCTTAAAATTAAAATTTTGGATCGATTGTTTCAAGATATTTTTCAGGTTGATAACGGTGGCTACGAAGCCTCCTTGAATCAAACACTAAGAAATCCACTTGATTGTTCATTTTCATAGAAATTTTTTTAGCGTCCTTTTATAATTTTTCAAACAAAGATTCCTAAGAACGGTTTATCTGAACGTACATACTGTTGTTATTTATCAAAATCCTACAAACAGGTTAAAAAGTCCTTTGATTTTGATTGAAGCATTTTCGAAAGGATATTTATTGGGATAAAAACTCGTTACAAATTTCTGTTGACAGTACAAAAAGCATCTTTTTGAAGAATGGTCCAGCGCTTCGGACAACAACGATGAACGAAGAAGTAATTGAAGTAGATGGATGTATTAACCTTTTTCGCTTTGAAATTATTGTATTGATTTTGCCGCCTAGTTAAGTGCCGCCCTAGGCAATTGCCTATTTTGCCTTCAGGCAGGTTCGGCACCGAGTGCACCACACAACTCAAGGCGTGGCTGGTACTGAAATGGATTTGATAGAAGCAACTATTGATTTTGCACAGAGCAAATGAGAAGTGATAATTCCATCAGATTGACGGATGCGTATATATAACGCGGCGACTTAAGCCTTTTCAGAAGAATCACAGAACCCATGGAACTGGACTTCTGAGAAGGGAGAATTGCGAAAGAGTCTTCGCTGAAAAGGGGTATCTTGTGTATTGATCAAAATTTGTGTGTACATTTTCGTTATACGAACTACATTTGAATACGAACTTGTAAAAAACGCCAACGAATAATTGACGATAAGTCCTTTGTTAAAATTGGACCGGGGTATAAGATGTATTTAAGCTGACACCGTTTGAAGAGGCATTTGAGGCATTGACAAAAAAAATAAAAAAGTACGAGAAAGATACTCAGAAATGACGTTTTAGTATTGAGATCTTATGTCAGCTTTAGAAGTTATTGAAAGATTTCCACTAATTCCAGATCCTGTGGTATTTCTTTCAACGAAAGGTATAAAAGTCGATTTTGTAAAGCTGCCGAAATTAAGGATATTTCGGAGCCACGGTCAATAAGCGCTCTTAAGACGTGCACCGTTTCCTTTCCCACAATACTGACTAAAGCAGTTGCAAGAAGGATTCTTTTAGTAGAAGTCACCATGTAATTTTAGTAGGATGTTTGAGGAATGAATGGCTGAGCAGTAGCCGTTAAAATTGTGGTTCTTGTACACTAGGCTAACCGCCTGGACTGTATTTTAAGGTTTTCTCATTTTGAATTGAAGAAGGATGGGTTGCGAGATGCAAAAGTGTGTGATGACGTTTCTTGCAATAAGTGTAAGAATATTTCCTAGCACAAGAATATTTTGGTGACTGGTGCCTAAGCAATTATTGCACATTTTATGATGGCGTACTGCTTCGATTCGAGAAATAACAGTCATTGCCAAGAATTTTGGACATTCTGGTATAGAATGATTTGCTAAGCAGATTTTACACTTAAATCCTCCCGCCTTCGCCAGAAATGTGTCAAATCCGTAGCAAAAATTAAATTGTCTAAAAATGACATGGTTGGACAAGTATAGAAAAAGTGAGTATCAAAGGACGTCGAGAACGCTGGCTGAAAAAGAGTGCCAAGATCCAAAAGGAAATTTAAGAAATCAAATGCTAGAAAGAGTCACATGACAAGAGAGAATCAACTAAAAAAAGGCTGAAAACCAACAACTTTTTCCCAAGATACAAAAAAAATACACGAGATCCAATGAGCGAAGGAGAAGAGAATAAATAAAAATTCGAGATCACTTAAAAAATCTTTTAGAGAATGTTTGAACTAAAAGTTTTGCAGAAATGTTTCAAATGAGGAATAATAAATTTTGAGATTACTAAAGAATCTCCTTGAGAGAATATTTGGAAAAAAGAAGTTTTGAAAAAAAAAACTTTTTCAAATAAAGAAAAAACTTTGAGATTACTAAAGAATCTCTATGAGAATGAATATTTGGAAAAAAAGAAGATTTGAAAAACTTTTCCAAATGATGAATAATAAATTTTGAGATTACTAACGAATCTCCTTGAGAGAATATTTGGAAAACAGAAGTTTTGCAAAAAAAAAACTTTTTCAAATAAAGAATTGTAAATTTTGAGATTACTTAAGAATCTCTTAGAGGAATATACGATGAAACGAAACAGAAGCGTTTTAGCTTAAACGAGTACAGAAAAAAAGTTCAAAATAAAATTCAGAAATTTTTCAAAGGAAATAAAAATCCTTTCAAAAATGTTTTCAATAAGCATGGTAACGAAAATCCGAAAACGTTTGAGGGCCAGTAGAGCACAGTCGACAAATGTCTTAATACGCGGAGAAAGTAAAATAATAAACAACTGTAAAAACTTAATTGATCAATACTTATTCTACAAAAATTCATAACTGTAAAAATTTATATTATTCAATACAATAAGAAAAGTTCAAAAATATTTGAAAAGAATTCAAAAAGTTTTTTTGAATAGTAAGGAAAATTCTCTTAAGGATTTCAAGAGATTATTGAAAAAATTCTGAAAGGTACTCCAAATTATATAACGAGAATAAAAAAAAAGTTAAAAATTTAAAAAGGAATCTCTTAACGAACGAATGACAAAAGTCTTGAAAATAATCAAAAAACCTTTTTTAAAAAATATGAATTTATACATATGTATGTGTATGGTATTTCAGAAGAGTAGATTTCTTAAAATTTTAAAAAATACTTATAACTGCTCCCGAACGAGGTGATTCTTAAAATTGCTCGAGGAGTCGCCGATAACCGGCATTAAAGTACGAAAGAACTTTCCACGATATTCGAGGCGATTTACAAAAAATTATTTATTATGTAAAAACCGTAATGAAAGTTCCGATAAAATAGTGAATAAACTTTTTGAAGACAATGTGTCCAAAACGGAAAAGCAAAAAACTGTTTCAATTCACAGTTTACAAACGGTATATGAGAAAAAACCACGCGATTGGTTTGAAGAAGAAAAGGGAAACCGTATGAACAAGAAACGGTGAAATGCCACCAGTAATGTGGCCGATGGAAGCCCGAAAAATAGATTTAAGTGAACTAAATTGCTTTTCAGAAAAATCTTTGAAATGAAAATCTTTTCTTTTTTATAAATAAAAGCATATATATCACACCAGAGAAAGCAATGTAATTGAACTAGTAAAAAACTCGAAGTCAAGAGACAAAAAAAAGCGATCGAAATGAGAGTTGTGACGTAATTTGCTGTATGTTAAGATTTTAATATATACAGAATATATATATATGAAATAAAAAGTATACATAAAATATAAAAAATGCCAATCAACAATTTAAAAAATTTTACACTCACCTGTACAAAAATTAATGAGATTTGAGAAATGTTGTATGTTGATTGATGAGATGATGTCTTCTAGGATTTCTTAGCGGCTTACGGCTTACCATGATTTCTTTTCTTGTCTTCTGATATTTTTGTCTTCCTCGTCCTTCTCCAACACACCAATCGAAGAAATGGTTGTACTATCCGCCACCAATCGAGGCAATGGTGGATTTTGTTTATTTTTTATAAACTGCCACGTTATTGTGGCTAAAATAAGTTAGCTTTGCTAACTACCAGTGGCAAATATGATCTGTGTGTTTAGATTTGTACATACAAGAAAGATTTGCAACAAATTAAGGATTTGCTAGGAGCTATCTTTCGTGATGATTGCACCCAATTGGCGTCAGGCAATGGCAGCGAATTTGCTCCAAAATATTTGCCGAATGTTTTGGCAGCGAGGATAACGGCAGGAAAACGGAGTCAGGCGTTGGCAGCAAACAAATTTGTTCACACCAAATCGCAATGGTGCAATTATACGAAGATGACACAACAAAGGGGGGTTTTCGTCAACACTTCCAAAAAACTGCTGTAATTTTAGCAGATGTGGTTGATAAACTTTGTCTTCAAAGCGAATTGGTATAGCTGAGTTACTTGTGAACTCAATGCAGCGTGATGGTGAGAGCGAAGGAAATGTGGCGTATGTAGACGGCAGCACAAAACAGTTTCATCGCATCGAAAAAAACTAACGGCGTGGCGTTACTAAACGAACGGTGTATCGTAATGTTCCGTTAAGTTTCGCCGTGTGGTGGCAACAAGAAAGGTGAGCTGAGAGCAGCTGCCACAACACCATGCAGAACCCACAGCAACAGTAGCAAAAAACACAGCAATGAAAGGCAAAACCAATTCCATCCAACAAATTAACACAATTGAGTTGGGTTTTATTTGATTTTTTACTTTAAGTTTTATTTTGATTCTTTTTTTTTTTTAGTTTTATTTTTAAGTTAACAATTTTGTAGCCTTTTTATTTTATAATTTATAGAAAAATTTAATTTACATGTTTAGTTTTTTAGAAAGAAATTTACTGCCGACTTGGCTGAGGGCAAAATTAAGAATAAATTGCGCAATTGCAAAGTGGCAGGTAAAAGGCCTGTACAGAAGAAGACACAAAACCAGTATTTTTAAATACTGGGTTTCCCTCTCCGGTGCAGCAAACACAATTTGTTTAGGGTGTTCGCGCACATTACGCATGGCCGCGCTGTGGATGCCGCGTAGCGCGGCATCGGCCACTGAGCGGCGAAAAGTCGTAATGCGCACGAACAAAGACTTTCCGAGAGCATTCGAAGCAATCATTAAGAATCATTATGTCGATGATTTACTTGATTGCGTAAGCACGGCAGAAGAGGCAATTACTCTTGCGAGAGATGTAAAGATGATTCATGCAGCTGGAGGGTTCCACATCAGGAAATGGAAGTCCAATTCAAAAGAAGTGTTGGCAACCTTACAAGAAGAATCTTCGGAAGTCAATGATAATCTCAACCTGGATAAAGAGGCTGTCTACTGCACCGAGAAAGTTCTAGGAATGTGGTGGGATACCAAGACTGATTCACTGACATACTCTTTAAAGTTTAATAAAGGAAATAAGGAAGTTCTTAATGGTGATCGTAAACCAACAAAACGAGAAATACTACGAATAATGATGTTGACTTTCGATCCACTCGGCTTGATTGGACACTTCATAAGCTACTTAAAGGTTCTTATGCAGGATGTTTGGCGTTCCAGAGTGAGTTGGGATGACGAAATTGAAGACGATCATCATGAAAGCTGGCTTAAATGGCTAAAAGAATTGCCGCAGGTTGAATCAGTCCTCATTTAAGGATGCTACGTAGATGCATCATCATGTGATCTAGCTGAAACTCAACTTTACATCTTTGTTGATGCCAGCAAAAATTGTAGTGCCGCAACCGCATATCTACGAGTACAATCGGGAGGTAAAGTAAAGTGTTCATTGCTGGGATCGAAAACAAAGGTAGCGCCACTTAAACTTATCTCAATTCCACTATTAGAACTGGTCGCAGCGTTAATCGGAGTGAAATTCGCTAAAAGCATTCGACAATCACTATCGATCCGTCTAAATCGAACGATATTTTGGTCAGATTCAGTGACAGTCCTGAAATGGTTAAGATCTGATGCAAAATCAGTTAAGGGTCAATTTATAGCCTTCAGAATAGCAGAAATCCAAGAGATCACTAATATAACCAATTGGAGATACGTGCCTTCAGAATTGAATCCAGCCAACCACGCGACGAAGTATCGAAACAATTCATCAAACGATCGAGCCAGTCATTCCAATGGACAGTTTCCAGCACGGGAAGAAAATGTTAAGAGTAACAGCTTTCGTCTATAGATATTTGGATGCTCTAGGCGGCACAAGGAGAGAAAACCATTCACTTCTATCACAGGAATATGAACGGGCAGAGCGCATTATCTACAGGTTAATTCAAGCTGAGGGATTTCCCTCCGAGATAACATATCTTTCAAAACAGGAAAACCTATTATTAAAGAAGAAACCTCCTCCGAGCGCCAGCAGCTTTTTCTCAATGAAACCATACCTGGATGAAAACGGAGTAATGAGATCTCAAAGCCGACTAGACAACCCAAGTTGTTTAAGCATAACCTCAAGACGGCCAATAATTCTTCCACACGACCATCATGGGACAATGCTGCTCATACGACATTACCACGAAAAATTCCGACACATAAACCATGAAACGGTAGTGAATGAATTGCGAAAAAAGTACTGCATACCAAGAATGCGGCAGGTATTGAAACGGGTTAGGAAGCTTTGTAATCAAGATTAGGATGGCTAAGGCAACTCCTCCTGAAAAGGCAATTTTACCAGAAGCACATGCAAAGCGTATTCACCTCCATTCACTTACACTGCTGTGGACTATGGAGGTCCATTTGAAATCATAAATGGCTGAAAGGTGGAACAAAATCTGCATTTTTACGTGTTTAGTAACTAGAGCCATTCACATTGAAATAGCTCTCAGCTGTAGTTCTGACTCATTTATTCTCTGTTATAGAAACTTTTTTTGTCGAAGAGGGACGGTGCGGAAGATGTTCAGTGACCGAGGAACAAACTTCATTGGAGCGGAGAAATTACTTAAAACAACTTTAAAATCGGTAGATCATCAACGTATTGCGGATCAATTCGTAAGCTCAGAGTTGGAATGGCATTTCAATCCGCCAGCGTCACCTCACATGAACGGATGTTGTGAAAGGCTTATAAAGTCTGTCAAAATTGTTCTAGATAGAAAGATAGATAATATTCTTTATTTTTTCATCATAAAGTTTAACAATTTGTATACTTAAGAATAAAGACATGGCAATACACTGCCGTCTGCCTGAGATGACATTTCATAATATGATTTAAAAAATAAAAGAAACAAAATGCAAAAAAAAAAAATTATAAAACATAGGAAAATTTAAACAAAAGATATTTAGATTTATAGTTTACAGTTCAGAGATTAAAATTCCTAATTTTCGCAACTTTTGTATATAAAACTGCAAACAAATATTTTTGAGTTGACAATGTTATCAATTTTACCTTGATTTGAAACACAAATATTATACAATTTTGTTTAATTGATTTGGTATTTATAAAAATTATTGACAATTTTAACGTGATTTGAAACACAAAAGAAAAAGTATTGAGTTTTATTAATTTTTGAGTTGACAGTGTTATCAATTTTACCGTGATATGAAACACAAATATTATACAATTTTGTTTATTTGATTTGGTATTTATAAAAATTAATGACAATTTTAACGTGATTTGAAACACAAAAGAAAAGTATTAAGTTTTGTAGGATCAGCAACATAACATAATTTGACCTGATTTATTTAGTTCAAAAATTGCAATAAGTGGGTATTCGACTGTGTGTTAATATAAGAAACTATTACGGTACGAAAGAGCATGTTGGCAATATTTATAGAGGCTGAGCCAGCCCATTGCTCCATTTAAGATTTCGTAAAGTTTTTGTAAGGATATAAAACTTTCCTGAAAATGTAACCGACGAATTTCTTGTAGAATTGGACAAGCAGCAACGAAATGGTAAATATCTTCGTTCACTCTTCCGTTACATAGAACACAAAGCTGAGGCAGATCTGGTCGATGAGGTACAAAGTTTAAATTTAAAATTTCAACTCTTGTTCTAAAAATAATACCTATAACAAAGGCTGAAAAATCGTTACGAAAGTATGTGCCTTCTGAGAAAAGTTGATGGTTTAAATTACTGTAAATTGCTCTTGATGTCGAAGAAGATGCTCTGGAAAGATTATCCAGAAACATTTTGTGATCAACCTTAGCAACCACGTCAGCAAACTGAGCCTGCCACTCGGCCACATTATTTTCTGATAAGTTTAAAGATGTTTCGTAACATAAAGCTAGTTCGTTCCAGTCTTTGAACGGGGAAGCCATTTACTCGAAGTAATTTTTTTAAAATGATTTTGTGAAGACATGATTCACTTCTTTTCATCACTTTAGTTATGAAGTCCGCGTTTGCTTTCAAACTTTGTATGCATATAGGAGCTAAGCCTGTTTCTACATATATGGCATAATTGGGTGTTGAGTTAGGCAAACGAAATAATCTCTTAAAAATGTTTCTTTGTACTGTTTCAAAAGCCTCGAGGTGTGTGTATCCGAACACTTGAACGCCGTACGCCATGCATGCATTAACCGTCGCATTAAAAACTTTGTATTTAGACATTAAATCAACATTTTGGTTAGAAAAGAACTTTGGCCACATAATATTTAGTGCTAGTTTAGCTTCATTGCTTTTTTCCTTGGAATGCTTTAGAAAGCTTAAATTGTAGGTCAAAAGGACTCCCAAATATTTAAACTCCTGTACAACGTCAATGTGTATATTGTTTAGAGACCAATTTTCTTCTGGTCGTCTTCTTGATTGTCTCTTTTCAAATATGACAATCTTAGTTTTTTGGGTATTAATTTGCAAGCCCCAAGACTCACAAAATGAACTCAGACGGTTTATTTGCATTTGTAGCGAGAAAGGATTATCAGCAAGCATAACTCAATCGTCAGCGTACAACAGGACTTTGATTTTTATGTTAGCAAAATTAACTCCACCAGGAAGGAGGTCGCAGACATCATCTATAAACAGGGCAAACAATAATGGGCTGAGGATACATCCCTGAGGAACACCTGCAGATGTTTCAAACCGATCTGAGAACGCGAGACCATCCCATACCCTTGCATTTGTTGACGAAATAAAACTGGCATAAACTTGGAGAAACTTACGTGACAAACCAATACAAGAGAGTTTGTATATTAGAGCCTGTCTGTTGACTTTATCGAAAGCAGCTTTAAAGTCAACAAAGCAAGTGTATAGTTTGTTTTTCCTATCTATAAATTGTCGGGCAATGCTTGAAATAGCAAAGATATGATCCGTGGTCGAAAAACCTGGTCGGAAACCAGCTTGAAAGATACTCAAAATACTGTTATCCTCAATCCATTTTGTGAGCCGATCATTGAGAATTGCCGTAAAAGTTTTTCTTATTGAATTTAAAATTGAAATGCCCCTATAATTTTCCGCAGCGTTAACATCGCCTTTCTTATAGATCGCAAAAATAACAGATTCATTGAAACTGTTGGGGACACATCCATCATTATACAATTTATTAAAGAAAGACACGAGATAGTTTTTTAAATCGGTAGTGCTGTTTTTATAAAACTCGACTGGTATGCCGTCTAAGCCAGGAGCCTTGTTATTTTTCATTTTTTGGAGCGTTACTTCCAGTTCGGACAAAGAGAAATCCATATCCAGCTCGTTGACTCTAGTATCAGGCAGTGCGTAATCAAAGGTATGAAGGTCTTCATCCGCTGAGAGTAGAGTTTTAAAATGAGCTGCTAACGTCTCAGCTTCTAAAGAGAACTTCATACCCTGATAGCGCCCACCAAGTTCGCGCACTGTATCCCAAAATAACTTTGAGTTAGAGCATTTATCTAATTTCTTAGCCACGTTTTTTAAATAAGTGATTTTCTTACTTGAAAGCATTTTTTTAAAATCGTTATTGACACGAAGGTAGATATTTTTGAAAAATTGGGAATTGGTCATTCTAAACAGTTTTAAGTAAACAAACGAAAGTTTACGGAGATTTTTGCAATCCTTGTCAAACCATACATTTTTTGCTACAAAAGTGTGTGAACTCTTCACAGCAAAAGGGGCTGCGGCCTTTATAACCTGTTCTATACATTCACACGTCTTTTGAGACGAGACAATAGATTGTTGAGGCAGAGATTGGAAGTGCCGAGACAGGAGACATTTGTAGAGGGTTGCATTGTTCTCCGACCACTTAAGCTTGTTAAAGCTAGAAGGTGTAAATTGTTGGTTTAACTCCGATAGCTGAATTTTAATAACTATTGGAAAATGAGCCGAATAGTTGACTAGTGCAACTTCAAAGTCATCGACAATGTTCAGCCAGTCCCCTGACACCGCTGCAAAGTCAATCACGGATTGTCCCTGCCCGCTGACAAAAGTAAATTCGCCAGATGCATCACTATTAGAGGACCCATTTAAAACAAATAGACCGAAAACTTCAAAAAATTGTTCTATATGCAGTGAGTAACGTCGTATCACACAAACCGAATGATGAACTATTTCGAAGTATCCTGCCAGCTTAACCTATAAAAATCGGAGATATCGTGATAATAATTGATGAAAGGGGCCCTCGTAATCAATGGCAAAAAGGAAGGATCATAAAAACAAACCCTTGCAAAGATGGTCAAGTCCGTAGCGCAACAGTCCAAACCGAAACCGGTATATATGAAAGACCCGCAGTCAAACTGGCTAAGTTGGATTTTGACCAAGAAAACATATTTGTGCGAAGCTTAGACAAATCTACCGAGGGGGAGAAATGTTAAGAAAATAAAACTGAAGCACCCAGTAATATATAGTTCTGTGTGACTGCCACTGACATTTTACCTAGGTAAGAATCCATTTTTTATGTCTACCCTGTTTCCGCTTACCGCTATTTTGTATTTTCCGAAACTTTTTTCCTTAATTGATGAGACAGAGCACGAGGCAGTCGGGAAAATATAGATAAGAGCGCACTAAAATTTAAGCCCACACCAATTATTTATAATTATTTATAGTCATCGTTTAAATAAATTAAAGTTTTTTAAATAAAAAAGTTGTAAGAAGCTATAAATTTTCGTCCTTTTTCTTTTGTCAAAAAGTTTATGACAACCCTGATTTTATAATAAATAATACTATTTCTTCTTCTGATTTACACCCAGAGAAATTTTGGATATTCCGTTCAACAACGATGATCCACAATCTAAAATCAAGAATAAAAAACGCTTTCGTCAGACATTAAGGAACACTGGAAAATCATATAAAACACTTTCTGGAAAAGTTAAGCAAGCAAGAGTTCCAAAACCTTTTGGAATGTTTCGAAGCTACTGCCAAGATAAAATTTCATTCGAGCAGATTTAACTATTTAACCATTATTGGGCTTTGGGAACATATGACCAGAGAATTTAATATATAGGAAATCTTCTGACTATAGGAAATAAAAATCAATCTGTCTAACGCAATGCAAAGAAAGCGACGTCGGTCGAGAAACCTCAGTGAAGTAGTTTTTTGAACATGATGGCATGCGTACACAAGTTTGCCGAAAACATTTTACGATATATTTTTCTGAAACGGAAAGTTTCATTAAAAACGTAATAGCCAAAAATGTTTCAAGTCCAAGTGAAACGTTTAAGGACTGTAGAAGTAAAGGGATTCCTGTGAAAAAACTAACCCTGGATCAAGAAGTACGCAACCACATAAATAAGTTCCCATCATATGACAGCCATTACAGCCGTCGCCACACACCCAAAAAATATAGTCATGGCAGTTTAAATCTTTCCATAATGTATGTATAGTGATGAAGTTTGTAATCCTAGCCTTACCAAATATTCAGAAATTTTTAAAACACTGAATTTAAAGTTCAAAGCTCCCAAACTAGACCCGTGCGCAACTTGCGTTGTATTTTTATCTAAGATAAAAATAGCCCAAGATGAAAACGAAAAATAAGTTTTGGTATAGTAGAAACAAATTCATGTGAAAAAAGGAGACTGGTTTTGAACAAAAAAGGGTCGATAAGGAGAATGCTAGACAAAATAAAGATGTGGGAGCGTTCGCGTTTGAGTTGCAGCAGTGCCTACCAACACCATTCTTGAGAAACTCAGTTAGTTTTTATAAAAGGCAGCTTTCTACTTTAAATCTCACGATTTTTGATTTAAAAACGAATGATTCCGGTTGTTTTATGTGGCACGAGGGAATCACGCGGCGCGCGGGGAGGAAATGAGATTGCTTCATGCGTTTTCAAAAATCTACAATCTTTGCCTCCTTCTCTCACTAAAATAACGTTCTACATGTGACTCATGTTCCGACCAAAATAAAAATTCGTTTGTTTCTGCTATGTTCCTTCTGTTCATTTAAGAAAATCTTTGAATATATAGATCGTACATTTTTGGAACCTGGCCACACCCACCTCGAGGGTGATTCTGATCATGCGTTAATTGAAAGAAAAAAGAAAAAATCCAGTGTTGAAATTAGTGTGCCAAGGGACTGGTAACAATTCATCGGAAGTATTAATTGAAAAATTAAAGTTGTTGAAATGAAGGAAAGTGATTTCTTTAAATTTTGTGAAATTTCAAAAAATAATTTTAATTGAAAACGATGTATTTCAGAAGGCCAGAGATTTATATGGAACTCAGTAAGGTGGATTCGCTATACAAACAACCATAACCAAATTTTGTATAAAACAAACTTAAATCCTGAAGAACCATTTCGCCTTTTACCGTTACTTAAACGAGGAGCATCAACACTTACATTGGGTCATTTAAAAAATATATTCAAGACCTACCAATCTTATCATCAGATAAAAAAAAAGATCTTATGGATTTATTACAATACATAAATCCAGGTTTTCATTCTTTTTATACATTCTTAAAAACTAGTTGCACCGAACTCAACACTTATCCAGATTTAAGAAGTGATGATGAAGATTAAAAAACACTTTTTTAATATCGGTTTTTAACTTAGTTATGTATATTGTTTTTTGTTTTTTATTATGAAGTAAAGTTAGTTGTTTTTTTTGTATTTTTAATTGTGTACGCTTTTAAATAAATAAAACTTATTCTATCTCAAGGTTCAAAGTTGGTTCTCATTCTCTGTTGAGAACATTTGTATATGTTCATATGTCAACATATTTTTCATTATTAATTTAGGAATAAGAACTCAAGTCGACAAAAGAACTGGATAATTTAACACAATAGACAAGGAAAAATAGCTAAAGTAGACTTTATACTAGAACTTAAAATTTCTTTAAAATGGAAAAACCACCAAACTTCAGATAGGATTTTTTATGATGAAAAACCTAAAAGGCCCTAACGACTAAAGTCAATAAAATCGTTTAGTTATTTTTTTTTCAAAAAATTTAATTTTTTACTAAAAAGGAGTAAATTATCTTTATTTTACTTTTTGTTTCAACATGATCGGAGTTTCCAATCACCCAATAGAGTCATTTGTAATTTCACGCGTTTGTCAAAAACTTTAAACTGCTCTCCTGAAAAATGAGTAAAACAGACTTAAGCGGTTTTTCCTTGTGGCCACAGATATTTCCTCATGTTTGCCATTGAGACCTGCTCTAGATCGTCCAGTTCTTCGACAAACCTGTTTCCAAGGTAACGGAGGCGACTTGTTTGGAGATTTGGGCAGTCGCAGAGCAGGTGTTTATTTGGTTTCTATTTCCTTATCCTTGTCTCGGCTCAATGAGTTAGGCGCCAGTTGTAGCGATCAGAAAAAACCATCCGAAAAAAAAATCGATTGAAGTATTTATTACTTTTCAGTTCGATTTGATAGCCAAATGATATAGCAATCGACAAGTAATTCAGCGTAGAATTTTTTTCGCGAAAAAAAATTGCCAAAACATTTATATTTTTATCTTTTAAATGGATTTACTTGTTTTTCGGATGAAATTTCATTTTTCGTATCAGCTGATTGCTTTTTGGCAGAAAAGGGAATAAATCGTTCCAATTATTTGTGTTCCAATTTTTTTCTGTTCCACTGAAAGTATTCCATCCGAAAATTTTTTTCTGACATTTCAATCAGAAAAAATCTTGGCGGCTGTTTGTTTGTTTTCGGTTTGCTTCACTTTTTCTGACACATTTTTTCTGATTGCTGTAAACAACCATCAGAAAAAAGAATCAATTTCATACTGTTTCAAGTTTTTCGGATGGGTTTTTCTGAACGCTATAACTGGCGCCTTAATTAATTGTTGAAAACTATTAGGGCCAGTTGTACAATAGTGGTTCAGCCTCGGTTCAAGATTTTAACTCACCGATTTCGGCGAATTAACTAAGGTTCAACGCTGGTTCAAGTATATAATTGGTTATTATCACACACTTGAACAGTAAACCACTGTTGAAACTCAATTAATCCACCGGAATCGGTGGATAAAAATTGCTGAACCACGGTTTAAATATTTGTACAACTGGCCCTTAGCAGCTCACAATTCAGTTTGGTTAAAAAGATATCGCCATTTTAGTATAGGTAATTGCGCTTAATAGTCGATTTATTAGTTAACCAGGGAAAAGCAAATAAAAATTTTGCATGATCAAATTGAATTTTGAGCTGAGAAATTGTTCAAAACGGGTTGGGTATAGCCGATCCCGGAACCACTGGTCCCAAGACCACTTATCCCAGACAACTGGTACCAGCATTGTATATAAAATCTATAGTACTATCATGAACACAAATTTTTTAGTCGAACATGTGTCCTGTACGCGTCGCTGAGATCGCCACAAATTAGACTATCGAGACTTAGCTAAATGTAGGGAATAAGTAAATAGAGCGAGAAGAATCTATTATTTAAATTCTGCAAACATAATAAGATTCCTTAAAAGGGTCAAGTAACGTGCATGAAAATATTTTGTTTAATTAAATTTGTGTTTCAATTAAATTTTAAATTAATTACATTTTTTTACACATACTTTTATGTTCCTCCGCAATGATTTCGTGAAAAAATGTAACCCGACATTCTACCTAAATTTTAAGGCCTCAACCTTAACGATCCGATTATTAGAACACAATTTATCAGCCCACCAAACCAACTACGAGGGGACCTTTACAATTATTATGAATAAAAAAACCTACATACCTGCATACCTACATATACCAAATTTTTTTTCCGATTATTGCGTTTTTTCACTTCCTCGCAACCTCATAAAATTAGTATACAAACGTGCATACCTACATATACCAAATTTTTTTCCGATTACTGCGTTTTTTCACTTCTTCGCACTCTCATAAAATTAGTATACAGCGTTCCCGTTCTTATGTTATTATTACGTTTCTTGTTTTGTGAATATTCGGGATTCCAACCATCACTTCACAAAGAAGTCGAACATATGTCCTTAAGATGTCGCTACCGTCACTCCTCTTCATGATATTACTATAGATTTTATATACAAAGGTACCAGCAGCCAACTGGTACCTTTGTATATAAAAACTATAGTACTATCATTGAATAATTACAAATAGAAGTGGACACTGAGAAACTAGAAACGCCATCGTTGTTTTCGTGGTCATTATCGGCAACATAATAAAATATTAAATTGTTGTTTGGTTGCGAAATGCGCTAAGCAGATTCAAATAGGGATATTTTTAGGGAAATTCATTCACAATATACCTATGTACATACATACGGTGGAAGTGTTTTTTATTTGTCATGAACAACAAACAACAACAAGAATGCCATTGAAGGTCACCTGAAAGCGTTCGGTAGTATAGGTAGTTAGGTAGATACTTCAAGGGTTGCTTTTGCATTTTTGGTGGTTTTTCTCCAAGGTTACCTATTTAAACGTTTCTTTCACGGTTGCTCAAAGGTTTATTAAATGATTGTTAAAATTTTAAGTTTTTAATTATCGTCAGAATAGCTAATTTCTTAGTTTTAAGTGTTAAATATTATTGAATCATGTGTTAATGTTGAATGGTAAAATATTTTGCTTGAACGGAGATTTAAACAGGTTGTTTTGCCTAAGATACGACAAAAGGCTAGGGCTAGTAAGCAGGTTGGATCAAGGCAAGACAAAAATTGTATGGGCGGAGAGGTCTAATTCAACCTGCTAAGACGAGAGGGTAATTTTCCAAAAAAATCCACTTGAAATAAAAAAAAAATCATGACACAGTGTCATGCTTTACTATTGTGAAAAGCCCTAAATACACTTAGGTATATAGTCTCAAAAGAAATCATCACTAAAAAAATCAAATTTATAACAATTTTGTTAATATAAAGATAAATAGATACTGTTTTTTACAACCCAGCGCCGCCAGGCCATTGCCCCTCGCTGCCGGTGGGCAAACTTTGGGCACCCAGAGATTGAAGTCGCTCACGAATCGTGTTAATTCATGTTCATTTTTAGTTGCGGTTCTTCTTAAAAATGGTTAACATACATATTTTGTTATTAATGATCATGAATAATATTTTTAACGAATAGGTACGAGTATATTACGTATTGATCATGAAAATGTGGAAACGAAGGCAATATTATTGAGCAAAACCGTTGGTGTTGAACCGTAGATCCAAATAGGATACTGAGAACAATGAACATATATTATGTAAGTGGCAATAGATGCAAACGTTTTAGAAAGAAACGAAAATCTTGTCGCCAATAAATTGAGTCTGTCTGGCTAAAAAAATGCTTTTTTATGGCTTTAGGAACAAAATACCTAAGTAAAAACCATTCTGAAATGTGTCTTTGCTTTCGTTGCATCAGTGATAATTTCGATAATTTGTAAAAAATTCTACTTACTTATTAATTAAACTTACGAGTATTATTAAAATTATAAAAATGACTATAACAATGTAAAAATAAAAAAAACTCTGGCGTTCCCAGATTTGTTTTACCTAACGATTATCGTCGTGAAATATGGTTACCAAATTCTGGGAAGAGTTTCTCAGAAAAACTTATTTGCGACGAAAAAATTTAAATATGTGCGGATCATTTTGACAAAAAAAAAAACTCGAAAAACTCTTGACAGTATCTTTTAGAAAATTCATTCAAGTGAAAACCCAATTTTTTCTCCTGAACAAATTTGATTTTTTTTGCGAAAATATGTATGTACAGTCGACTCTCCCTAAGTCGAATTTTTGCGGGATACCAAGATTTGTTCGAGTTAGAGAGAGTTTTGGAAAAATTCGAGTTATAGAGAAAAAAAAAATATTTTTTTATTTTAAAAGGTTTATTTAATAAATAAAGGTTAATATACATATGTATTAAAGCAACCAACAACACAAAGAACAGGATAATAATCCTTTTTTGTTTTTGCGTTGTAACTTTTTAAAAACTGTATCTTTTTATAGAGGTACCAGGGTTATGAATAGGAAGAAACGCAAAGAGCTGACGATGATGGTACACGCGATGCTACACATATATACATATGTACCTATTAAGGTTTTGATGGTTCGTAGTTATACTATACCCAAATACGAATTCCGAAGGGGTAATGGTTTTTTATTTTGTTTTGTTCTAAACAAAATTTGACTTAAGGGGTGAAAAAAGATGCCAATTATCGAGAAAATGTGTTCGAGTTAAAGAGAGTTCGACTTAGAGGGAGTTCGACTTAGAGAATGGTTTTTGTACGGAAAATTGAAGGGAATGATAAAATATGGCGAAAAGGTTCGAATTAGAGAGAAATTCGACTTAGAGAGAGTACGACTTAGGGCGAGTCGACTGTATATTTATAATTATTTATTAACAAAATAATATTTTTTTTCAAAACTTTACGTTATTAAGTAATATTTTTACGTTATGAAGTAATATTTTTGTTTGTAATATTCGAATCTCCTATTAATTTCTAGTCAAATACTAAAAACCGGATGCCTAAGGGTCTGTTTCACAATGTCTGATTAAAATGCCAATTAAGCTACATGGAACTTATTCGACAGTTAACAACCTCATTGTAATTTCACAATGTCTGAATACGTCTAATTGGCAATTAAAGTTCTAAGTATTTTACTGGCAAGATGAAGTGCCGATTAGAAAATTAAACTAACAATTAAAAATTCAAAATTTTCTTCACTTACACTCACACTTCAATTCAACACACAATTACCTCTTATTATTCACATCTCTTTGAAACAATCCTCTCGACACTTTTAACATATACAATAAGATGACCCGCCATGAAAAACTAACTATTTGATGATTATAAATATTTTTTCTTCAATTTTTGACATATGAGTCAAATTCTATTTGTATGGAAAACTGGAATAACGAACGAATAGCTAATTGATCATTGTGAAACGCAAAGTTTTTTAATGGGAGGATTTAATTTTAGGATCAATTAAATGTCGGATAACTAATTAGAAATTTACTCAGACATTGTGAAACAGACCCTAAATGTCTTTTAATTTTTAAGAAAATTGAAAATAACGAAATCTACTATACTTCTTATTTAGTAGAAAATAATAGGATTCTTGAAGCAATAAAATAACGGATGGAAGTCGAATTTAAGAAAACTTACTTTTGTTATTTTCAATTTTCTCAAAAACTAGAAAACATTTTGACATATGGTTTTTAATGTTTGACTAAAAACTGATTGGAGCATTGAATATAAAACACAAAACTTCTACTTAATAACATACAATTTTGAACAAAATGACATTGAACACAATTTTTTAATTTTTTTGTTTCAAAACTTTAAGTTTGAAAATTAATTTTTGAAAAACTGTTCACTCAAACAACTTAATTTAAAAAGAAAATGAAAGAAGAAATCTTTGACAAACATATTGTAGTTGTTACAGTTGTTTTTTAATTATTTTTTTCTATTTTAATTTGATTTTTTAGAAAATTGCTCCTCCCACCTAAACGTGGGGTAATAGACCCCCCACCCATACTCTATTTTTCTTGTCTCAACTCAACCTAAACGCTCTAGCTTTTTGTCACACCTTAAGTGAATAACCCTATGTATTGTATACATAAAGTCAAATGTCAATATAGAAACAAAATCGTTCAAAAAACAATTAAATAAAAAATATAGGTAGGTAGGTAGGTACCTACCTATCGGTTTTTAAAAACTAAATTGTGTTTCCTTAGAAAAAAATTAGGTATAAAAGTTTCTCTTCTTTGATCTTCCAAAAATGATGAGCTTACAAAAAAATATTTATACTTATTTTTCAATGGGTAAGGTACCTATACATACCAACATATGTAAACCTATCTACATATAGGTACTTACTAGATATTTAAAAACACGGATACACGTGTTCTTATATTAAATTTAGAATTATTTAATTTTTTCTTTAAAAATCGATTTTCTTTTTGGAAAATCCCAAAAATAAAAGTCTATAATATCCATTAATCGAATTTCTCAATAACAATATAGTTAGCTTGTTTAATAGATTTGTCCCGCTTAGAACTCGAACTGTTAAACTGGGCGAACGTTTTTGGTTTAGCTACGAAATAAGAGGACTAATTTTCCAACGCGATCAGGCGTATAATGTATGGAAGCGTTATAGACTAGAAGTCCATCATAATATGTATCGCATATTGCGTAATCAGGTGGTCCACAAAATACGAGCAGCTAAAATTCAAATTTACAATAGTAAATTAAGTCCTTCCATGAATAGTCGTCAACTATGGAAAAACCTGAAGCAGTTAGGATTAGGGAAAGAAAACCGGAATTGTGCAATGAATATTAATGTTGACTCGTTAAACCATGACTTTGTTACGTTACCGTTTCCAGCTCTTTCTTGCAATTCCTTAAATCTACCTGAGCCTCCCAATGACTATTCGACAGAAGACCTCTTTGAATTTAATTGTATAGATTGCACGGATATAGTTGAAAGTTGTATGTCTATTAAGTCCAATGCAGTTGGGTTTGATGGAATTAATCCTATTTTCATCAAGTCGATATTACCGGTTATTTTGCCTTTCGTCACGCACACCTTCAATACAATTCTAATGACAGGTCTATTTCCCTCCCAATGGAAGCTTGCAAAAGTTTTACCAATTCCGAAAAATGGGGGAGGAAATGATTTTCGACCCATTTCTGTGCTCCCTTATTTGTCAAAAGTCTTCGAGAGGGTAGTGCAAAAACAACTTTACGCACACCTTAGAGCAAAAAACATCCTCTCATCTAAACAGTCAGGTTTCCGCCAAAAACATAGTTGTACCACCGCCATCATTAATATTGTTGAAGATATCAGACATGCTTGGGATGAAGATCATGTCACATTCCTCGTACTGCTTGACTTTTCGAAGGCATTCGATACCGTGGACCACTCTAATCTGTGTTTCAAACTCTCATCTCTTTATGGCTTTTCGTCGTCTGCAGTTTCTTTGTTGTCTTCGTATCTTCGGGATAGAAAACAAGCAGTTTCAGTCGCCAATACTTTTTCAAGTTTCCTTTCGACCACTAGAGGAGTCCCTCAGGGTTCAATTTTAGGACCTCTTCTTTTCTCTCTTTATATAAATGAGCTTCCCGCTAAAATCACAAGTTCCTCCATTCACATGTACGCGGACGATGTTCAATTATATAAGAGCTGTTCTCTGGGACTTATTGAGGATTGTGCATACAGATTGAATGAGGACTTGGAAAAAATTTCCCTCTGGTCAACTAATAATGGTTTGTTCCTGAATCCGTTGAAATCTAAATGCATTGTCATTAGTAGAAAAATTTTGAATCTTGATTATTTCCCCAGCTTATACCTGAACAATTCGATCATTTCCTATGTATCAACTGCAAGAAATCTTGGTCTGTTATTTAATAGAACTCTGTGTTGGGATACCCATATTAACTCTGCCGTTGGTAAAGTCTATGGTGTACTTCGAAGGTTATGGTTATCGCAATATTTCGTCCCTCTTAAAACACGTATGCTTTTGGCTAAAACACTTGTTTTACCCATACTCACATACGGATGCGAGATATTTTGTAATTGTGATGCTGTCAGCAGGAGAAAGCTTGATGTTGCATTCAACAATACCGTGCGTTATGTTTTTGGTTTAAGAAGATATGATCATGTGTCAAATTTCTCAAAGCAACTGTATAATATGTCCCTTGATCATCTTATGCGCTTTAGAACCCTTATATTACTGTTCAATGTTATCCGTTCGCAGCAACCCTGTAGTCTTTTTAACAGGTTACAGTTTGCTTCCTCCAACAGATCCCAACAACTCATTCATCCCCGTTATTCTTGCCTGACTTCTAGGCAACAATTTTTTGTTAATGCCGTCCGATTGTGGAACTCCCTTCCTAGGCATTTAAGGAGAGTGACCGGTGCAGCTCAGTTTCGAAGAGATCTATATACTTATTTCAAAAATTAATTCTGTTTTCTTTTACCTTATTTCTTTTCATTCCTTTTTTTTATTCTTACCTTCTAAATAGAGATGCAATGTATTTTTTTTTCTCCTTCGAACAATTGTAAAAAGGTGTGCATAATCATCTCTTTTAATTAGTAACTTTTCTTTTAAAATGTTCTATCTATTGAATTTTTTCTTTTTTTTCTTTTTCTTAAATGTAAATTAAATCTTGTTATTTACTTTTTAATTGTATTTTGAAGACAAATTTGTTAAGTAGTTTTCTTCATAGTATGATGATTATTATAATTAGCTTAACACTAGCTTATAAGAAGTATATTCTTAATGTGTAGGCATACATTGAATTAAATAAATACTAAAATACTAAATACTAAGTATTTTTAAGTCCTTCTGACCTCCAATTTAAGTTTTCTCAATCACACCAAAGAAAAAAGTAACGAAGCTAAAGTGGCTCTAAATATAATGTGGCCAAAGTTTTTCTCCAACCAAAATGTTGATTTAGCCTCTAAATACAAAATTTTCAATGCGACAGTTAACGCTTGCATGTCATATGGTGATCAAGTATTAGGTTATAGTTATACCCACTTCGAAGTTTTGGAAATCGTACAAAGGAACTTCTTCAAGAGACTATTTCTTTTACCAAATTCAACACCAAATTTTGCCATATACGTAGAATCGGGTATAACCCCTATATTCATAAAAAAATTGGAGGCAAGCGCAGACTATATTAGTAAAGTAATGAAAAGTGGTGATTCGTCTTCACAAAATCATTTTGGAAAAATTTGCTCCGAGTAAATACACCCCCTTTCAAAAACTGGAATCAACTAGCTCTCCGCCACGAAACATCACTGAACTTGTCAGAAAATAATGTTGACGATTAGCAAGCCCAGTATGCTGATTTAATTTCCAAAGTTGACAATAAACTATTTATATTATGTCGAGAGCAACTTCTTATTCATCAAGATGTATCTACAGAAATTTAAATCATCAACTGCAATCGGATGCTAATTATGTACTTTCGTAACGAATATTCAGTATCTGTTATAACTTATAAGCATTATTTTCATAACGAGAGCTGAGATTTTAAACCTCAATTTTATACGTCATCGAGATAAGCTAGCCCAGCTCTGTAATCTATGTAACAGAAGAGAGAATGAAGATTTCTACCATTTCCTGGCGGTTTGTCCAATTTTACAAGAAATTCGTCGGTTATATTTTCAGGAAAGTTTTATAACGCTACAAAGACTTTATGAAATTTTAAACGGAGCAACAGGCTGGCCAGCCTCTCTAAATATTGCCAACATGCTCTTACCTACCGTAATAGTTTCCTTTAAGGGTATGTGTCCCTTGAAAAAATAGGTTGGGATTTTGCGCTAAACTGCATAACGTTCGCAGTTTTAAATGTTTTAGATGAAACAAACGGTTATCGATAGAAAATATGTTAGGAAAATTACTTTTGTAGGTTAAAAAAAAAAAATAAAAAATTCTTTGTACCTCAAAACCGCCAGCCAAGTGAAAAAATTATAAAATTTTTATGAAGCTTACGCATATGAATAACAATTCGTTAAATATTATTTCTTTATTTTTTTTATATTTTTTTTCTAGAGACAAAACATCCGTTATCTATTCTCCGTTTTCTTTTTTTTATTATTAATTTATTTATTCCCAAAAAAAATTTGACAAAACTATGAATTATTGAGGAAATTTACAAAGTGGTATAAATAAACTACTTGATAAAACTTCTAAAGTATGAAAGGCAACGAGGTCAAATGAACTTTTTTACAAAGCCAATAGAAATGTGGAGTTAATTAAATTTAAAAAAAAATTTTTTTAAACTTTCACAGCAAACTTTTTAGAGACAAAAGCACAAAAAATATTTATTTTTTTTTCTAATATTTTGTGCTTTTCCTTGGAAAATTGATAGTTATATTTTTTAATTTTCGTCAATCTTTTTTTAATCAAAGAAAATATATCCTGAATATAACCTCCGTCTTAAAAATATTATTTTTTTTGTAACATTATTTAAAAATGCAGTTCAATATGTCATTATTTGCCATATGTCATTATTAGCCAATACAATTCCCTCATATTTTTTTAAAATTTTTTTTTTTGTATTTTGTTTAATAAATGTAATGAACAAAAAAGTGTTTTAGAACACTATTTTTTTAATTTTAATTTTGGAAAAGTTGTCTATTTTGCGTTTTTAAACAGAAAAAAAATTCTTTTTCACGCACACAAAGAAGTTTGCTTCAAACAAATGCCGCTGGTTGGTGATGCATTCTCTTTCTCTCAGTTCTCTTTTTCTTAATAAAAAAGAAGTCATGACTCATGAGCTCATATTATATTTTGTTTTGTTGTTTCTTGACTCCTCACTTTTTTTTTTATATGGAAAGTATATACACACATTCTTCTGTGGATCGTGATGGATAGCGATCTTTCTTTATATGTATAGGTCATTTGGTACTACGTATGCTCTGTTTTTTTTTCAACGGATAGGTAGACTTGGTGGAAGTTCGCGTGGGATCGTTGCAGGAGATTTGGTTGAATTTTGTGTATCTTATATGTAGGTGTGTATGTTTATTTTTTGTTGGTTTATCTGTTGGAAGTTTTTTTTGCTTCTTTTGCGAAAATAAATCCATCATATTGGGTGTGTAAATATATACGAGATTTTTTGGTCATTGAGCGTTAGATTTTTTTTCTGATAAGAAATGGTGCAAGGTCGTCATTTAAATATTTACTATCGTGCTGAAGGATAGTTTTGATTCAATTTTGCGCACCTAGGTAATGGATGTATCTAAAAAAATACATTATATACATGTTATGCAAGTAGATACTGCACCAAGCAAGGAATGTGTCAAGTGGCGCCATAATATACACCTAATATGGGTTGGTTAGGTACATTAGTAAATAGGAGAAAATCTATCACTTTTGCTTTCGGTGGTGAAATGACATTATTAGAAGAAGGGTTAGAGTGGGAGATAAGTCAAAGTTTGTTGAAAGAATATGGCAAATACGCAATCATGTGTTTTTATTTTACATAGGACGAGTTTTTTCTTCTCTCGCGTGGTATGGTGATGGATGGGATAAAATAACCATTAAATTTCCATTAAAAAGAGGAGAATGTCTATTTGTTTTCGTTTCAGTTTGAGTTTCTGTAGGTAGGTATGTAACCTAATTTGAATTCGTTTTGTTTTGAATCCTGTTTTGTACGCTACGCAGCAAACTCAAAATTTTGATAAAAAAAAGTTTAGACCAATTTTTTTCAAAATTGTGAAATGAAGTGCTAAATTGGTTTTTTATGGTTAGTGTTAATATAAAATCTAAATCGAACGCAAAAACAAAATGGTTTTATGCCTTCTAGTTTTTGAGAAAATTGAAAATTACTGAAACTACTTTTTTATGAGATTTTTGTTTTTTTGCTTGCTCACATAAATTCATCAGTGCTAGCGCCCAGCATTACGGTGTATAAACAGTGAGGTATGTATGGGGGCGCACACTACAGAATTTGGGGTAGATGCGAGGTTGGGTATTTGCATTTAAAGTGTATGGATTTAGAGAAAATTTGAATTTATGCTACATATATATACAAAGTCAACAGCTGTTTTCTAAATATAAATATACGTATAGGTTGTTCAAAGTTCCACATTTAACATTTTCATATATGAAAACGTAATGCATTATAAAAAATTCACATAACCAAGGTACTACTGTACGACTGCAGCAATATATACATAACATATCGATGTAATGCAACTGTAACGCTAAATTAATTGCTGTACTTTACTTACAAAGATGAACCATCAACATTAATCCACCGTAAATACCAAAAAAACAAAAATCTTATAAAAAGTAATTTTAGTAATTTTCAATTTTCTCAATAACTATAGAAGACGTAAAACCATTCGGTTTTCTGTGTTCGATTCAGAATTTATATAAGCATTGACCACTAAAAGCCAATTGAGCACTTCATTTCACAATTAAAAAAAATTGGTTTAAACTTTTTTTTTCTTTTTTTTATAAAAATTTGAGCTTGCATGCGAATTTTTAAAAAACTATTGATACAAATATTTTACTATTTTTTTTTGGGGTTTAGAACAGATTTCTGGCTTTCAAAATCAGTATAGGTAGTACTTTATTGTAGGTTTTTCCGTTGTTTTTTAACAATTTTTTTTTCAATTTAAGTCATTTTTTTTAAATTGCCCCTACCTCCTAAACGGGGCGAGATAGACCCCCCTCCCATAATAAAAAAATGATTGATTTGACCTCTATACAAAAAACCGTTATCAACTCTTGGCGCCATAGTTATCATACTTTCCCCTATATATAAGCATACTGATAAAAACATTAAATATTTGATTTATCAAGTTTTGAAGAGCAAAGATAAAATTTTTTCAAATACATATTTTGAAACTGCGAAGAGCACTTGAACGCTTTTTCGTATTACCTTATGCGAAAGACACCCATAAGACAGTGGTTTGACTTCATTCATTTAGGTACTCTCAAACTAATATTTTGCTGAATTGTTTATTATAAAAAGTTTCGAGTGTCTATTTCCAGATATCTTGAACTTTGAATTTTGATTTAAAATTCAAAAATTAATTTGTTGGTGTTTTTTGCAACCTTGTAGGTATCTCAAAAATTAATTAACTGTAGCTGTAACTTAATCTTTTGTAAAGTTTCCGAATAACATTTCTTTTATTTGTTTTGAAAAATTACATCCTCGTTTTTTGCGATTTAAGTTGGGAACCCTATTGGCTAACATCATCCCACGGGCTCTGCTAGCTATAGGTACTGACGGATCAGATTTGTATAGGTAGTTTCATATCTACCATAAATCTATGGGATATATAGGCAGCACACCCAACTATTCATTCCTAAACATTCAATCAAAACACTCGCCAATCAAGCAAAAAGTACCTATGTACCCTACGTATCTGCAACTTTGATAATTTTGTAATTCTTTTACAATAAAATTTCCACGTAAAATGGTTATCAAGAACAAAATATAACAATATTTACGTAGCATTCTGCCTCCATTTGATAATAAAACAAAATAAATCCTTCAACTGGCTCAAGTGTTTGGTAAATATAGGTATGTATGTAGTTAGTTTGGTACCTATTTTTTGATGCGTCAAAACACTTTAAAATGCGATCACTCCAGAAATCGCATTTGCATTCAAAAAAAAGTTTTTTCCTAGGTACCTCTTATGAATGTACCTAGTCAAGTCATAAATACTGATACAAGTCAAAACGCATCCATATATAATAAACTATTTGTTGCACATTCTTTATGTTAACCGTTATTTAACCTGTTACATTTATGCTTCATTGCCGCGTAAAAGTTTTTTGTTTCCAGTCATTAACAATAATGGAGTGGGGTGACATCGAAAATCGTGTTGTTGTGATTGGGCTTTTTAAGTGTAACATGGAAAGAGGTAATATCTTTCGAATCTTGCAGCCCTTGGGAATCACGCGTTGTTTTGTGTATCGTACGGTAAAATTGTTCGAGGATACTGGTGGAGTAAGTGATCGCAAAAGATCAGGCCGTCCACGCACTGTGAGGACTCCGCGAGCCATCAAAGCCGTGCAGGCTCGAATCAGAAGAAAACCACTAAGAAAACAGAAAATCTTGTCGCGAGAAATGAGTATCTCTCAGAAATCCATGTCTCGCATCATTAAAGAAGACCTGGGACTCAGTGCCTACAAAAGACACACTGGACACTTGCTTACAGTCGCATTGAAGCAAAAACGTAAGCAAAAATCAAAAGCTCTGCTCAGACGGTACGCGAAGAATGCTCACCGACAGATTCTGTTCACTGATGAAAAAATTTTCACCGTCGAAGAATCATTCAATAAACAGAATGATGGAGTTTATCCTCGGACATCAAAAGAAGCGTCTGAACTCATTCCAAGGGTCGAAAGAGGCCACCATCCCGCAAACGTAATGGTATGGTGGGGAGTGAGCTATCATGGAGTTACCTACCTTCATTTTTGTGGAAAAGGAGTGAAAACTTCGGCAACAGTTTATCAAACAACAGTTTTGGAAGATGTCGTAAAGTCTCTCAACCAGACAATGTTCGAAAACAAGCATTGGACATTCCAACAAGATTCTGCTCCAGCTCACAAGGCTAAAACTACTCAAGAGTGGCTCAAAAAAAATGTACCGGACTTCATTTCACCGGACGATTGGCCAGCTGGAAGTCCAGACCTTAATCCTTTGGATCACAAGCTGTGGTCCGTTTTAGAGGGAATAGCCTGCTCTACTCGACACCCAAATATTGAGTCGTTAAAGCGATCCCTTGTTCGTGCAGTAAACAATTTCCCAATGGATGAGGTGCGTGCTGCGATCGACGATTGGCCAGAGCGTCTCAGGTCGTGCAGTAAGGCAAATGGCGGCCATTTTGAATAATGTGTTTTATGAAATGTAGCTAATGAAATCCCTAATAAATAATACAAAATTTTTTTTAAAAATATCAGTGCATTATAATTTGGCATTCATTTTTCGTTGTATCAGTATTTATGACTAGACTAGGTATGTAGGTACATAGGTACATCATCATCGCTAAGAAAAAGTTGCCCTAGGTAAAGAATACCTATACACTTTTTTTTTAAACATAAAATATATCTAGGTATTCCTCCTAAATTTATTCTTTTATTGTAAACAAAAAAAATTACACCACAAAAATTAATACACAATACAAAAATTATTGTGTCTCAAATTCCACATAAATTAATGTGAAGTGATGTTTTTTATGTAAATACATTATCGTAGAATATTTTAAAATTGATATTTCATAGCATTTTGCTATAAAAAAGCCTAATTTGTTGAAAATGCAAATATACTTTGAAACGTGGTATGTCAGGTGCCTATCTGTCAAAATTGAAATTCTCTCCCAGGGTCGAATTAGCTTTTGCTGGTGATGGCAAGGCGCTCAAATACATTTAGCGCCCGTAGTGCAGAATAATTTTACTTACTTTATGTGGAATATCAGACACAGCTTACCTGTGAAATGAACAAAAGTTGCAATGCTTATTATAGATGTTTTTACAGGATTTAACGGAGCACCGCATGTAGTTTTATATTTTTATTTCAATGAAGAATAGCATATATTCACTTTATTTACTTTTATTTCACTTGTTTATTTAATTTACTAAGCTTTTTTTCTATTTAAACGATTTAAAATCTCAAAACACATTCCTCAAAACAACAGCTAAAAATTCCTTTGGGCGCCCCATGATTTAGTTGTCTAACTGCATTCCTTCCCTTTGTGAATGCATCTGTGTTTGTGTTACTCACACTATTTTGAAAAATGCTTCACTTTTTCCTCGATATGCTCGTTCCTCTATTTCTTCTTCTATGCATCCAACAATTCCATCATTATTTTTTGTCTGCAAAATATTTACACGTTATTCGAAAGAAAAAAAACCATGTGTCTGGCAGAGAGAAGGAACTAATAGAGAGAGTCAAATTCTATGGTGGCTCTCTTTTAGCCTACAAGCTACGATGTTTCGACTTGCGCACCATCTTACATATGTATAATTATTAACTCCATATAAAAAAAATGTGGGGACAAATACGTATGCAAGTAGGTGTGCATACTTACCACTTTCGTTTTTGTTTTGCACTGCCCGAGGTGAAAACATGTACACACCGATAGGAATTCAACACGTTATAAAAAATATAAACAAAAGGTTTCGAGGGGACGGAGACGAGGAAATTTGACTTTCTCTATTAGTTCTTTCTCTCTGGTGTCTGGTATATTCATATATTCCTATCCTTCACGGCAGAATTTTTTGCTTTTTTTCTGTAGGTAGCTATACATAATATTTTACTTGGTCTTTTCTGCGCTTGCTACTTGTGTTTTTCTTTCTTGTGCGTGCGTGATTCTACCTGCTGCTTCGTCTGCGATGAAAAAAGAGCCCAAGCGTAAAATTAAATTTCAAATACAGAATTTGATGAAGAGAGAGCTTACTAACACTTTCAAAGTCATTGGGCCGCGTTCGAGTAAAATTTGAAAGCAATCTGGATTGGTTGTTGTTGTTGTTGTTGTTGTTGTAATCCTATAGGAAAAAACAGCTGATGAACCAACCAGCTGTTTTCCAAATTAAATCTGAAAGGTATCCTAAAATTTATTGGATTTTTCTGAAAAAAAAAAACAGCTGAGAGCTGAATACGTTTCAGTTGACTTTTAGCTGTCTAGTCTTTGTGGTATTTGGTTAAAAAAAACACACCGGATTTTTAGTTTGTGTTTTTTTTTACAAAGATTTGAAGTTTTATCGAAAAAAAAATACATTAAATATAATTTTGTTATAAACTACCGGATCATATATCATTTAAATATGAAATGTAAAATAATTTATAAAGGAATCCTCATAACCATCGAGGATGAAGATTCTGTTGGCCAAAGAATTCTTTCTGGTAAGTACACATTACTTTGAGAATTCCTTAATGAACAAAAATATTGTTTGACGGTCAGTCCGTCTCGTATATAATTAAGTACCTATCTGGCCAAAATAAGCAGCAATCAACGACATCATCAACAAACTTGCAGCACAATTATAGAGGCACATCTGGCTATAGAGAAGAGATTATTGTAAATGGAATAAGAAAAGGTATAAGGTCGGTCGGGCACCTATTTTCTGATCCAGTGACCGAAGAAGACCACAAAGCATATCATCTGCCACAACCTTAACTCCAAGTGTGGTTCTTTCTGGATTAGAACCAGGAGATTTTGAGCGTTTACGCTTGTCGTACAAAGTAACTATACTAGACCAAAGACGAACATGCAACAATCGATCTGGCATGAACATGGGACAAACAATCTGCAGTCGCGGAGATGCTCAAGTTCAATTCAAACCGGTCATACTACGTGAACTTGGTGCCAAATATGTTAAGCCAGCACGTATTGAGATTCCACTTGATATGCCTCCAGCCTCCAAACTGCATACGCGGAAAAGTGGGCTTCGCAAAAGGGGGTTCATACTTGGGAAATATATTTGCCAACACAGCAGTGAGGTACACACGCCGCGCCGTTGTAGGCGTAGCAACTGCAGAAGCACAATAACATTCAGTAGGTTATTAAAGTCTAATTAATTATTTTATTTTATTTTTTTTTCAGATCCTGTATTCGCTCAAAATTATGTTGAAACAATTCAGCAGGAGTTGTATGAAGAATTAGGTAGGTACCTAGTAAAAAAATTGAGTTAAGGTTCCCCCTCACCAACGCGAATTTTCGGTGGCGACGACGAAAACAACAATTACAACACGTGGTTTTCAACGAAAACAACACGTTGTTATTATTGTTTTCGTCGTCGCAAAAAAAAAAATTCGCGTTGGTCTGGGGGAACCTTTATGAATAAAAGGTATATTTAATATTTTTTTTAAATATAATTTTAGCTTTGGAACGTGCTACTGCTGAAGCAGAAAGGCAGACTTCTGATGAAGCGTATGATGCTAGTGATTCAAGTAATGGATTTGTAATTTTTTTTTCAATTTCTATTAATTTTTTTTTCCACAGATATGAGTATGCCAAATGAATTGATGCAAACAGAAGCTGACGTTGATCTATGTGATGACATGGTCGAAATCGGTGAAGGTCGGGTCGCGCAAATAACGGAAGTTGAAGTCGGAGATACTGTTGAGACAACTGTCAGGTCACAAAAAAAAGGTGAGCATATTGAAAAACTATATCTGGCTGTGTTTTATTAATTCCTACCGTGATCTGGATCTAGATTAATTTTTAAGACGTAGGTAATACAAAAACAAAATAATGGAAAATTTTTATAGTCATTTTTGTATAACGTCTTAGCTGTACTTTATTATCATCATGATCTAAACCAGATCAATTTTCAACACGTAATTAATACAAAAATAATTTTGGAAATTTACCATTACTTTTGTTTTTGTATTACTAGTTAAAAGTAAATCCAGATCAGATCATTTGGAACACAGCTAATGATAAAACCCAACTTTTGTTCTTTCTTAAGCCTAGTACATACTTCCTCGTGAAGTGAACAAATATCAGTGGAGAAAGCAAATTTTTGACACAATTTGCTTGATTTTTGCAGCTTTTATGGTCAAATTGTCCAAGCTACATCAAAAATCAATGAGTTCCCGTACATTTTGCACGCGAATTGGTTCACCGCTCGTGAATGCAAAAACTCCACTTTTTGTAATGGCTTCACGAGCACATTCACGGGTGAAAAAAAATGTAAATTTGTATGGATTCACGACATGATTCACAAGTATGTACTAGGCTTTACTTTGTTGTATTAACGTTAGGGTGCTCATATTTTGAAAAATTCAATTTTGATACTCCAAGGTGCTAAGTCGAAAAGAAGTTTCAATTCTGTCACGTGTACTGAGTTTCACACGTTCTTTTTTTAACAACTTCCTTTTGGTTGAATTTGGTTAACTAGTTAACTTTTTAATGTTGGAAAATAGTTTTATATTAAATTTTATTTTTCCATTTCATCAGATCCACCATGGTGCCATAAAACCATCCTTTTATTCTTATCCCAATGCATAAGACGGAAAGCGGATTTGAGAAATCCGAAAATTAAACGCAAAACGTTTATTATGTCCATTCAAAAGGCAATGAAAGAAAAGGGGTTATTGTTTAGAGAAGCTACACTGGACAGTAAATTAAAGAATATGAAGGGAAGGTATCGTACAATTCTAGACAACAATAAGAAAACCTCTACAGGAAAAGGCCGAATGTCTTGGCCTTACTACGATCTTCTTGGCGAATTATATGAAGAAGAGGTTCGCGTACTGGATGCTCTGACAATTAGTTCCTTAAAAACCTCATCGGACTCCTTTTTAACAGAGTCCGTTCCTTCCACCTCAAAGGCTGATACATCTTCCTCAAAAAAGGCTCTACCTCATTCAGAGGCACCGAGGTCCAAAAAATTGTTGACATTGAAAGAAAGGTTTCTTAATATTGAAGAACGGAAGTTGGAGGTCGCCGAACAAATATTGGAAGAAATCAGAGATATCAAATCCATGAAAAAAGAGAAGTTGGAGAGACAAAATGCCCAAAATAATCCATAGAGGAGAAACAGAAAAGTGAGTTTCAATTAAATTCATTTTAGGATGTGCTTTTGACCACTTTTTTATTCTTTTCATTTTAAGATACTCCAACGACTGAATTACTCCGAAGGCTGATGAGTTACCACCTAGAGTGTTCCTACATACGTTTTTATTTTTACTTTCATATATTTTAAAGAATTTCAGAACCAATGTGAAATTTTAAATCTCAAACATTTTCAGCTGAAATCTCAGATTTCTCTTTTGTTATTTGTATTAAACTTTATTTTTGTTCCAATGGATATATTTTAAGTTTTGCTTTATGCTATGTTCACATATCTACATATCACTTTATCTACATTAAATAAATATGATACTGTAATAAAATTCAATACATATGTATATAAACATACGTATAAAACATATCAAAATGTAATATATATCAATATGAACTTCAACATATGAAATAAAACTTATTTATATGATGTTTTTAACCAATTTATTATTATTTTTTAAGTTTTGTTATTTTTTTAAAAAAAGGACAGCAAGAAGTTTCTTTTTTGGCAAATTGAACCCCTTTCATTTGTTTCTGCTTCTTCGTTTAAAGTTGGTTCACTCACTGGCTCATACTCAACCTCAATATCTGGGTCCATGAAATCTTCATGCCTGCAGGTTTTGAATATGGTTATGCAATATACAGCAACCAGTGATAATTTTGTTTCCATGGTCGGCTCAGCCACATCTAGATACTTCAAGCGCCGAAATCGCCCTTTGAGAAATCCAAAAGCCCTTTCGATTGATACTCTGGCGCTGCTATGACGAGTATTGAAATGGAGTTGCTTTTCTAGCAAGTGTCCATTGTCACGAAATGGAGTTATAAGGCTTCTGCTTAATGGGTAAGCTGAGTCACCAAGAATATGATACTCCCCAGGTATAAGCTCGCTTATTTTTTCGTGAAGTGGGCTATTTCGATACACCCTTGCATCATGCAACCGTCCTGGTCCTCCCACATAAATATCCGTAAAAACAGTACGATGATCACATACAGCTTATACAGAACATCTGAATATGAATAAAATTACAACTGCTTGAAACTTACCTTGCAAAATTACATAGTGCGTGTTTTTTCGATTGTAGTAGTCGATGGGGTTATTAAGAGGCTGTTTTATTTGGATGTGACATCCATCTATGGCACCAACTATTCTCGGGATATAGCCTCCAGATTTTTCTCGAAACATATAAAATATTAAACATATTTATGGTTGTTACCACATATTATATTACATACTTAAAGAAAGACTTACTTGTGAAATGAAGTCATAATTGCTTCTGGATGGCCATTTAATATAATCTGTTATCAAGGAACAGATGACATCCAGAATTTCGCAAAAATTGTTGTGAGCAGAACTTTTTGCAAAGTCAAAACGGTCTCCCGCAGACAAAAAGCTCTCCTGTTTGCTCAGTGTCCACACTGTAAACAGGAGCTTAACTTCGAGGCCAATAATCCGTTTACGGTTTCCCACTTGTTCCATGAGATCCTTAAATTTTAAGTTAAACAAATAGATTTGAAGCTTTAAATCAAAATTTACCGAGAAGCTGATTCGACTCATTCGAAAATGCTCTCGAAACTCGTCCAAGTTGTATCCTGCAATCGTCACTTCGTAAAAGTTCTTGTTCCTTGTTGGATTCTCGCTCAGCATCTCAACATTTAAAGCGTGAGAACTCGCAAGAAGTTCACTTATAAAAAACCCAGCACTTGCTGTTTAAATAACAGATAAAATTATCAAATTGAGGCACAATGTAAAAACACAGATATTTGCATAAATAGGTACGTACCTATTCAAATATTCAAATTTTGATTTTCCATTTTCTTAAATTTCTTTTTTTAAATTACTTATCGTAAATTTTTTTTTTTTGTGTCAGCTGTTTTGACTTTTGACAGCAAACATATCCAATCCGATTTTGGTCGTTCGAAAACATATCCGATGCAAAACGATCTTAGATACCCTATCGGCCTATCAATCGAACGCGGCCATTTACATGAGTTTTGAGTTGGCTGGTCGGGGACCCTTAACATATGCGATCGATTTCCCACTTGCTGCAATTTTAAGCTACAACCACAAATAATTATATACATATGTCTCACCTCCATACAAAATTATGTCTTCAAAAATTTTGTCGGCTTACAAATTCCAGCCGACAAAGAGCTTTTAAAAGTAGATTTCATAAGAGGAAGAGATTTTTTAGCCGACCGAATGCTTTTTAAGGTGTTCGATAATATTTACAGAGAAACGGCTCTCTCATTCTCATCAAAATTGTCGCTAACAAAAAAAAAAAACACTACACACATCCTTATATTGTTATTTTTATTTTTTGCGTTTCGTGGCCTTCGTTTATTCTATTGATGTTGTTGTTGTATTATTGTGTACGCTGACGTTTGCTCTGACTTCTTTGTGCGGTTGGTTTTTTTTATTTTGTTTTTTTTAATTGTGGGTAGGTACAGGTAGTAGTTCGCGGATTTGGAAAGATCTTTTTGTTTTTAAGTTAAATTTTCAGTAAAGTAAATTGAACTCAAATTCATTTTCATGTAAGCATTGCTTATAATTTGGATAACTGATTGGATCCTTTATGTTGAGTATTTAAAAACGAAGAAAATATGTAATTGGCAACATTTTAGAGGATTTTTAAGGTATTTTTAACAATATGAAGTTGTATAGGGATTGATAAAATCGATTTTTTGACATTCTAAATTTAAAAAAAGATTAAAAATTTCAGAAATTTGGATAACAACTAAAAAGTTTTTTCCACAATCCCCTTGTAAAAAATTATCAGTAGAAAATATCGGCAAATGGAATAGTTGAGGTGCTTAAGCCGCTTTTACTATACAGGGTGATTTGCATAAGGTGTGAAAAAAATATAGGGCGTGTAGGTTGAACTTAGTCAAGAAAAAAATTTTATGGAAGGGGGGATCTATTTGCCCCCGTTTAGGCGGAAGGGGCAATTTTATAAAAAATTGACAAAAACTGCGCCGGGGGGTGGCCCCGGCGCAGTGGAAGTAGTGCTCGATTGCTAACCTGGATGGGTGGGTTCGATCCCCAGTCTAGACAGAATTCTTTTCTATGTTCCCTTAACTGAACGCCACCCCTGGGATTTAATGAGATAATTTTATCAAATATTAAAAAAAATTAACTGGATTAACTAGATTTCACCTTTTTGGAAAAAAGTACTCAATATTTTTTTTTTAATTTCTCAAGAAATAAGTTACATTTTAGCATCCGGTTTCCTGTATTTTATTGAAAATTAATAAGAGCATTAAATTTTAAAAACAAAAATTATACTAATTAATCACATTAAATTTTGAACAAAATTTGTTTGAAATTAAAAAAAAAAAAAATTTCAAAATTTTGAGTTTGAAAATTAATTTTTCAAAAACTATTCACTAACACAACTTAATTTAAAATAAAGATTAAAGAAGAGATTTCTGGCTTTCCAAAAAGGTATAGCATGGCATTGTTAGTTCAACCGTTGTCTTTAAATAATTTTTTTTTCTGTTTTAAGTCATTTTTTTACTTGCTCTAGCTTCTTGGTGCACCTTATACCCATCACCCAGTATAAAAAAAAAAAACAATACAAAAATGGTTACTTCTTGGTGTGAACCCATTGTAGAATGATGGAATTTGAGAACTGGGTATTCCAAATAGTTCGCAATAAAATGATCTACAAAAAACATCTTCAGTGTTTTTTTCAATAAAACTGCTAGAAAGTAAGTTTTTTTGAAAATGTTCGTCGATTATTGGCGTTATTTTTTTTTTATTTTCAATTGAACGGTAAAAAGTCTCTGAACCAAAATTGTAAAGAATTAAATTCTCTACAAAAAAGGTCAGAGCTGTATTTCGCAAGATATTGTGAAAAGGGGTTCTTTCCCCCTTTTCAATATGGTGGCTAAATGGGAGGGGGTTACAGCCCCGAAAATCACTTCGTATACTCACATTGATGCACCCTACACATTAAAAAAAAAACCTTGTCCTATACTAAATGCGAGGCCAATGCAACATTTCAATGGACTAATATGAAAACAACCCAAAAATTTGGTATAGCTACCTATAGTTTTTATTTTCTTCAAAAAGCATGCAAAATTCTTGTCCACCACTGGACGGGTTTACCAAGCTATCTAGAAAGCAAAGATCTCGAAAGTAAAAATTTCGATAGCAAAAATCTAGAAAAAAAAATCTAGAAATACAAAAATCTAAAAAAAAACTCAAATGCAAAAATCTAGATATACCTAGGTATATATTAATTTTTGAAACTATGGTTCGCGTTTGTAACCAATGTCTCAAAAATAAATACATACCTAGATTACTTACTTTTTTTGTTTTGTAAAACGCACAGAATTTCAATTAAGATTTATTTTCTTAAATTTTTAACTTTTAAGTCAAAAATTCGATTTCACAAAATTTATAATTTTAAAAATGAAAATCTTGAAAAGTCGGATTATACATTGTGTAATATTCACAGAGCTCGAAGTGCGACAACTAATTTACAGAGACGCCACAGATAGTGAGCCCAGAAAAATAAATTGCATAATGAACTGAATATATCTAAGTACCTACCTACTACGTACCTAAAATGAGTTTTATTTGAGCTTAAACTCCTTATAAGTAATCTCGAATTATATTTTTTTTTTCTAGATATACCTACATATGTAGTCGAAAGACTAGGTAGGTAAGGTATACCTACCTAGTCTTTCGAGATTTCTTCATTCTGGATTAAAAAAATATTTTTTTGTCGAGATTACGTCATGAACCCTATGTAGGTATAGGTACGTAGGTATTAAAGCACTTTAAATCCCAGCACGGAAATTTGTTTATATTATCCAAGAATTGCAGTAAAAGTATCAACAAACCTGTACCTGTGTACACACCAGACACCTACGACATACCTAATCAACAAGAATACAATTGTAAAAGGTTTGCATTTATTTGACCACTTTATTTTAAATAAATCATCTACGGAATTTAATAAGTTTCCTCATATCCTATAAGAGGCATTTAATAAATACAAATCTCAAGCGCACTTATGAATAACAAAAGTAGACACCTGTAAAAGTCACAAAAATCTTAAAATTAAAAACTCATCATAATCACTGATTTCTTTTTTCCTTGACTTCGCCTTCATAGCAAAACCACAACCACGCGTCAGGTCGCTCTGGCTTTGACATATTGAATAGAAACAATGGGCTCTTATGAAGCAATCTGAAATGTTACCTCAGGCTTCGCGTTCGCTTAAGATCGTAAATATCGTAAGCCTGAGAGCGACGCCCGAATAGATCTATTTTCTATTTTGGTGGCGCTTTGACAGCTCAGCTCACAACAATCTTTTTTTTTTTTTGCTATTTTATTTCTTTCGGATGTGAAAGTTTTTATTAAAATACAAATACAAAAATATGTTATTTAAATAAAACCATTGGAATATTTTTGTGTGAGTGACTTAAATAAGTGTTATTTGCAACAATTGCTGTATTAAAAAATTAAATCATCCCTATGTTTGTACGTGTGGTTTTATAAGTTGTGGTTCAACATACAGATTGTATTATGGATTCTTGGAAAGTAATTCGCTTATTTTATTATTCCTGTAGATACATAAACCTATGTAGATACGATTTTATTAATTGGATAAAATAAAAAACATTCAAATAAATCAAATCTAAAGTGAAATCTGTGTTTTATTTATTTCATTCTAAAATACCTACAAACAAACAATTGTTTTGATGCTCAACAGCTGTTTTGGAATTTGGAAGTACCTACCCTTGTTTGGTTGGACTTGTTTGATTAAGGCAATTTTTGTGTTCTGGAGAATAAATTTTCTCTGCTTTTTGGACCTGTATTGCCGTATTCTCACTGTTTTTTTTTTTGTGTTAGGAAAAACAACACAAGATCCGACTTTTACGGGTAGATGACTGTTTTAATTTGCAAATGGCGCCAGTAGTCTAAAGTAACAGATATGAGTACATACAAATAAGACAAACAAATGGAAAAAAGAGATAGGTATATAACAACGTTGTCACTGCGATCGTTGTTTTATCTCTTCCGTATTACAGTTCAGTCACAAAAAAGGAGATGATGAAAAGAGAGTTTAATATATTTTTTTGAGTGAAGTGTACACAGGCAGTGGCATTTCATCCCGTTTTGTGAATTTTTCAATAGGAAAGGAAAGGAAAAAATTAAATGTGTGTAGGTAATTGTTTTGAGACTTTTACCTAACAGCGTTGGTACCGTTTTTCGATAGTTTTCTTCAATAATGAAATTTGTTCGAAATGTCAAACAAAATCTAATTTATGTGTGGTGTGAACGGATTTCGTGATCTTGTTGCCGAAATCCAAGATTTTGTGAAAACCATATAATGGTGGATTTACATTCATCTTCATGCGAGTACTGCAAAAAAAAGCATGTAAGATTAAAATTTACATTTGTTAAATGTTCATCTTCGAAAATTGAAACATCTCGTATGAGTTTTGTTCCATTTTTGAACGTTTCTTGACCAATTTAATCGATGCGAGAGTTAAAAATTGTATAGGCACTGGATTTGATCTGGGAACATAAAATGCAACTAGTGACAATAATAATAATAATAATAGTAATAATAATTAATTATTTTTTCACATCCCAATTGCAAATACAAAGTCATTCTTCGAATTACTTGTCAAAGTTCAATATGCTTGAAGAAAGGTTTTTCGTAAACTAGCATTGTGTCAATGTCGTAAGACGGTTGTTTCATATTTCATTGAAATCAAAAAGAAAACATCGACATTAGTAAATACTTTCATTAGCAAAGCTATTTATTTCAATTGTGGAAACCATAAAAACAGGGACATTTTTAGTTCCTTATTATCTGCGAAGAATCTGCGCAGTGTTATTTTAAGGAAATAGAACTTTTATTCTCTCATATCTCAACGCCCGAGGTTTGAAGCTACATTTCGTTTTGCAAATTTTTAAGGTCGCGCTTTATGACACATGATATCGTAAAATATCGTAAAGTCGGTGAAAAGCATGTCAAAAGCCCGAGCGCCCGAAGCGTGGTTGTGGTTTGGCCATCATGCAACGCGACGCGACGTCAAGAAAATCTTAATGGGACACAATTGCAAAATATTCCTTCATAGATACATACAAAAAAAATACCAATCCATACAATCAGAATACACAACACACATGACTTTTTTTCTTGCCCATTATAAGAAATCTATCTCCATTCTCCATAACAAATTTACTTTATAATTGTGGCGGGACTTTGGATTGAAATAAAGTGTACCAAAAAAAAACAGACAGAAGCATGAGAACAAGAAAAAAAATGTTTTTTGGTTGAGTCGAGAGAACACAAATTTTGAAGAGAAAAAGCACTGCATACAGATCTTAAAATAATTCCTTGAAAAGAGCTTTGTTAAAAGCTTCTTGAAATGTGGATTTTCAGTTTCATATGATATTTTTTCTATGAGCGTGAGACATCTGGGGCCAAATTACGGCATCAGTGACTGAACGACACGTGAGGGATATTTCATACGAAATATCGAATATTATCGATATTTTGTATGAAATTTCCCTCACGTGTCGTTCAGTCACTGATGCCGTAATTCGGCCCCTGTATATAATTATTTGTGCTACTACTTTGGCACCATAACCCACGGCCAAATTAAGCGAACAACACCCTATACTTAATATATTTTATGCTCATACTAATATTTTTTGCAACATCAGTTATTCTCTCGCACATATAATTTATACATAAAAGTCACTCAATTCTCTTAAATACAATAATTGTTACCTATTCAGTATTACCAAAGAGTATGTATACTACAAGAGGGTGCATCGCTCTCTTATTGAAATTTCTGCACTAATTTCATGACTTCAAACGTAGGACGTACCAAAGATATTCCAAAAATATCCCAACATATACACAATACTCGGCTCGCATTCGTGTAGGAGGCAGCCATCCTTTTTTCGTCTCATACCAAAGAGTATACATGTACACATTTGTCGATCTTGCCAACCGACGCACGCGGCGCCGCCGGCACACTTGTTTGTTTATGTTTACAGTTTTGTTTTCGTTTCCTTTAGGATATCGCACTACAAGGCCATTGCGTGTATTTTCGATCAATGGCATTTGTTTTTTGTGGTGCATAGGTAGGTAGGTAGAAATGGCAGTCACGAGCCACCTAGCTCATTGACCCAATTAGTGCTAGAGTGCGCCGTTTTGATACCATAACTCGTAGAACCTGTGGGTGGAAGTGGTTTCAATTTTCTGAATCCTGCAGCAACATGCTACATTGATCAGATTGTCGGTTGGCTCAGAGACGTACAAAGTTGTTCCCCTTAGAACGATCATTTAGTTCTACTAAAAAAATGTACAGTGGCTACTGAGGTTTATCCTAGAGCTAGTGCGTTTCGTTAAGGAAGGAGATCAAATCTTTGATCTTCATATCAGAAAGTTCGTTTAGGTCATTGAAAAAAGCTTTACTAAGTGACTGAGCTCTTTTTCTGGCCAAAGCGGGGCATTTACAGAGGAAATTAATGACTGTTTCCTTTTCCTGCTGGTCTCCGCAGCTACGACAGTGATTATTGTGGGGAATACGCAGCTTCGCTGCATGCTCTCCGATTGGCCAGTGTCCTGTACATGTTGGAACGACCCTGGCTATGTCTCGCCTGGGTCTGCACATTAAGTCGTTTGTTCGGGATTTACTATAGGTAGGAATTTGACAGATTGCCCCACCTGCGATTGGATTCGGTAAGAAAAATAGAGAATATATTGCCCTTCATGACTCCAATTGGAATGTTGACTTTTTCCGCAAGTGAGACATGAAGGGCTGAACCTTGCCTGGCCAGTTCGTCAGCCCGCTCATTTCCCTCAATGCCACAGTGACCTGGGACCCAGATAAGTGTCACCTTGAGATTCACGTTTAGGCTGGCAAGCTCATCTCGGCATTGCTGCACCAATTTGGAAGATGATGCAGCTGAGCTAATGGCTTTAACAGCTGCCTGACTGTTTGTCAGGATAGCGGTATTTCGGTATTGGTTGGGGTCTTGTTTAAGTATCTTACATGCTTTCCTAATTGCCAGTAATTCAGCTTGAAAGACACTAGCAAAATTTGGCAGCCGAAAAGATCTAGAGATATTTAGAGATTCGGAAAATATACCTGAACCAACCCCACACTCCATCTTTGAACCATCAGTAAAAATAGTTGTGTCGAAGTCTTTCGTCACGACGTCATTTTGCCAGTCCTGTCTGGATGGGAAAACAACTTTTAAATTCTTTCTGAGACACAGAGTAGAAGCGCAGTAATCAGTAGTTGTTGACAAAATATCTGTTGGAATATGATTATTAATGCTGCCATGACCATAAGGCCTGGTAAACAAAAGATTGGATTCCTTAAGTCTTATCGCGCTGCAACAAACTAAGTATTTAATATGAAGGTCAAGAGATAGAAGGTGAAGAAAGACACTTAAGGCATCCGTTGGGCAGGATCGTAGGGCCCCTGTAGTGCCAATGCTTGCTGTTCTTTGCACCTTTTTAAGCTTGACTATGTTATAGGCTTTACTAAGCCATACGTGAGGATCGGTCGTACCACCGCTGTGTACGTCCACAGTATCATCTTCGATTGGAGACCCCATTTTTTACCAAAGGTTTTACTACAGGCATAGAAGGCTATGCAGGCCTTCCTTACCCGTTCTTCAATATTCAATTTCCAGTTTAATTTAGGGTTGAGAACTACGCCCAAATATTTCGCACTGAAGGACAGAGAAAGAGTATGGCCGTTGAGTCGGGGTAGCGTGAAAGTGGGTATTTTAGTTTTGGTAGTAAAAAGCATCAGTTCTGTTTTGCTTTGGTTAACTCCTAGTCCACAACTCGTGGCCCAGTTACTAACCTTCTTCAAAGCCCTCTCTGTAATCTCGCTGATCATAGATAGAAACTTTCCTGACACCAGTAAAACCAAATCATCCGCATACGCAACCGCCTTCACGCCACATCTCTCTAACTCAACAAGGATTTTATTCATGACTAAAAGCCATAATAGAGGAGATAGAACACCTCCCTGGGTGTTCCTCTACTCACATGTTTGGTCGAAATTTTATTCCCTAACGTAGCTTGAATCCTTCTTACGCTGAGCATGGATATAATCCACGACTTAATGTTGTCCTCAACACCAAAATCAACAAGTGCCTCTAGAATGGATTCGGTAAGTACGTTGTTAAAAGCCCCTTCTACATCTAAGAAAGTGACGAGAGTGTATTCTTTAAAGTGGATTGTTCTCTCAATTGTTCGCACTACATCATGAAGAGCAGTCTCAGTGGACTTACCCTTTAGATAAGCGTGTTGAGAATTTGCAAGAGGACATTCTTCTAGGATGTCTCTAATATGGATGTCAAGAATGCGTTCCAGTGTTTTGAGTACGAAAGAGGTAAGACTTATTGGTCGGAAATCCTTCGCGGACTCATGGCCTCGCTTACCAGCTTTCGGAATAAAAACTACGCGTACATGTCTGCATGACTCGGGTACATGGTTGAGGAAGGGACATCCTTTAAAAATCCTCTCCAGCCAAGGAATCGCTACTTCTTCCAATTTTTGTAGCATGATTGGCAGAATTCCGTCCAGGCCTGGAGATTTGAATGGTGAGAAAGAATTAATTGCCCAGGCAATGTTTTCTCTTGTTATAACGGAATTGATAAGCTCTGTATGAGCTGGCGGAATGTAACGAGTACTAAGCGGTTCGGAGTTGCTGTTATCGCAGTCCGGAAAATGTGTTGCCATCAGATAGTCCAGGGTATCTGTCGGAGAAACTGTCCACGATCCATCAGGTTTTTTCAAGAAAGACGGGCTACAATGTTCCTTCGATAGAACTTTGCTGAGCCTCGCCGAGTCTTTTATATTTTCGATAGATTGACAGTATTCTCTCCAACCTTCTCGTTTGGCTGATGCGATAGCTCGCTTGTAGACTCTAAGACAGTCTTTATAAGGTTGGTAAAACTTATGCTTGTGGCAGATATTAAAGATTGACCTTGTCATTTTTCTTAGATTGGACAATTCTTCATTCCACCAGGGGGGAGGGTTTTTTGGCTATATTTAACTGGGCAAGAGATCCTAAAAGCAGTATTCATGGATGTTTCAAAGGTTTTCACCCTTCCTTCTAGATCTACAACTGAGTCTGGACTCAGATTCTGTATATTACGCAGTTTGGACTTAACGATTTGGCTGAACTTCTCCCAGTCAGTTTTTTTCGGGTTTCTATAAGGAGGAGGAGTTTCGATCTCGAAATTGATACTAAAGAGGATCCACCTATGATCCGAGAAGGAGTTCGAAAGCGATACTCTCCAGTTCTCCACCATAAAATCAAAATTTTTGCTAGCGACAGTAACGTCTGCACATCTTCCCAGCCTTCATATCTGTCCGAACTCGGAAAAACGAAAGTGGGAGTACTACCTCTATTACAGATCGTTAAATTTTTTTCAATAATAAAATCAAAGAAAGACTCACCTTGTTCGTTGATCTCAGAACTACCCCAGAGAGTATGCCGTGCGTTCGCATCGCATCCAACCAGCAGGTTAGTCTTGTTTGTTTCGGTCACAAGGTTTCGTACTTCTTCCGGCGGTGATAACCGATCATGAGCCGAGTACATAGAAGCTACGAGCAGGCCACCTGTATTTTTGCCTTCCAGCCTGACGACTGTCAGATCGAAAGTACTGAAATTTGGACACAAAAAAACTTTTAAGTGTTTTTTAGCTAAAATACAAGTTCTAGGCTTACCTTGGTCTTGGTTTATTTATAAAAAAGGTCATATTGGCACATTTAGAGTGCTTCAGATTAATCTGTATGACCTTCAGCGCGTTTTTAATTTTGCATAGATTCCGCGCAGCCAGGGCCCGGCAGCTCGCTGGGGACCTCGACTCCGCCAATGACATCGTCAAACTCGACTTTGTCGTCAGCATTGTCGGGGTCTGTTCCCTGACTTTGCAGGTGGTGCTTACCAAAAGAAATATCCAAACGTAAAGACTTTATTTATGAATCAATATTTTATTTCTTACATTCGAAAGAATAATTTTTAATCTTATACATTCTCTAAAGTTTTTGAAAGTTACATAAAGAAGCAAGAGAAAAAATCTTTGAAAGAATATTACACTTGAACAAAAACTATGAATAAAATATGAATAAATAAATAAATAAATATACAAAAATAGATAAATAAATAAATAACAAAACAAATTAGAAATTAATATATAAATACCTAAACAAATAAATATATAAATATATAAATATTTATATAATAATAAATTTAGAAAGTAATTAATAAATAATAAAATGAAAATGGATGAATAAATAAATTAAAAAAGCGGCAAATACATTATATAAGTATAAAACAATACAAATATTTATTTAATTTTTTAATGAAATCTTCTAATTTTGTTTTTTTTTGTGTCCACTATTTGGAGCATTTCTTTTTGTTGCTTTTCCTATTTATGTTGTAGATTCTTCTTCAATTTTGTTTTGCAGCATCCATCTAGCATTTTTAATCAAGAGCACTTTGATTAAATGCGCTTAAAAAACCTTTCTATGGCCACTGCACTCATCGTGGAACCATTCTGGATGTACAATATTTGTTTCGTCGACACATTTTCATTTTTGCATAATTTTGGCATTAAAACCCAATTCATGGCAGGAAATGTTGAACATTGTTTGAAATATCGCAAAATGGAATTGATAGATTTCAAAAAATTTGTCAGATGGATTTTTTAACTGCGGATTATTTTGGCTGTAATTTTTTTTGGCAATGAAACCTTCCGAGCTTACAGTTAAATGTTCTAGCTTGAGGAGGTCGGATTCACATTTTTGGCATTTGATTGTCATAATTTGGAACGGGTACCGTAACCGGTGGTTTTGGTTTGGACGCTATCAACTTCGAAGTTTTCAATTTCGGACGTGTTAGCAGACTGTACTTCGTTGGATGTGTTAGTTTGTAAATTTATTTGACTGTTTTGTATTTCATCCGTTTTTTCGTAGTTCCATTCAAAATTATCTTCATCATCCTCACAATTTTTTCCTTTAATGAAGCCAAGGGTCACCAATTTCATGGAAAGATGTCTAGCTGTTAATGTTTGAATTTCTCCCACCGAAGGATCTGTATTGTTTCCCAGTTTTGAACGCATCGTTGCAAATAAATTTTCAATACAATCCTGATTCATGCGTCCCCAAGCCACAAATTTGATATTAGGATCTTCAAGCAATTGTAACGATAGGTTCTGCATGGCGCTAATAGTACATTTGAATCCTTCTAGGCATACAACTCTGCTTTTTGGTGGCAGTTTAATTTGTTTTATAAAGTCAAGAAACTTTGTTGCGTTATCTATTTGGCCATTATTTTTTATTACCGGGTGTTTTAGCTTGTTTCCGTTATTAAAGTTTTAGCCATCACAGATATCGAACCCATCGTTCGCGGCTCTAAGAAATTTTGCCGTTGCTATAGCGTTTTTTATATTCGCAGGAACTTTAAGGAGGCCTTGTTCCAAACAATATTCTATTCCACATGCTACTGTGTGGCTCATAACCTGAACTGCCAAACAAACTCGCATTTTTTCGAATGTGTTCGGGTAAACATGCTCTTTTGTAAGCTTTGGAGCCAAGCGGCAGCCGATTCTCTGCTCTCGATCTTGACATTCCAGCTAGTTTCTACATCGTGTGCTAAAATAAGATTCCTTAAATTTTTAAAAAGGTGACAATAATCCGACAATATGTAGATTTTCTGGGAACGGAAATTGAAACTATTTACAGTTCCTGATGTAGAATCAATCAGCCTTTGGAAAGCATTCTTATTATTGGTCCCTTGGTCAGCAATTACGCCTCTGACTCTTAGTCCACAATCAGTGAGTTTTTCCAAATTTTTAATGACCAAACCATGCAGAATCTTACCTTTAAAATTATATTAAAATAAAAACTTTAACAAAATATTAAATATTAAATATTAACTAAAAATAATAGAAATAAATAACATAATGTAATAATAATTAGGAATAGGATTACCATGAAAATGCATATTTCTTGACAAACTTTAGAAGGACAAATTATCTTTATGTATTATGAAGTTTTCTTTAAAATGGCACTATGCATATTTTGAGCGCGTATTTCCCATTTCCTGGAGCATATAATAAAATAATAATAATTAATAACATTAATAAACTAATAATAATAAACATAATAAATTCAAGATTTATTCGATTTAATGAATTCATTGGATTCACATGACAAGCTTACTTACAAGTGAATAAAACAAGCTATAAAAAAACTAACCACTTACGCCAATTTTAGTTATATAGAAACTAAACGTAAATTTCCATTTGTCAAAAACGCCTTTTATCATAAAAAATAGGAATTTCGTTGCAATGTCTGGGCTCCTTTTGCCTTCTCCAAAATCAACAAAACCTGCATCGATTTGATCACTTGGGACATGCCTTTCTAACACTTTTCTCCCAGAAATTTCGTCCATCACCAAGTAGCAGTTTTTAAATCTCTCTGACATTGCTGCTATCATTTTCTTCAGATTATTGCAAACAACAGAGTTTATACCAGGGAGCAATCGAGAAACTGGACTCCACCGCTGTAAGGTAGAAGGTGCTGGCAAGTGAAAATTTGAGCCATTCCTAAGAAAGTTATATACACCAAGTGAAATAGCAAAAGTTTTTTTTGTTTTTCATCATAAACCATTCGTTTTTGTGCTGTTATAATACTAGAAAATTGTTCAGAGTTTGTCCGATCATCACTTTTTTTGTTCAGAACAGAAATCTGCTCCATTTCGTTTTTTTGTATGGCTTCTTCCAATCGTTGTTTTAAGGCAGATAACTGGCTTGCATGGTGAAATTGTATTGCATTCAATTCCGATTTTATGTTCTCTAATTCTTTTTCCAAGGAACTGCATTTCTTCTGATATGTGTTTGCGATGCGAATATATTTTTCACAAACTTCGCAGTGTACTTCGAGCGTGAAATTTGGCTCTAAGAGATAAAGCATGTAGTAATTTAACATGAATCATTTGAGTAGCATTCAACAATTCCTTACATATATAGTTCTCAATATTTCGGGAATGGTGGATTTCTGGGGTAGGTTGACCTGGAAGAAGTAGACGAGGAAATGCATCTTTTTTCAGAGTCCTTGTAGTGATGTTGTTCGGTCACCAACCTATGACCTAGGAAATTCCTACCATCTACGAGCAACGTACTTTGTACCCCCGTAACCCACCACCAGTCAAATCAACATATAGGGCAATCATATTGTCTATGTGCTATAGAAATGCGACTCATTTTGATGCCATCGCATAATGCGACTCAATTTGTTGCTTCGCAAATATACATACCTATAGCTACCTATGGCCTATGGTATCGTCACCCAGTCGACTACCGATACACAGCACACTCTACATGGAGAGTCGGCATGTAATCGTATACCTATAACCTAGCATACCATGGGTATGGCTGATCGGGTCGCCCACTCATCGACTGGACTGTGACATCCAATACACATTGTCGCCAGTCAACCGTCGCTGCCCTATATTTGTACTGGATAAATATAGCAGCACTTGAGGGATCAACTTCAGTTCTTGGAAGAACAAGTGATCAAAGTTGCTGCAATGGCTAACACTCGAATCTCGCTCCCACGGATCTTGACGATTGCTGCTGGTGTCGGCACATTCCTCCAGGTGTGTCGTTGGATATCCAAGGCATGGGCCTGGTACCAGTAACTGGACTCCTTCAACTTGTGGGCTTTATGGTGACGCTGCACTTAGGAATAGAGGCTTCATGGAAGTCTTCGACTGTTGGGCTTGGCAGTCTCGCAAAAGGTTCTTCCCGACGTGGTCGGTATTAAAAAGTGTTAATAAAGATTTTATAAAGGAAGAAAATATTGTGTTCGGCATAGTGCCCTTTTTTCTGGACTTTTCAAACTCATTGCCCCCCGTTCGGAAGTATAATTACCCGATTACCCGACAGATGTCATTTGCATTAAAATGCTTAGCACAAAAAAAATTTATTTGGCTGTGAAAGGGAGTTCTGCAGCCCACATGCTTCCATCCATTCCGTTCTCTTTTCAATTGGAACGGTGTACGAAGTACTAGGTGGAGAAAATGACTTACAGTCAGGCACGAAACAATTTCGAAATTTTATCGATTTGTACTCATTTAAGGTAGGTTGTGTTAATGGGTCATCGTGGCCTAAGAAAAATGGTGGTAAATAAACTAGTTATAGCTATCATTGAAATGCAACAATGAACATTTTTCTTTCCGATTTTAAGACTTATAAGAATACAAAATTGGATAAAAATTGGATAAAAATTGGATAAAAATTGGATAGTAAAAATCAAAATGGAGCTACTGAGTTGTAGAATTCTTTTTAATCAAAAAATATTTAATTCTGATTAAAACTTTTCTTTAAATCCACATTTTTTGTTTTCACTATGAATTTCATCAGTGAAATAATAAAAATGGATTTATCGAAAAGTTTTAATCAGAATTAAGTTTTTTTTTTGAGGAAAACAATTCTTTAACTCAGTAGCTTGGCACGAGTATGATAACTGTGGCGACAAGAAATGATAACGGTTTTTTAAGAACACTGCAATACAAGCATTTTTTACTATGTACTACTGTCCCCAGTAGCTTTATTTTGATACCAAATACAGCCAATATTGTTTGAATACATTTTGGTTTAAATAGGTTTTAAGGTATGTTTATTGGCTAAATAAGGCTCTTTATTTCATCAGATTATCGTTTGAAATGTAGAAGTAACGTTACAATTTGTAAGCCTACTAAAATAAATTCAAACGAATTCATGTATGAGACACACCCCAACCCCCAGCATTTTCATACAACCATATGCCATATTTGACACTATATGATTCTCTTCTTCGTCACTTTACTCACCCAATAAAATTGTAGGCACAGCTCCTAATTTTAAATATTTTTTGTTAATACAGCGTACATCAATTGCACTTTATATTTCGAACATGAGTATTCGATGCCCAAATATCGCAAAGATCGGGATCCCCATGAGGAAATCTAAATAATATAATATATTTTTACTATTTTTTCCCGGGCAATTGTTTACAGCGCATTCCCGCAAACATTTCACGCTTGTAATTTTTTGCATAATTTAGCAGTGTAAAAAAAAAAAATCAGCGCAGTCAAACTAAAACACAGGTTACAAACAAAAACAAGGGCACAATGCTATTTTCTATATACGCACACACGTAACATTGCTCGGTCGCGAAGAGTAGGATCTTGGGTGGGATATTTTGCTATGGTCCTAGATGTGTTCGCATGAAAATCAAAAAGTAAAATCAAATTTCCCTAAAGAGAGCGATGCACCCTCTTGTAGTATACATACTCTTTGGTATTACTTATTACTTTACTACACTTTACTACAGTATTACTTGACACTTATTATTCAGACCTTGCCAAGTAAAGTTCATTTTTTTCCTTTTGCCTTATCCAAATTAATCAGCTTTTATACACTTCGTTACATACAGTTATACATTAATTTGGAACATACATTTTTGCACAATTACACAGTTTACATAAATTAAATTAAAGTTATATCTACATTACAAATTACAATTTTGTTGGCTTATAACAGTTGCACCTCTGACCATTTGTGATTGTCGGTAGGAATTTATGTATCGGTACTTCTTGGCCTATGAAGAGTGATATATGTACGTTTGTAGTGCTTTCATAACTGTCGAACGGGACAATCGAACAATTTCTTTTACAAAAGCCAATCGATAATTTTTTGTTCGTTTTACGGGGCACAACCTGTTAGATTTGTGTTTCAGCAAAGGTGGCCTGAACGTATAGGAAAGTGGGGGTAGAAATTTACTGGTGAATCGGAAGGAGCATCGATAAATTCTTTCTTGGAGAAAGTGGAGAAACTTCGGTTGGCGAACGATGTTCCGGAAACCCATCTTATGTGGTTTAGGTCGGCTAGGGAGGATATTTTTAATTGGCAAGAGCTCGTGAAGGAACTCAAGGCGGTTTCTACCTGCGAATTACGATGATCTTTTGTTGGAGGAGATCAATCGTCGTTCGCAGGAGAAGGATGAGACCTTCGGAGCGTACTTGGCCACGATGAGGACATTGTTCCGTAGATTATCGGAACCTTTGTCAGAAGGATGAATGTTTTTGATTTTAAGGAAAAATGTGGATCCATTTTTCCAACTGCACATCGCGAGTGCCACACCGAAGTCGGTTAAGGAACTCGCAGCGTTAGGTAGGGAATTAAATTCGTTAAAGTGAACGTGGATTCTTTCACACCCCTTCTAGAGGTAAAAATTTATTAGAACCGGAGTGTGGTTACCGGCCGATTACGTTGGGATAAAACCGTATTAGTCCGGCTCCGAATAACCCATTTCGACAGGTAGTTAGGTGTTACAACCAGTGTTTTCACTTTACCATAATTGTGGTAGATCTACCTCTTTTCTCCAACATTTTCATTATCTACCACTTCTACCCCGGAATTAAAAAATTCTACCCCTTTTTGCTTGTCCAAAAAAATAAAAACAATAAATAAAATATCTGCTTCGATTTTTGAAAAAAAAAATTTGTTCTCTGCACTTTTTATGCTGTTTTATCTGAATACATTTATCTGTCATTTTGCATACGCGTATCTACCTATCGTTTTCTCTTTTTTCCGCATTAGGTACATGCCTACGTTTATTTTGTAAAAAACAAAGTTCTAGTTTGCTTAAGAAAAATAAGTAGATCCTACTTCCTACTCACTTACTCCTAAGATTGTGTGCCTAATTTTAAAAGAGTAATATTGTTTACTTGGATTTCGTATTAACGATAAACAGTTAAACGTTTATTGTTTTCGAAATTTTCTAGAAGAGTGGTCAGTGGAAGTCAATTGTATTTCAAGTGAAAACAAAATTAAAATGCGAAAATTTTTAATTAAACCGTCTGAAAAGTAAGTAAAAAAAGATTTGATTTTTAAAGCGATCGATTAATATTAAAAATAGAAAAAGAAACCAGCTTGATGTATTATTTTTGCAAAAGAAATGACAAATAAAGATGAAATATTTATTCCATCTCCAGAAATGATTCGCTTTTATTTACAATTTAAATTTGTTGATGGTAAATTTGAAAAACCAAAAATTGGTACATAATATTCAATTAAAGAATTATATATTTTCTTTAAATGAATGTACATATTTTATATTTACGGCTGTGCTTAAATAAACTGATTCCAAATAATTGTGATTTAATTTTTCTTCAAAAATAATGATAAAAGTTTAAGTTAACTTAATTTACTTAAGGTACCTACATTATTTATTTTTTATCTATATTTAATAAAAATAAAAACTAAAAACTAAATTTGTTTCTCTCTTTATTTAAATTATTTCTACCACGGAAAAATCTGAATCTACCACTTTTTTTTAATAGGAAGTGACAACACTGGTTACAACTGCAACAGGGAAGGGCATTTCGCTCATACCTGTTCAGTTGCGACACGTTGTTTTGGTTGTGGGGCTGTAGGCGTTTATCGTAGAGATTGTAGGCGCTGTTCGGGAAATGGGGAACGGGCTCTTGTATCAGCAGGACGAGAGATCCGTCGGCGTTAGTTAGGTCGTCTGCTGGCGACCAAATGGATGATCGTGTGCAACTGAGTTTCACTTTAGATGCAAATGGTAGGGACAGTAGGCCATATTTAGGATGTTAGAAGCGGCAGGTAAAAAGTCCGCAAAAACATATAATCTCCGAAGAAGAGATACGCAGTATCAACCTGGCGATCTCGTGTGGAGAAGGAATTTTACACTGTCCGATACTGCAACTTATTACGCAGCAAAGTTGGCTACCAAATTTGTCGGGCCTTTTAGAGTTAGCAAACGTGTGTCACCTTCGACATACTTGCTAACTGACGCTAAGTTAAAGATCAGGGGACATGGAACCTTAAGGATTTGAAACCATATGTTGATTTTTCAGTCAAAATTCCCTTAATCTTGGCTCTTATTAAAACATTTGAAATTTGATTTCTTTTAATTAATTTTTTTGTTTAGTACTAGTAGATTTTTTTAACTTAAATTTTTATAATTCGTGCCATGTTATTACATTTTTTATAACAGAAATTTCTGAAATTTTCTTTACTATTTTGTTTTTCTTTTTTGTAGATAATCAGCTTTTTAAATAATCAATGATGGAATCCCGATGTTGTGTTGTTCACCTTTTGTAACCTTTTCCCCTTGTTTTGCCTTAAGAAATGGTTTACTTTCTTGAAAAGTGGCACATTTCTTGGGGAGGTCATTTATTCGTGCAATCACAGTATAAAGGCCTTCCCAATTTTGTTGAAGTTTCGGTGAAGGTCCCCTCCGACGCACGGTGGGGATTATAAAACCACACAAGATCTCCCGCTTGGAATGCTGTCGTTGTGGCTTTTGTTTCGTATCGTGTTTTCATCCGATCACTTGATATCTTTTGCCCTTGTCCTTTCATGAATATCAACTAGCCTTTCCATGAGGTTGTTCACGTAGTCGTCTATTTCTTGTGGTTCATTTGCATAACATCGAAATTTCATTTAACTTGGGAGTCGCATTGTGTTCCCAAGCGGTTATGTCCTCGTCTTTTTAATGCCAAGGAGTTTACAAACTTCCTGAAAGATTTTGGACTCGAAGTTCCTTCCGTGATCTGAATGGAGTTCCATAGGTACACCAAACCTGCTTACCTAGTTGAAAACAATCTGATCCGCGACTGTTTTAGTTTCCTGGTTTGGAATGGCAAATAACTCAGACTACTTGCTGAAGTAGTCCAATTCTACCAAGATGTATCGGTTTTCGCTTTCGGTCTATGAAAAAAGGGCCTGCAACGTCTATTGCAAGCGTTTCAAAAGGCGAGCCCAAACTTCCTGGTTTGGGATGGCAAATGCCTTAGGCCACTTGCTGAAGTAGTCCATTACTACCAAGATGTATCGGTTTCCACTTTCGGTTTCTGGAAAAGGACCGGCAACGTCTATAGTAATTCTTTCAAAAGGCAAGCCCACATTATACTGCTGCATTCTGCTCTGGACTTTTCTGCCTGGTCCTTTGCTTGTAGTACAAGTATCAGATTTTCGGAACCATTTTTCTACATCTTCTCTTGCATGTAGCCAGTAAAATCGCTGCCTCACCTTTTACAGTGTCTTTTTGACCATGTCCTCCGGAAGTTCCCTGGTGAATCTTTTGAAGAACGTCATTAACTTTGGATCGAGGTACGATTAGCTGTATCACATATGATATGACTTACGCCTTAGTACCTACTCCTTCTTGTACATGAAGCGAGTCCCATTGTGCCCAATACGCTTTAAGAGTTGGACTCCTAGGATTTTGCTGGGACCGCGAAAAGCTTGCATCAGCTAACTGAATAAAGCTAACCATTCAAATGGTCAAGTGAGTGCGAGAAAAGCTTTCGGGAACTCAAGCAGCGCTCTATGCAATACACCAGTTCTGGACTTTCCGACCCCAGGAAAACCTTTCATCATCCACGCTGACGCAAGTAACGTGGGAATTGGAGCCGTTCTGTCGGAAGTTTATGAAGGAGAAGAATAGGTTGTTGCCTTTTTTAGCAAGGTACTCTCAAATTCAGAAAGAAACTACTGTGTGACCAGAAGAGATCTTTTAGCTCTAATATCGGCTACAAAACACTTCTATAAGTACATCTATGGACAGAATTTCCTTCTTCGAACAGATCATTGCGAACTTAATTGACTTTTGAACTACAAAAATCCAGAAGGTCAAGTGGCAAGGTGGATCGAGAGATTGCAGACATGCGACTACCAACATCGAAGAGGAGACCATGCAAACCGGACTGTAAGCACTGCACACGTAAAGTAGAGAGAGAGGTTATTGCCATCCACCGATTAAGAGCCGATCCCATTTACGGTTGGAGTAACGAAAAATTGCGGACTGCCCAACAAGAAGACTCGGATATTGAACCCATTCTTACATGGAAGGAACACCAAGAGAAACCAGAATGGGGTGACATCTCCTAAAGGAGTCCAACCCTAAAATCGTATTGGGCACAATGGGACTCGCATCATGTACAACAAGGAGTACTAAGACGTTAGTGGGAGTCCACAGTCATATGTGATCCTCTAATCGTACCTCGATCCAAAGTTAATGATGTTCTCCAATAGATGCATGAGGGAGCTTCCGGAGGACATTTAGGGTCAATAAGAAACTGGAAAAGGTAAGGCAGCGATTCTACTGGCTACATGCAAGAGAAGATGTAGAAAAATGGTGCCGATAATGTGATACATGTACTGCAAGCAAGGGACCAGGCAGAAAAGTCCAGAGCAGAATGCAGCAGTATAATGTGGCTTGCCTTTTGAAAGAATTACTATAGACGTTGCCGGTTCTTTTCCAGAAACCGAAAGTGGAAACCGATACATCTTGGTAGTAATGGACTACTTCAGCAAGTGCCCTAAGGCATTTGCCATCCCAAACCAGGAAACCGAAACAGTCGCGGATCAGATTGTTTTCAACTGGGTAAGCAGGTTTGGTCTACCTATGGAACTCCATTCAGATCAAGGAAGGAACTTCGAGTCCAAAATCTTTCAGGAAGTTTGTACACTCCTTGGCATTAAAAAGACGAGGGCAACACCACTTCACCCACAATCTGATGGGATGGTTGAACGATTCAACAGGACCCTTAAAACTCGACAGGACATACACCATTAGAAATCCTGCTAAGGGAACACAATACGACTACCAAGTGAAATCAAATTTGGACAAAAAATAGACGACTACGTGGACAACCTCAAGAAATGCTAGTTGATATTCACGAAAGGACAAGGGTAAATATAAAGCTATCAAGTGATCGGATGAAAACACGACAGGATTCCAAGCGGGAGACCTTGTGTGGTTTTAAAATCCCCACCGTCGCAACCCCCCTGCTTGGGAACACTATAGGATTTGGGGTAGGTGCGATGTTGGGTGTATGCATAGTTTCTTTTGCATTTAAAAATTTTGGATTAAAAAACAAAAACATATCAAATTTGTTCACTCAACGAAAGTATTATGAGGCCATAGTTAGATATGCCGTTAAGTCGCAAAAAAATATGGCATTATGACACTTCTTCAAAACGGCAAAAGGCCATTTGTTCAAATACGGCCTTATGTCACTTTTCCAAAGCGTCATTAGACCACATTTTGGAATATGGCCTTATGACGCATGGCCTTATGTCACGGCACCCTACTTCCATAGTATAGCAGAGTACAAGTTGCTGATTTTCAAATGTTTCATTCATTCCCCCTGATTATTAGTTATTTTATTGATTTGCTTATAAATAAATAAAAGTACTTACTTTGAATATGCTGAATGTTATAGCATGTATCCAAATTTCAATATTTAGGAACAATTTAAATAAAAAAATAGATTTTAATGTTTTTGAAGTTTATTTTTTTTTTCAATTTGTCATTTTCTCAAATAATTAAAATTTAAATTTTACTTTAACAATTTTACAAAAACAATAGCTAACGGATAAAACGACCCAAACCAACATTAGTATACATGCCTTTACCTAACATTATGTTTACAATTTAATAACAATTTCTCAATCTTTATAGTTTTATTTATAAATCAATTTCAAAAGATGATTTTCAGTTAATGATTTAACTACATATCGAACTTTGACCACGACAAATATAATTATATTTAAAAAAATAACAGCTAGAACATACATACATCGGTCATTTTTGTTTTATTTTATTGATGTAAAATAACTTTTTTTTAAAGATTTTAATAAACTTTTCTATCTAAGAAAAAAATGACATCTTTGTCTTGACATTATAATTATAATAAATATTCAAGTTAGGCTAGGAATCTTTACAAATATTAACGGTAGGAGATTTGAAAACTACTACTCGATGTTAATTTAAAGCCCAGTTATTTAAGACAAAATAAATTCATAATTGCATAGCCGATGTTGTTTGTTTCGTCACTATAGTATATATATATGTATGCATGTTCCTATATATATATATGCAATTTAGCGTGATCTCAATTTATCATAACTTAAAATAATATTTTATTTTGATTAGTAATTTTTTAAAGTATTTTGAAATTTGAATTTCTTAAATGATTAGCTTTTGGTAAATTAATTAAATAATACTGAAAAACACAGATTTTCTTCAAGAAGTTCTTATGACATCCACTGTGCTGATGGCAGTAATTTTTATAAGATAAGTGGATTAAGGTAAAGTTAAAGATCAAGTTTAATATGTTAAAAAGAAAATAATTGATTAGGTTGTGAATGCATTTGATTGTGTTGAACTAAGGAAGTTTGTTTTCTATATTATGGACAGAATTCGGAAGTAGACATCGAACGGTCAACTCATCTCGCATATCCAACAAAATAAAAGTGAATCAAAAAGCAGTTCGCAATCAGGGTAAGACCTCTGACGAATGCTTGCTGGGTTTATTTTAGAGAATAATTCTTCGGTTGCTATTCTGTTCAGTATAATTTTTCATTGTTAAACCACGAAATGTGGAAATTCAACATGTGTTGTTAATTCATTCCGGACTTTAACCACCATGAATTTGGTAAGCAGGCTACCCAAGGTAGCTGTTGACATTCCCTAAGAGGAGCAATCGAAGCCGCGGTTTCTTCATGAGATGATGCAAACGATATCCTAGGACCACCAAGTACTCGTGATTTATGTGCGAGTAGATGAGATTTGTAGGAAAATCAATTCTATGCGTTCCATTTAAAATGGCTAGCAAAGTAATCATGAGTACTTCGCCACCCACGCCTTGAGTTGTGCGAGCCGGGCAACCAAAGAGGGCAAAACTAGTCCTATAGTGGTTTCGAGTTTCAAGTTTCCAAAAATCGGTAGGTATATTATTCAAAAGTGCTTTCGATGAAATTCGAAATTCATAAAAAAAAAAACAGAAAATTCTAGTTTTAAGCCCAGCAAACATTTAGGTGAATTTTCACTTAACATTCAGCAAAAATGAAGAATATCATTCGATAAATATTCATTTACGGTGAATGAAGTCTGAAAATACTCAAAAAACCTATCATTTTTATCCTATGAAGGGAAAAGGAGGTTTGCGCTGAATTTTTTCAGGATTAAAATAATTGAGATTCGATTCTCCTTCATTGTAGGTGAAGAAAAGTGAACGTACATAAGTAATCCTTCAAGGAAGTAGATATGGGGGCATTCACTTTTATTCATAACTAATGAAGGAAAGTGAATGTTCTTTTTATTTTGTTTCGAAAAAATATAACGGAGCCTTTTAGCGACCAAATTTGAGACAAATGTTATGCAAATGCATAATTCGTCAGATCAATTCAGTTTTTTAAATGGATTTGGGGTAACTATATTGGACATTAATGAAATTATTTATTTATTATAGCCAACTTAAAAACAAAATAACCAAGGCAGATATTCGGAGGAGTATTTTTTTTTATTGACATATATAAGTGAAAAAACCTTTGATTATGAATTCATTTCTAAGCTACCCGCAAACCGACAATGTGGATGCCGCACATGTGAATCAAAGGAGAGGCATACATGACACATTAATCACTAAGATGTGTGCCCCTCCTTTGATTCACATGTGCGGCCTCCACATTTTTATCGTGATCGCCACCGCCATCGCGTTGGTTTGCGCGTAGCTTAAATCGATTTGAATTCAAACTCCTTTCGAAAGATATTTCACTTATGAATCATTTAAATGATTCAAAAAAGCCTCATCAATTGTGTTCGAAAACGAATATAAGTTAACAGCAACAACTTGTGCTATGACCAATATTACTCAGTCCTCCCCCTAAAGTTTGAAGCTCTGTTAAATTTAATCGCAGTTGTGTTAAAATTTAATTAGTTTCACAATCAGTGCCTACGTTCTGTAACTCTCGTACCAAAAACGGAACATTATTTGTTTCAATTTTTGCCGTTTCTCGACTAATTTTGTCGCCATATTATTCACTCGATACATCCAGATTAAAACTTAAATCCGTATTTACATTGAATTTGTATAATTTACATCTAGATTTAAGTTTCAATCTGGATGTATCGAGTGAATAATTTGGTGGTTACAGAACGTGCATGCACATGTCAGCATTCTACACCTTGAAAAAAAAAATTGTTTTTTCTACGGCTACTGCGTGGAAGTGACAAAAATTTTATTCAAAGAGTACGTATCTTTTAACGATTCGGAAAAAAATTGTAGAATAGTTGAGTCAGCAAATTTATTTATTTTTGTTAACATTCGCAAGAATTTAGTTTATAAAACTGATCTATTAGAAGTTCTTGATAAAATTAATGTTTTAAAAAGATAAAAACACACTTTTAGCTAAATTTGAGGAATCAAATTTCATATAGGTATATATGTTAGTATAGCATTACTGAAGTTTATACAAAGGCAAACTATTGAAAATATTCACATTATATACATTTCTCGCATTATCATTCTTACTATTTCAATATAATAATAACTAGGTATAGATGGAACTTGATAAGACCCCAAAAAATTTAAATTGTTAAAAAATCCTTAAAAATTCTAAAAATATAGATAGAATCCTAAATAAAATGCTCGCGTTCCATTCTTCCACAATACACTAATTAAAATTAATATCACTAGCGTTTTTATTTTTGTTGAGTACTGTACTGACCATCTGTGAAAATACAAAGAAAATTACCGATCCAGTGCCACTGCACTTGTCAAATGTCAATATTGTTTTTGTACGGTTTTGGTGGCTCTCGAACATACATTTTTAGTTGTTTCTAAAACTTTAAATTTTGAAAACCTACACAATTGGCCAGTTTATATTTCAGAGATCCCAGAGATCTCCGCCTCACAAATATAAACACGATTCCTCACAAAAATGTCTCACTTCAGCTGTCAAAAAGTTAGACTGAAATTTCTTGGATTCGTCGCTCAATTTCTTAAATTCCTTGGAACACAATGCAATGTGTTTATATTTCATTCTCCTGCTCTGTCAAAGAGACGGAGGAAAATTACTGAGCGCTCTGAAACTGGCCAAATGAATAGGTATATTACCTTAGATTTGTGTACTGTTACTTTTTTCGACCAATTCCAATTTTTGAGTCGTGTGATCAGTCACCTTGTCGTCGAGCATCTCTTAGATAAGTTTATTTTTCCTTATTATTTGTTACCACAGCTAATTACTCTTTGTTTAAATGTCACTAACGCCAGCAAAAGAAAAATACCTAACCTTCAAAGTAGGATGATTCAGAGAATACCCTTCTATATTGCAGATGATTCAAAGGATCCAAAGGCCTTTATTAATATGATATAATTTTTTATAGGATTTATTATAATAAATAAATCATGTGTCTTGTTCTTCACATATCAAAACCATAAAAGGATCTCTATGACCTGTTCAAACTACAAGAAACATTACAGAAATATTTCAGAAAAATTTTAAAAATGTTTAACCTTCCGATGTGTGATATGTACATCCATAAAGGATTAAATATAGAAATTGTTTTGGAACATAACCAAGGGCGGACTGGGCCACCGGGCAACTGGGATTTTACCCGGTGGGGCCCCGGGAAAATAAAAAGTGTATGAAAGTCTCTGCAGTACTTTTTGTTCGTTTAAAATAAAATTGGATTTCTAAGTGCCTTACAGCAAATATACAACCAAAGACCAAAGAAATGTCAGGAAGCCCTCAGATCTCATGTTAGAGGCCCCATAATAAGCATAAAGCTGTTGGATTCCAAGATTATTTTAACGAATTAACTATAGTTAAGCTTATTATTATTAATGTTATTCTGGCCCCATTGGTAACTTAAAGAGACCCCAAAATGACTCTTATAGTAAACCCTATATTCAATAAGATTTTAAAGTACTTTCAGTTTATTTAAAGGAAAGTTTTCACACAAAACTTCAGGGCCTCAGAATCTGAATAGAAAAATATGTGAGTATTTTCGAAGTCTCGGTAGTAGTTATAGAAAATATCAGTTAAAAAATTTGCATTATAACAGCAAACAGGACCTACCTAATGTTTTCACTATTTTTGGCTTCAAATACACAAGAATACAAATTTGTTTTCGTCGTTTTTGGAGGCTTTATCTTTTTCACTCTTTCTACTCATTTTACTATTTTGTGGCCCTTTTTTTAAAGTCCCGGGAGGCCCTCCCTTTCGGTACGGTACGTTACAGAACAATGGAACTTTATATGGATGTGTACCACCTCCGTACCAAAAGGGTTAACTCCCAATCCGCCCCTGAACATAACAATTCTTAGTCTGTCTAAGTAACTGGGATTTCAGACAGCTCACCAATCACCATACTCAGTAAAACTAAAGCAGATCTAAAACAAATGATAAAAATATAACTTAAAAAGTTTTTTTTTCATTCTATGACAGATTTAAAGCATTAAGCGATAAACAGATTGCCACAGAAAAACATCGACATCACCAACGTTAGAAATTGCCCTAAATTCGATGTCGCTGTTGCTGTTTTAATGTATTCAAAGCCATTTAAAGGCACTTGCTCTAAAAGGTTGTCAAAGTTGCTGTTGATGTTGCTGTGCCAATCTGTTGCTCGCATTAGAAGTAAGAAAGGAAATTATTCAATCTTATATTTGAGTGTGCCTTTTAGCATCATAGGGTTTTCTTTTCTTTACAATCAATAATTTTCAAATTTATTTATAAAAAGTTAAAGTGACCTCAACTGCTTATTTATGAGTTTCGCCCAGGTACTTCTTACTGAATTATATACAATCTCTCGATATTTTATTTTACTTAAGTCGTTATTACAACTTATGCTACAAAAATTTGTATTGATATAAACTTATAATCAATTTTAATACCTCGTGTGACAGTACCGGTTTTATGATCCAGTTCAAAGTGGCCATGTTATGTTATTTGATTCTGTTTTAATGTTTTCCGATTTCTTGGCAGCTCCAAGCTTAAGGCCTGGTCAAACAGGACGTGGTCCGGCGGGACGGTCAGAACGCTGCCCTTCGCGTTCTGATACGTCAAACAGAACGCGGTCATCGGCATGAGATCAAGCCAAGTCGGCAAATTTCTTCCTTTTGCTCTTGATTTATGTTGTTCGTCTTGTCCATCTTAATGACGTCGAGTATACTTTCACCAAACAAACAACGAAAATACTTTTCAAATTTATAAAATCTGAATACAAATTTAAACTTACTTATTGATTTTTCTAACAAAAATTAACAAAATAAGAATTTTTGTAAATATTTCGTATTTTTTTCACTCTGGGACCAGGGGGCCTATTCTGGTTCTGTGAAACAGTGAATCGAAAAAATTTTCACCCTTTCACACTAAATCCGATGCTCGTTCTGTTAAACCAAACGTAAAAAAACATTCATATGGATAATTTGCTTTCACGTCGATATTTGGAAGTGAATCTGTGAACAGAAAGGGTGAATGCGAATAAACAAATCTCAAAAACCTCATATCAACCACATGTCCCTCTCTGTCCTATTTATGAAGAAAACAATCTTTCTATCTCATGCGTCTCTCTTTTCTCTTGAAAGAATTGCGCTATTTGCGTTCAGGCTTCAGGGGAAATGATAAGAAGGTTCGGGATCGGTAGTACCTATAGTTCGTCGGAGAATTTTATTCACTGAACCAGAATCGCTTATTTGCACAAAGTGTATCGAAAAAGTGAAAGCAATGCATGAAAGCGAATGTTCGATTCACTTTTTCATAGAACCAGAATCGGCCCCCAGCTCCAAGAAATAAACACATTCAACAAAATGCAAAGAGTATAAAGCGATGGAATAATTTTGTTTGTTTTTTTTTTCTTTCTGTTTTGACGTTAAACCGTCGCGTTCGTTGTAAAAATCTACAACTTCAATTTAACCGTCGCGTTCGCAACGTATAATTCTATAGAAGACAGGGAACAAGACGGCAGAATTGTTTCCCGTTCCGCCGGACCGCGCTCTGTTTGACCAGGCCTTTATTGTTCTTTTTACGCGTGCACCCAAAAAAATAATTGGTGTATATAACTAAAATTTTCGTTTATTTTACGAAATTTTCGTGGTTCAATAGCACTAATGTTTTTCGTAAATTGCACTAATAGGCTTTCGTAAAATGTACAAATACTATCCCGACATAAAGGTACATACATTAGTAAATATCACGAAACATTTGTATATTTGCAAAATATTCCAAAAAACTTTAGTAGGCTACGAAATTTTTAGATTTGGTAGGACGAATACATTTGTAAATATAACGAAAATTCTTTATTTTTGCAAAACTCGAGAAAAAATTTAGTAGGTAGGTAGATGCACGGAATATTTTTGAATATTGTGCATTCTAAGAAATTTTGGAATAGAAATCTTTTGATAGGAAGAATGCATTCGTATATACCACGAAAATTTTGTATCTTTGCGAGAGAAAATTAAGTAGAATGCCCGAAATTTTACGAATGCATTCGTAAATACAACGAAAATTTTGTATTATTGCAAAATTCGGGAAAAAATTTAGTAAAATGCACGAAATATTTTTTGAATATTTTGTGGATTTTAGGAAATTTTTGGAATTGAAATCTTTTGATAGGACGAATGCATTCGTAAATACAACGAAAATTTTGTATTTTTGCAAAATTCGAGAAAAAATTTAGTTAAATACACGAAATATTTTGAATATTTTGTGCATTCTACGAAATTTTTTCCCGAATTTTGCAAAAATACAAACATTTCGTAAATACAACTATTTTTTTTTACAAAATAGCTTTTAACTTCCTTTAGTGATTCGTGCCAGCGATATCACTTGAACTCATCAGCTGACTATATGTTAGGGCCTAAATAGGCAATTTTTATTAAGTTCAGTTCATCTTACATAGATCTCATGACGAATATCAAGTGTGAATTTTATCCAACAAACCTATAATTCTTGATCATTAAAGCGCTAAGTTTTTGTTTTTGCCCGTGGCCTGGCTTTAGGCTTAACTACATAAGCCAAAAAAGTGAAAAAGTAAAAAAGTGAAAATTTTCAAACTCATTTTAGGATAGTGTTTCTGACTGGAAAACTTATAAAAATGATGCAGAAAGCTTAAATTTTGGTTTAAAAACAAATTTGTGTATTCTTTTTCACAAAACAACGGCGCTAGCGGTAAAAAAAATATTTTTACTTTTGTACTTCAGTACTTATGTAGTTAAGCCTTTTGTTTATATACATACAAAGGTTTGGGTTTTTTGTATTTTTAAAAAAACTTTGAGAACATATGTAGTGTAATACACGAAATGTTTTTGAATATATTGTGCATTTTACAAAATCTCTTTTGATATTGTACAGATTTATTCCTTAAATTTACAAATTCTTTGTAGTCTTACGAAATTGTTTGTAAACATCGTAAAGGCTACACGCAAAAGCATTCGCCTATTAACATATACATATGTATATCGGCTAATATAAATATAACGATTGGTTCAATAATTTCACAAAAAATTTGTAGTTTCACGAAATATTTTGTAAGGACGATACCTAGTTCATATCCAAAAGTATTTGCCTTATGACATGCAGATTGGGTATAGTACACAACGATTGCTTCGATAATTTTACAAAATAATTTGTTAAGACTATACTTTGATGTAATAAAAATCATCCGCCTACCTAGATGTGATAGAATGGAAGTAACTATAGTTTCGATAAATTCACAAAAATTTTGTAATTTTATGAAACCATTAGTAAAGCAAATAGATATAGCAAATAATTTATTTAGCATCGTATAGATTTAGTAGATTGAACGAATTTGTTTGCACATTTAACTAAACATTCTCAAAAAAGAGTTTACGAAAGTGCTTTCGTGGATTTTACAAAATGTAACACAGAATTTTTCGCATCTTATTTTTACTACGAAAGATTTGTTCAATTCATAAAATTTCGTGCATTGAACGAAAATAAGTTTTACGAAAATATTTCGTAGTGATTTTACGAAATATTTTTTTCGGTGGAACGTGATGAATGTCAAGTTAGGGAATCAAAAGTACCGAAGTACCCCTCGAAAAGGGGGTTTAAAGTTTTTATAATGAAATGTTAATTGCTGAATAATTTTCGATAATTTACACCCCTACTAATAAAAAAAGCTTAATTATCTTCTAATTTCCAAATCAACTTAATGCTTATCAAAAATTTATTCACGAATTAAAATATCATATTAATAAAAAATTAACTGCTAATTTACGTTAAGTAGTAGCAAGGGGAGTGTACGATAACTTAGGCGCCAAAAACTGATACCTAATGGTTTTTTGTAGAGGAGTCAAAAATAAGCATTTTTTTACTAAGGGAGGGTGGGTCTATATCGCCCCGTTTGGGAGGTAGGGGCAATTTTAGAAAAAATGGATTAAAATAAATAAATATAATGGATTAAAATATATAAATAAAAAACAACGGCTATTCTATTCTTTAATCCAAAATTTAAATAGAATAAAATTTGTCAATAGTTTTTCAAAACTTCGCATGCAAACTCAAAATATTGATACAAAAAATGAAAAACAAAAGTTTAGACCCATTTTTTTTTTAATTGTGAAATGAAATACTAAATTAGATTTTTGTGGTCTATGCTTATATTAATTCTGAATCGAACACAGAAAACCGAATGGTTTTATGTCTTCTAGTTTTTGAGAAAATTGAAAATTAGTATGAGATTTTTGTTTTTTGGTATTTAAGCAGTACGCTCATAGAGTACGTATATTATCTAGAGAACCGACTTAAGGGGTTTGTTCTCTTTCGACCTACAAGCTGCTAGAACACTGAAATCTACTTTTTCATAAGCATGTATTAGTGGTCCCGTGCATTTTAAATGGAGCCCATGCCAACACTTTTTTGAGCAATAGTAGGCACGCTCAGTTTGAAATATGGAGGATTATGCGCTCAGATATTCAAAATAAGAGTCCGTTAAATTCAAAAATTAAAAATTAAATTATGTTTTTGCTTTTTGATTTTTATCTTTTTGACGGATGCTTTAAAAAATCACAAAATCATACAGATGATGGATATTGGTTATCTACTTGTTTTGTAAAATTTTTAGATTTTTTAATTTTTTTTTTAACCGAGATGTAGACATACTTCTGTTGTTTTATTTATCACCTCATAACCCTTAAGTTATTGCATCCATAGGATTAGTTTTTTTTTAATTCGCATCTAGGAAAATAGACAATTAATTTGATATATAATACATAACTGTACACCCTACACGACCTTCACAATAGTTAAATAGGAAACCAAACAAAATCTCGGAAAAATTGAAAAAAATGGGGTTGTTGTTGTTCATTGCCAACCGACGTGTTTTAATGGGAATTGCCCAATTTTTGCTAAAATTGAAAAATACCCGTTTTGTGGTCACTTAAAAGCTTATATCTTTGGATCCAATGGTCGGATTTTCAAAACTTAAAATTCAAATTAATGCCAGAATGACAGGCTTGTACCAGCTACAATAAAATTTTCAAAACCGTTAAAAATTTCATACTAAAAAAATTTAATTAATTTTTGGGGAATAATTTTCATCGTGGCAAACGTAACGAAGAAGAGGAATACACAAGAAAATAAAAAAAAGTTTGCTACTAAGAATATACTGGTTTGAGGGAGATAGTAATTCTAAAGACGGTGGAGTGTGTGCAACAAAACAGCATAACCTCGGCAAATTGGGTTCGCTTCGGGAAAAAATTTGCTATACATACATATGTAGGTATGCACGTTTGTGGTAGGTATTTTTCATTCATTATTTGTTAAGGTGCCTTCATGTGGTTAGTTTGGTTGGCTGATAACTTTTGTTCTAATAGTCGGATCGTTAAGGTTGAAGTCTTAAAATTCAGGTTGAATGTCAGGTTACAATTTTTTTTTACAAAATCATTGCAGAGTAATATAAAAGTATGTTTACAATACAATATGTGTAAGAAACAATATATTATTAATTATCATTAATCATTAATTTTGTCTAGGTAGTAGGTATTAAGGTAGCCATTTCTTTTTCTTTCTTTTACAGTCTTTAAAGCTGTTGACTATAGTTAATATAATCTATTGTATCTTACACATACTGTATATGTATTGTAAACATACTTCTATCAAAGATAATATAATACCAAGATGTCGCATCCCATACAAAATATTGGAACCCAAAAACTAACGGCTGGGATCTAATATGCGATCCCACAACATGTTGCTATTTGTCAAATATTGCTTTGGCTAGTATAAAGTGCGAGAGCGAGAGATCTTGCCTGTATACAACTTAAAATTTGAATTCTCTTCAAAATGTATATCTAAATTCTCAAAGGCAAAAGTATTTGTTGTTTTTGTCTTTCGTAGGAATGGTATGAATGATGTACATATAAATTCAATTTTTTATGAAGGGATGCCTTGTTTGTGGCGAGTGGTTGTTTTTTTTTGTTTATTTGCTTATCATTGGCAATGGTGTGTATCTGTAGAGATAGAAATGGAATAACTTTTTTGTTCGTTCGTCGCGATTTTCGAATAAAGGGTAGGTAGCAGGGATTTTCTTTTGGTGTCTTTTTTTGTGAGGTAGGTACACCTATGCATGTAGGTTCGTACATAGTTGGTTATTTTGTATTCCCTTAGAAATTAAAGAAAATAATTGTTCATTAATTTATTTACGTGTGAGTTCAAAAGTTGTGAGGTAGGTAGGTAGGTATGTATGAAGGTGTGAAATGTGTATGCAAGTTATGGATTCATAAAAAAAATCGAATTCGGGATTTTGATCAAAGTTGACATTACGATGATAGCGAAGTCGAAAAAAGTGGGTCTCGCAATTCTGTCAGTCTGTCTGTCCGTTCGGCTGCAGCCTAAACGGGTCGGTCGATTTTTTTCAAACTTGGTAGGTACCTAGCGTTTTTTAGGCATTATACCTACCCACCCGTATGGTGTTTTGACACCAATGCGAAGTACTTCATCCGATTTCTGAAGAAAATCTCAATTTATGAGAAAAAAAATTGAAAATCTCTGGAGTGGTTTTTTTTAAATAGTTTTTTAAATACACAATTTTGAAAAAATTAAAAAAAAAAATAGTACGCAATTTGTTAGCCTTTATTATTGAGGAATTAAAAAATTAATTAAAAAAAAAATATCATCTACCCATTTTCGAAATATGTATTTTGAAATTTTTTTTAAAAATCAATAATTTATTTTTTTGAAAATTTTGGCATGCAATATTATTAAAAATTATTTGAAGATTTTGTGTAAAAAATTCATTAAAATCAGTTCAACTGATAATGAGATAGTCGGAAATAAAAAAAATGGTTCTATGAGAGATACCTACCATTTTTAAACCGTAGACAAATTTTTTCATACATAATGCGAAAGAGAGCAAAAATCTGAATTTGCAAAGCCTTCTATGTTATGATTTACACAAATGAAAACGGCAGTTTTACCTCTGCCTTACGGCCTAGCGTACGTGTTTTTGTTTTTGGTCAACTTTTTTGGTAATTTTGTATATTTTCTTTGTTGGGAAACCATGTGTAAGTGCTAAGTTTTTTGTTTATATCTTAAGCGATTGTGACTATTAATACATACGTATTAAATATAACAACAGTGTTAAGTGCAAATACAGCAACATTTCGGTAAGTTGAAATATAAAGTTAAAGTGCGATTAAAGGAGGATTTAACAACTTAGAAGTAGGAGCATTTGACAATTTGTCAAATCCTCCTAATCGTTTCTTTTAAAAACAATTATTTGTTTTTTAATCAATGTTTATTAAATAATTACTTTATTTAGCAAAATATGCCAAATATTTATGAAAGAAAACACCCTGAAAGGGTCGTAGATGAAGAAGCCCTCAAAAAAGCACTGAACGATATAAACCGGTAAAGGTTTTATCGGAAAACCGTAACCCGATCAATCTACAAAGCAGGGCTAGCACCAAATATTCTATAGGGCAAATCCCCACCACGTCACAAGAACAATAGTTAACAGATTATTTTAAGAAGTGCTCAAATCTGCACCATGGCCTGCCGTTTGATATGGCTAAGCGATTTGTTTACTACTATGCTGTAAAAAATAATGTAAAATGCCCTTCTTCCTGGGTTAGGGAGCAAGCAGCTGGAAAAGTTTGGCTGTCGGGGTTTATGCGGCGAAATCCAACAATTAGTCTGCGAAAGCCGGAGAACATAAGCTTGGCACGTCTTTGAGCTTTCACCAAAACTGCTGTAGAGGATTTTTTTCTAAGCTTAAAGGTCTTCTTTTGAAGCATTCTTTTAAACCTGAAAACATTTACAACCTTGACGAAACTGGCCTTAGTACAGTCATGGACTCTGTTAGAGTAAGATCTTCCGTCTTTTTTCTTTTTTTTTTTTTAATAAAATAAAATATGATCTCTGCAGATTATAGCACAAAAGGGCAAGAGAACCGTATCACAAACCGCTTCAGGGGAAAGAGGCACCTTAGTGACAATGGTTGCAATTGTCAATGCGGCTGGTAATCATGCACCTCCTGTCTACATATGCCCCCGAAAAAAGACTTACCCCTTATTCATGAAAGGAGCAATCACTTCAGCCATCGGCTTGTTTTCCGAAAGTGGTTGGATGACCGCAGAAATGCATATTAAAGTTTTAAAACATTTAAAACATTTTTGTTTGATAAAATACTTTAATTTTAATTTATAATAACTTATAACAACTTAATTTATTAACTATTCTGTATATTTTGTTAATATTTTCTGAATAAAATTATCTTTGTGTTACGTTTTTAAATGTAAGTTCATAGACTGGCAAATTCTCCTACCTATTGTCAAAACCTCCTAAGGCAATGTCAAATCCTCCTATAAAGTGGGAGGATTTGTCACTTTTACTTTATTTCTTTTTCGCTTCACATCATAAAAACCCTTTAGATTATACTTTTGGAATATACACCATTTTAAAGTCAAATATATAAGGAAAGTTTTTTACCCCGACATAGTTAACGGTGCGGTAGATTTTGGTTCAAAATGACGTATCATCATTTTTGTGTCAAATCCTCCTCGCCTTACCCTACACAACAACATTCAAACATTCTGCAAAAAAAAGGTGAATATCAATTTAACCGTTTTTGGAAAAATCGAAAATCAAAAAAATGGTTCTATGGGAGGTACCATTTCTAACCATTTTAGGAAATTTTTTTTTACAAAATGGTTGCCTTTTTGTAAAAAAAATTACTGAATTTTTTTTTTTAAATTGTGGGCATGTTTTTAAGAAAAATAAGATTTTCATTTTTTGGTAAAAAATTTGTATGGGAGGTACCATTGTTTTTGGTCTTAAAAAAAAATTAAAAAAGCGTGGGTATAACGCTAAAAAAAACGCTAGGTAGGTACCTAGGTAAAATCGACCAACCCGTTCGTTTAGGCTGCAGCCGAAAGGAATAGACAGACAGACAGACTGACAGAATTGCGAGACCCACTTTTTTCGACTTCGCTATCATCGTAATGTCAACTTTGATCAAAATCCCGAGTTCCATTTTTTTTACGAATCCATAACTTGCCAATATTTTTGTACAATGTACATACATAGGTACATATGTATGTAGAAAATAGAATACAAATAAAACCCTGGCGAAATGACTATGTACGAACCTACATACATAGGTATACCTAGCTAGGTACCTCACAACACCAAAAACACCAAAAGAAAATCCTTGCTACCCTTTATTCAAAAATCGCGACGAACGAACAAAAAAAACTACTGCATGTCTATCTACACAGATACACACCATTACCAATGATAAGCAAAAAACAAAAAAAAAAAACAACCACCGCAAGAGACTTAAGTCTCCTCCACTCGCCACCAACAAGGCTGGCATCATAAAAAATTCAATTTATGTCATCATTCATACTATTCCTACGAAAGACAAAAACAACAAATGCTTTTGCTTTTATACATTTTGAAGAGAATTCAAATTTTAAGTTGTATACAGACAGAGATCTCTCGCTTTCGCTCTTTATACTGGCCAAAGCAACATTTGACAAATAGCAACATGTTGTGGGATTGCATATTAGATCTCACCGTTAATTTTTGGGTTCCAATATTTTGTATGGGATGCGACATCTTGGTATTATATTATATTTGCTTATATTATCTTTGGTTATACGGTTGGTACAGTATCTAAAAGACGACTGTGTTGTTTAGATGCCACTTTACAGTTTGGCAGCACTAGAAAGTTTAATTTACTGTTTTAGGAGTAGGTATTGATGTTTCCTCTGAATAAATTTATAATTACTGTATTTCGTAGTGAATAGAAAATCTCAAATGAAGTTGCATTCATTTGAGAAGTACTGTGTTTATCAGAGTTTGGGATATGGGGTATCTTACTTAATTTATTATTGGTTTTTATTATATCAATTAAAAATAAATTAAATGGTTCATCAAATCATAATCCACAAATATCTACACAAGAAAAATTCACTGATAGATAATACTATCCGCCAAAAAAAAAAAATAGTTCTGAAAAATCGGCGGGATATATTGAATAGGGATCCATTTTGTGGAGATTTTCCAACGATACATTTTTTGAGGTTAAATAAATATTTATTTTTTCAATAATAAATTATGTTTATAATATTATATATAACTAAAAGAAATCCAATGTTTGCATTGTCTTAAAGATTTCTTAAACATAAAAGTATTCCCTGCTTTTAAAACAATATTCGATTTTATATACGTATCTAAACAAAAAAGTAAATGCATAATTCTAACCCATAATTATGCCAATTGTATATTCTAAACGGTTAGTAAATAGGTACTAAATGACATTTAAAATAGTAAGAATGATACACGAGTCCTGCGAGCGTCGCCTTTGGCTCTTCGAGCCATACCATACTGTCACATGCTGCCTTCAGTACTATTTGTTGATCCCTTTGAATCCATCATCATACCGGTTCCACCATCATCGTCCTTAATAGCTCCAGATCCTGCACGACTCGTGAGTCCAGTGAAATCTAATTTGTACTAAAAGAATATACATATATACTTTTATTTCAATCAATAACAATTTAAAAAAATATTAACTCAAAACAGAAATAGGAAAGCATCAATAATATTTATGACGATGTTCAAATTGGACAAGATTCGATGACTTATTGAGACAGGAATTTTTTCTTACGCGTTCAGGTTTAGCCTTTCTAAGATACTCGAGTATCAAGTATGTTTCTGAACGCAAATCTGTTGTTGGATAGCTTGAGATTAATTTTTTGGCAACAGCTGCTTCGACATCAGTTGTGATTTTAAAAGGGATTACAACAACACAAAGCTATGCAGATCCCTTTGGATACAAACCTGAACGCGGCCAATATTAATAAAAACGATAAAAATTCTTGTCACAGTGAATAATACTGAATTTCAGTTTACTTCACCAAAATTGCCCGTTTCTACTATTTTCATAATAATCTCTGTCAGACTGGGCTAAAATTGAGAAACTTGACAAATACGCAACGAACAGACATTTTTTTTACATTTTTTTTTCTTAATCTAAATAGAGGGTGAAGTCCAAAATGAATATCGTCTTTTATTTGTTCGATTTCTTAACCATTGTTTTTTTTACAGATTTTTGAATACTAAATTGGGGATTTCTAGCAATAAAAAAACTTCATCCGCTTACCTTCGTTTTAAAAAACCAAAACACTTCAGAAATAAAATACAACATTTTCAATTATTAATTTACCTTTAAAGTTGGCTTTAAATTTGTTTTATGTATGCAGAACAATGAAAGCTTTTATAAAAAAAAAACGGAATAATGAATGAAGAAGCAAAAATGAACAACAACAAAAACTCAAATAGGGCTTGAGTTTAAGATGTATGAACTTTTCAAATAAACTTAGGTAGATAACAAAAACCGATGTGCATGTTTTTTCGTTGCTCTGCAAACAACCAACAATATAACAGTAATCGATTAAACGACGAATTAAAAAACAAAATACTACGCCAGCTTTATATGTTTTAAGTTCGCGGGAAAACAAAGTGATAAAATGATTAACGAATTAAGAAGCGTTGGCAACTTTTGAACAGGAAAGTTGAGAATTTTGGTATAGTGGGGCGGCTTAGTTAATTAATTGTGCACTTTGTGATAAAAGCATCAAATTTTTTTCATTGATGGTACATTATATGAATATGATTCGAAATTCCGCCTCTTTAGGTAGGAGGGGCAAATTTAAAACAAAAAATTACTTATGATTAAAAAAAAAAATATTAAAAAACAACGGCAATACTTACAATACCCGGCTATGCCTTTATGCTAAGAACCTATTCTTCAATTCTGTTTTCAACTTAAGTTATTTTAGTGCTTAGTTTTTGAAAAAAATTATTTTCAAAATCAAAATTTTGAAAAAAAAAAAAAAAATGTATTATGATTTTTTTTGCAAAATTTTACCTTATTAAGTACTACGTAATTTGCTTTATCATTTTCAATACTCTTATTAACTCTTAGTCGAGTGCTAAAAACCGTCTTAAGTCATTTCGTTTTTTAGAAAATTGAAAATAACCAAAACTACTTTTTTCTTAGAAACTTTAAAACCGTCATTTTTGAGCAAAAACATTGGATTTTGACTTTCTTGTCTAAATTATAAAATTGGTCCAATCGATAAAACTATGAAAGGTCAGGTGAAGTTATAAATTTTTAATATGTTAATTAATAAGTTTGGTAAATGAAAAAAACAAATTTTCACAACCACGCCCCCTAATAAAATCACAGAAAACCATCACTTTTTCAGTTTTTTGGTATAAGTATGTATTTCAAGTTATTTGGCGACTTGTAAAAAACAAATGTTGCAACAAATATGATCCTCATGGTATTTTTTGTACATTATCGACAACATGCTCCAATAAAAACCTAAAATTCGGTTTGTTGTAAAATTCTCAGCATAGTACAGCGCAATAACCCCTTAGTATGTGATTTTAAAGCTAAAGTCTTCTGAATAAATTTAAAATTTGATCACATACAAATTACGGGTACCACTTTTATTTTGCGACAAATAGATTCGACCATTCTGGAGAAATATATAAACAGCTATGAGCCAGTAGTTATATTGATTGTCAATATCGTTTATTGTTAGGACAAAGATAAGAGGGCCCAAGTGGCTACTTTGAAGAACGCATGAAGTGGCGTAACTGGGGTGTTTAATTGAAACGTTTAAAATATCACATTCTTATAATCCTCACCTGATTGCATTTGTCGCAAAATAATTTTTGTTTGCTTAGATAAACGTCAAAATGAAGTTTTTCAAAATTGTATGGGGCGTGGTTGTCGTAGGTACCCAAACTATTGTTGGTCTATTGATTGAACTAATAAAACAAAAAAGTCAAAATCCATTGTTTATGTTCAAAACTGACGGTTTAAATGTTTTTGAGAAAAAGGCAGTTTTGGTAATTTTCAATTTTCTAAAAAACTAAATGACTGAGAATTAATAAGAGTATCGAAAATAATAAAGCAAATAAGTACTTAATACGTAAAATTTTCCAAAAAAAGTGTTTTTTTTATTTTTTTTTTTTCAAAATTTTGAATTTGAAAATATTTTTTTTCAAAAACTAAGCGCTAAAATAACTTAATTTGAAAACAGAATTGAAGAACGGGCTCTTGGCTTTAAAAACAGCATGATATTGTAAGTGTTGCCGTTGTTTTTTTAATATTATTTTCCAATCTTATATAATTTTTGTTTTAAATTTGACCCTCCCACCTAAAGGGGCGGAATTTCGAAGTGGCCCAATATCTTAAAATCATATTCATATAATGTACCAACAATGAAAAAAATTCGATGCTTTTATCACAAAGTGCACAATTATCTTATACAGGGTGACCCGTAAAGGATGGTCCAAACTGAATATGGTGATAGACCAGGTCATGACCTTGCAGAATTTGGTATCTTGTTTATCCCGAACCAAAACGGTTTTCGAGTAACGGCTGTTTTTTTTTAAATTTGCCCGAACTCCTACTTTGGACCACTGTTTTGCTCACCCCGTCCATAGTTGATTTTTTATTTTTTTTATTATTACACTAAAACATTGACCATTAATAAAACTTTTTTTGTGCATTCAAATATAGTTTGATCAAAATTATTTTTTTACTTCAATCTTTGAAAGAGAGTCCTGAAAAAAAATCATTCAAATATAGTTTGAAAAAAAATCATTCAAATATAGTTTGATCAAAATTATTTTTTTACTTCAATCTTTGAAAAAGGGTCCTGAAAAAAAATCGTATGACTCAATACTGGTTCTTACTTTTAAAAAATTGCCTTGCTTTTGGACTTTCTAAAAAGGTATAAATCTTACAATGAAAACGTCGTACCTGGGCGAACCTTTGGGGTTGAGGTCACTTGAACTTATTAATTGAATTACAATGAAAACTCTAAATCAAAATTTACAACGATTTAAACTCAATCAGTCGTGGTTTTAAGAAAAATTTAAATAAATTCCTTTTTTTTGTGTTTTTTTTTTTAATTGTTTTGTTGTTTATTTTATGATTTTTTTGTATTTTTTTGTTTTAGGTTTTACTAGGAGTTTTTGTTTTTGTTTGCTTTTTTTAATTTCTTTAATCCAGTTCATTTATAAAAATTGTTCAAATTGTGCCCCTCCTGCACGCATGCAAGCTCGACAGCGTTAAAAAAACTGTCTTTTTAAATTTCTTATGCTTGGCGAGTTGCTTATTTCTGCAGCAGAAACATGTTTTAAATGGGCTTAGATTAGACTTTTTCCTTGAGACAGCCCCAATAAAAAAAGTCCAACGGATTAAGGTCTGGTGACCGATCCTTCTCGCACCAAATGCGGATTTTCCAATTGCCAACTATGGAGTTTATGTAAGTTGACAAATCCATCTTTTTTGCAAGATGACTCGTCGGTCCACAATATTTTATCCAACAAATTTGGATCCTCTGGACAAAATTCAACTCTTTGTGTAAAGTCCCTTGGAAGTAGAGTTTGAACACGTTGCAAATGAAAGGGGCGAAGGTTGTTCCTTTTCACAGTAAAAAAATTTACCCGATTTGCCATTCCAGCATAGTTGAGGTACATTAGAAATAAAAAAAGCATTTATGTATTTTAAAACTTTGAATAAAGCAAGCGGTATTCTTTTTTAAATTTGATGTTCCTTCATCCTTGCATGCAAATCTGGAAAGCCTACGAACAGGGTTGGCCGAATTAACTACACATCATTTTCTACATCATTAACTACGCGTAGTTAATTTAATAAACTACACGCCTTATTTACTAAAAATTGTTACGTTTTCATACATACATAATAAATTTAGAGAAATAATAAAATTTCAATTAAAATTTTAACATTTTAACTCAAAATTCAACCTTCAAAGTTACAACTGATAGATCATTTGATATTTGAATTTAAGTTTGTTACAATTTGTTTCATTAACTACATTTAACTACGTTTAACTGCATAAACTACGTAGCGAATGTAAAAAATGTAGTGGCCAACCCTGACTACGAACACTTCTACTTTTTTTGGTGTCCGTTTTATCATCTTCTTCGTATTCTGTTTCCTCAGACCAGTAAGAACAAAGCACGAACGCAATAATTTTATCTATTCCCTTGACGTTTCGCCCTCTTTCTCTACTCGGCGTTGTACTTTTTTGAAATTCTGTTGATTTTTTCACATTGTTAGTAGGTATGCCTCCGCTTAAACATTTCTAAAGTTTAAATTTAAAAGCAACAAAAAACACCTAGAATAACCAAAAATAAAAACATACAAACAAAATCATAAAATAAACAATAAAAAAAAAAAACAAAAAAAAAGGCATTTATTTTAATTTTTCTTAAAAGCACGACTGATTGAGTTTAAATCGTTGTAACTTTTGATTTAGAGTTTGAATTGTAAGATTTATACCTTTAAATCAAGGCAATTTTTTAAAAGTAAGAACCAGTATTGAGTCATACGATTTTTTTTCAGGACGCTCTTTCAAAGATTGAAGTAAAAAAATAATTTTGAGCAAACTATGGCTTTATCTAGTAATTTTATAAAATGGTGTATAAAATCAAATTTATTTGAATGCACAAAAAAAAGTCTTATTATTGGTCAATGTTTCAGTGTAAAAATAAAAAAAATAAAAAATTAATTATGGACGGGGTGAGCAAAACAGTGGTCAAAAGTAGGAGTTCGGGCAAATTTAAAAAAAACTGCCGTTACTCGAAAACCGTTATGGTTCGGGATAAACAAGTAACCAAATTCTGCAAGATCATGACCTGGCCTTTCACCATATTCAGTTTGGACCATACTTTCCGGGACACCCTGTATATGGGCACTATGCCGCTCCACTAGTTTGAAGATTCAACTGAGACCAAAACAAACCTTATGTGAAGAGTATTTCTTATGCTCAACAGAAAATAAAAAAAGGGGAATAATTAATTATTTATTGTCCCTAGAGTTAAAAGCATACAAATAAATTGGAGTGTCCCACTAACCAGGGCTCTCATCGCGTAAGACGATGATCGTCTGACGACGTCGTTTTGATGGTTGTTTTGCTTCATGTAACAAACAAAATTATTAATCGTATAGACGATATCGGTCGTCCAGGCTATTCAATAAAAGCTTCGTATAACCAGTTGAAATGTCAAATACAATCGTTTGAACGATTGTTATTTTACAATCGTCTTGTTTATTCTTTTTAATTTAAGTATGAACATTTTTCGATGCATACAATTCTACATAGCAAAAATTATTTTTTTCGAAATTGAAGTTGTTCTCAAACTGTTGACAATTAAAAGATGAGCTATTCGACTGAACGATAAGATTGTGATTTTACTCGAAGCAAACTTTTGACGACGTCATCGTTTACTATAATCGTTTAAACGACGATCTTTTTAAAATTTATGCGATGAGAGCCCAGGGGCCTCATCACGTAAAACGAAAACGATCGAACGATATCGTTTTGAAGATAGCTGTCTTTATTTTTCATTACAGATATGATAGAGATAGCAATGCTGGAAACGATATCGTCCGATCGTTTTTATTTTACGTGGTGAGGCCCCAGGGCTTTCCATCGATTTTGAAAATAATATGAAATCGATTTCCATATTTCCATCCCACCGGTCGAACAGAAACAAATGTAGGAATATAGTCAAATAGGTAATATTCACAACTCACTCTCACAAACTGTCTTTAATACCCAACTGAAAAAATTGAAAGTTTTTTCCAAGCATGTATAGTTGGCAAGTTTTGCTATTCCATCATAAATACAGGGTGTTTTGCATAAGATACGACAAAAGGCTAAGGCGTGTAGGTTGGGTAAAGAAAGACAAGAAAAGATTAGTTTGGGAGTGGGTGGGCTGATATATTCCTCCCTTTTTATGTGGGATGGGTAATTTTCGAAAAAAATGTACTTGAAACAGAAAAAAATCATTTGAAAATAACGGCAACATTTAAAATATCGTTTTATATCGTTTTGACAAAAAATATGAAGCTCACGGTATCTGGGTGCTAGGTTCGGTTTAGGTTAGGTTTATGTGGTTGTCAGCAGAAACGCTAGGCACACTTAGGCCAAGGGGTTGGCCCATTGTGATACCACAGAAATCTAGGAAGCTTTATTTCTACTCGTTGAATCATTTAGAGCTTCTAACGAATCGCACGAGACTACTAATGTCATGATTTTCCAGATCACTAGGATCATTGTAGTAGAATTCTCTTAGGAGGAGCCTACGTCTTCGAGATAGAGCAGGACATGTACAGAGAATTTGAGGAATCCAATCTGCCTCTCCAAGCCTGGTTGCGTGTCTGCCTATTAGACAGTGTCCAGTAATGACACCTATGAGGGAGCTAATGAGATATTAGGTTCCTAGAGCGCTTCAGATCCAGCATAGGCCAGATCTGTTTCGTGGCCTGACATGTGGTAACGTTATTCCACCTAAGATTTGTTTTCTCTATTGCATCTTGCTTTAGCATGAGTTTACAAGTAGCGATTGGTGTAACAATATTTGCCCGATTTGATAATATAGGTAGTATAGTTCCACTTTTGGGCGAGTTTGTCTGCTTTACAATTGCCTAGAATGTCTCTATGACCCGGCACCCAGCAAAGGTGAATGTTGAACTGCTGTGCCATGTCCATCTGGGTGCTTACCTATTCGGAATTTTATAAGATGAATGTTTTTGTCTATAGATTTTTTCCTCTTGGAATATAGAGATCGAAATTAATTCGATTGAAATTTTTTAATGGTGATAAAAGAGAGCGGTACTCCAAATTATGCTTTGACTCCCAGGAACAACAAAACCCAAAACTGAGTCTGTTAGAGACAGCGCACATTAATGATTTTTGATAGACTGAAAGTTTGATTTTTTAATTAACATTGAGAAACAAACGATTGCACATACATACTCCATTGGCCGATAAAAAGTTTAATTAGTAGAACGATTCCGTTAGAAATCTATACTGTCTTAGCAGTGTACGATAATTCAGTCAGTACCAAACAATCGGCCGATCGGAATTCCATAGTGTACAGTGCCTCTTACGACATTTCTTGATCTAAAATGATATTAGGCGTGTTCCTTTGGGCTGCAGCATATACTGCCAAGTACTTCTGTCTGCTTTCAACTACTTCTACTCTATGATCAAAGTAGTTCAAAGCACTTCAATAATGTAGTAACGAAATGAATCGACGCAAGACAGCGAGACCTTCAGTAGAAGAAATTACATAGTAAATTATTGTTGTTGATGTTTTCTATAGTTTAAAATAAAATACAAATACAAACAACAAAGCTTTCGTTTACATTGAGGTTAGATTTTGCTTTTGGCAAAAATTATAGCGTTCCATTCATCATCTACTGCGAAGTACTAAAAAGTACTTTGCAAGGCCCAAAGGAACACACCTATTTATGTAACTGTACTGAGTCGTCCATACGAACATTTGATTTAAATTAAGGTTTTAAAATGGATTTTTTTGCACAGGTAAACAAATCATCAAATAGACATGTTATAAATGTATAAATAATAGTTTTAAAATTTGATAATATTTCATATATATTTATGATTATTTAATTATTCAATATTTTTTAAACTAACCTTATTGGCACATTCTAAACACTCAGTTACTACTTTATTTATCACATTAAGTAGGTTTTTTGTCTCTCGCATTACATGGTCAACTTTAACGAAGGTCGCAGCTCTCCCAACTGTGTGATCCTTTACGGTAAATTGTAATGACTGAACATACGTTGGAACTTTGTCCAAATGATCAAGAAGCTCCTTTTTATTTTGTCCAGCAGGAACCTGAAATATTGAAAAAAAAAGAAAAGTAAAATATATTCTTGTCCCCAAAATAAACTTTTCCATTTTATGTTTGCAGAATAAATTCTAAAATAATACCTTGTCAAATTTAAACGATAAGGATTGGACCAATTGAATTAAGAAGTGTAGTGACTTGTAGTAACGTGTTTAGTTTATAAAGATGTAGTGACCTGTAGTGACACCATTGAATAAATACAAATAGAAGTAGACACCCAGAAAAACGCCGCTAAAAAAAGAGGATGGCGTTACTGTCGGGCGTTCGGCAAGGCGCTATTGTCGATGGAGTGGTGTATTCAATAAAATAAATTTATTTTTTATAAAAGAGGAGCCATCATTGTATATAAAATCTATAGTACTATCATGAACACATATTTTTTAGTCGAACATATGTCCTGTACGTGTCGCTGAGATCGCCACAAATTAGACAATTGAGACTTAGTTAAGTGTAGGAAATAAGTAGTAAGAGCGAGAAGAATCTATTATTTAAATTCTGCAAACATAATAAGATTAAAAAGGGTGCATGAAAATATTTTGTTTAGTTAAATTTGTGTTCCAATTAAATTTTAAATTAATTACATTTTTTCACACTTACTTTTATGTTCCTCCGCAATGATTTCGTAAAACAAATTTTAAGTCCTCAACCTTAACGATCCGATTATTAGAACAAAATTTATCAGCCCACCAAACCAATTACGAGGGGACCTTTACAATTATTATGAATAAAAATACCTACTGCAAACGTGCATACCTACATATAGCAAATTTTTTTCCGATGCTAAGCCAATTTGTCAAGGTTATGGCTTTTTATTACTTTTTTTCACTTCCTCGCACTCTCATAAATTTAGTATAGCTACAGCGTTTCCTGCAACCTACATTTTGGTAGAAGCTTTTTTTAAGGTATCACTAAAACAAAACTTGCACAAAAATGAAAATCTTTTCCATCAACCATCTTATATGAATAAGAAGTTGTGGCCCTCAGCCATGTTTTTAACCGCCTCAAAGTGGAAAACAAACATCCTGACTATGAAGTCGTTACTGGTAGCACACAAAGAACTCCAATGCATTTGATAAACAAACGATACACATCTCGACCTGTGACGTCAGTGGTCTAAAGTAGTGGAATGCGTAGTGCATACACTGAAAACAAAATGGTCCGTAAAATTTATAAACGGCGTTTATAAACATTTTATTCATTGAATCAATGTACCATTCATGAATTCAATGCACCATTAATTGAAAACGAAAGTCGGATTTAATTAACGTTGATTATTCTCGTTTATTAAAACCTATTACTACGTTTTTATGAACGATACATTGATTCTATTAATATTTTCACTGTCCCAATAAACGTGTTCGTTAAAACAATGAATATCGTTTATTAAAATCTATAAACGTTTATTATTTTTTATGAACAGCCATTTAATAACGATTCTTTGATTATATTAATCTAATCGTTAAAACAGTGAATTCATTTATTAAATTCAATAAACGTTTATTTTTGTTTTATGAACAGCCATTCATAAAAATCTGTTTTATATTTTTGATTAATCTGTTCATCGTGCCAATGAACGTGTTCGTTATAACAATGAATACAATTTATTAAAATCAATAAACGTTTGTTATTTTTTATAAACAGCCATTCATAAGAATCTATATTTGTTTTTAATAAACGATTTATTGCTTTTTATTACTCTGTTCATTGTGGCAATGAACCTGTTCGTTAGGACAATTAATACTATTTATTAAAATCAATAAACGTTTATTATTTTTACAGCCATTTATAAAAATCTATTTTTATTTTAAAAAAACTATTAATAGTTTTTTTATTATTCTGTTCATTATGGCAATGAACGTGTTCGTTAAAATAATGAATACTATTTATTAAAATCAATAAACGTTTATTACTGTATACTGTATTGTGTTGTATTGCATCCCCTAAGGGTTACATGTCTCCCATCCGTCCCTCCTTACTCCTTCTCGCAACCTGTAGTACCTTTATCCATTCTTCCCCCCTCCCTCCTTCGTCCATTATATCCCTCATTTTTTCCCCTATTGATCTGCCTTCATCTCCACCTGACCTGCATCTTTCTATCACATGTTCCCACGTCTCTGGCTCACCTTCACACACTCTGCACATTCTCTCTTCTTCTTGTTTCCAGTACCATCTTTCTCTCACCTCATTCCCTAGCCTGACTCTCGCTATTCTCTTTGTTCTGTCTTCCTTCCATCCCGCTTTCAGATATTACGGGATCCCCTCGGTCATTACTTCCTTATACCACCTGTTATATCTGGATTCCATTATTAAATCCCGTCTTTCCTTCTCCTGCTCTCTTCTGTCTTCCCATTCTACTCGCTGGTATCCTGTCATACTGTCTCCTCTTCCTTCCCTTCCTCTCATTCCCATTTTCCCTTGTTCCCATCGTGATTCTCTCTCGTTTCCATCCCTCTCTCTCTCTCTCATCTCCTCTAAACATTCCCTCGCTATCTCGCTTCCTTTTCCACCTATTAATTTCTCTTCATAATTCCACGCCCTTCTCCCTGTTCTTATCGTTAACTTATCTCTTTTGGTTTCCTCTCTCACCATGTATCCTGAAGTTTGCCATTCTACCCCTAGTGTCCATTTGAGGTACCTCTCCTGCAATCTTTCCATTTCTTGTCTCTCCTCCCATCCCCAAACCTCTGCCCCATATCCCATCACCGTCCAAACCAGGGTATCAAAAAGCCACATCTTCCTCTCCCAAACCCTCTCGAATTTCCTCCTCACAATACCCCAAGCTTCCTTCATTACCGCTGCTGCCTTTTTTATTCTTTCCTTTATATGTGCTTCCTGCCCTCCATTCATTTTGAACACCTACCCCAGGTATTTAAATTCTTTTACTTCTTCTATCTTTTTTCCCCTCCATCTCCAGTCTACTGTTGTATTCCTCCCTCCTCCTTTCTTGAACCTCATCACTTTCGTTTTTCCCACGTTCATTTCCAGTTTTTTCCTTTCGAAATACTTCTCTAGTCTTCTTATCATGCTTTGCATCGCCTCTTCATTTTTCGCCATTACCACCACATCATCTGCGTATGCCAACGAGCAAATTCTTCTTCCTCTTACTTTTATCCCTCCCCAACTCCCCTTGTCCAGTTCATCTTCTATATCCGCCGTCAGTAAGTTAAAAAGAATTGGGCTCATTGGGCACCCCTACCTTACTCCCTTTCCCGTCCAGAATCTTTACCCCATCTCACCACCCGCTTTTACTATACGCGTCGTTTCTTCGTAGACCTCCCCCACTCTTTCCCTGAGCCCTTGTCTCACTCCTCTTTCCACCAACGCCTGCATCATAATTTGTCTATCTACTGAGTCAAATGCAGCTTTTAAATCTATAAACAATGCCACTAGCTTGCCCTTCTCTTTTGCCACTTCTCTGTTCACCACATAGTTTAACACATATACATTGTCTATCGTTCCTACTCCTCTTCTGAAACCCGTTTGATTTGGTGGTATCATCCCTTTCTCCTCGGCTTCTTCCTCTAGCCTCTTCGCTAAAACCGCCATATTTTATATAGCGATGGCATGAGCGTTACTCCTCTGTATTCGTCCACCTTTGTTCCGGCCCCTTTCTTTATTATCGGCGCTATCACTCCCTCTTTCCACCCCTCCGGCCATCCTTCTCCTCTCCACACTTTTCTGCAAATCTCCCATGCTACCTCTATCACTTGTTCTCCTCCATATCTCCACGCCTCATTCGGTATTTCATCTATGCCCATTGCTTTTCCTTCTTTTAGTTTTCTCCCCACCTCTCTGATTTCCTCTTTGCTAATTTTGGCCTCATCTACCGCTCTTCTTGTTCCGTCTGCTCCCATTCTCACTTTTCCTTCCACCCCTCCAATTAGACTCATAAAATACCTTTTCCATTCCTCTTCTTCCCTTCCCCCATTCTCTTTCTCATCTTTCTTTCTCTATTTATTATTTCCCATACTTTGTTTTCTGTATTGGCCTCTTCAATTTCTCTTATCATCTTATCCTGTTCCTCCTTTTTCTTTTTCACAATAATCCCTTGATATTCTCTTTTTGTCTCCCTGTATTTTTCTTTCGTTCCGCTACCTTTCCTCCATTTCCTTAATTCCTTTCTTACTTCTTTTTTTTTTGCATTCTTCATCCCACCATCCTCTCCTACCTCCTCACTTCGTTCAATTTCCCTCTTTATCCTCTCTTCTATCTCCTTTTG
>OV839566.1:78729289-78731789 GCA_929447395.1 Epistrophe grossulariae
TTTAATTTAATTTAATTTAATTTAATTTAATTTAATTTAATTTAATTTAATTTAATTTAATTTAATTTAATTTAATTTAATTTAATTTAATTTAATTTAATTTAATTTAATTTAATTTAATTTAATTTAATTTAATTTAATTTAATTTAATTTAATTTAATTTAATTTAATTTAATTTAATTTAATTTAATTTAATTTAATTTAATTTAATTTAATTTAATTTAATTTAATTTAATTTAATTTAATTTAATTTAATTTAATTTAATTTAATTTAATTTAATTTAATTTAATTTAATTTAATTTAATTTAATTTAATTTAATTTAATTTAATTTAATTTAATTTAATTTAATTTAATTTAATTTAATTTAATTTAATTTAATTTAATTTAATTTAATTTAATTTAATTTAATTTAATTTAATTTAATTTAATTTAATTTAATTTAATTTAATTTAATTTAATTTAATTTAATTTAATTTAATTTAATTTAATTTAATTTAATTTAATTTAATTTAATTTAATTTAATTTAATTTAATTTAATTTAATTTAATTTAATTTAATTTAATTTAATTTAATTTAATTTAATTTAATTTAATTTAATTTAATTTAATTTAATTTAATTTAATTTAATTTAATTTAATTTAATTTAATTTAATTTAATTTAATTTAATTTAATTTAATTTAATTTAATTTAATTTAATTTAATTTAATTTAATTTAATTTAATTTAATTTAATTTAATTTAATTTAATTTAATTTAATTTAATTTAATTTAATTTAATTTAATTTAATTTAATTTAATTTAATTTAATTTAATTTAATTTAATTTAATTTAATTTAATTTAATTTAATTTAATTTAATTTAATTTAATTTAATTTAATTTAATTTAATTTAATTTAATTTAATTTAATTTAATTTAATTTAATTTAATTTAATTTAATTTAATTTAATTTAATTTAATTTAATTTAATTTAATTTAATTTAATTTAATTTAATTTAATTTAATTTAATTTAATTTAATTTAATTTAATTTAATTTAATTTAATTTAATTTAATTTAATTTAATTTAATTTAATTTAATTTAATTTAATTTAATTTAATTTAATTTAATTTAATTTAATTTAATTTAATTTAATTTAATTTAATTTAATTTAATTTAATTTAATTTAATTTAATTTAATTTAATTTAATTTAATTTAATTTAATTTAATTTAATTTAATTTAATTTAATTTAATTTAATTTAATTTAATTTAATTTAATTTAATTTAATTTAATTTAATTTAATTTAATTTAATTTAATTTAATTTAATTTAATTTAATTTAATTTAATTTAATTTAATTTAATTTAATTTAATTTAATTTAATTTAATTTAATTTAATTTAATTTAATTTAATTTAATTTAATTTAATTTAATTTAATTTAATTTAATTTAATTTAATTTAATTTAATTTAATTTAATTTAATTTAATTTAATTTAATTTAATTTAATTTAATTTAATTTAATTTAATTTAATTTAATTTAATTTAATTTAATTTAATTTAATTTAATTTAATTTAATTTAATTTAATTTAATTTAATTTAATTTAATTTAATTTAATTTAATTTAATTTAATTTAATTTAATTTAATTTAATTTAATTTAATTTAATTTAATTTAATTTAATTTAATTTAATTTAATTTAATTTAATTTAATTTAATTTAATTTAATTTAATTTAATTTAATTTAATTTAATTTAATTTAATTTAATTTAATTTAATTTAATTTAATTTAATTTAATTTAATTTAATTTAATTTAATTTAATTTAATTTAATTTAATTTAATTTAATTTAATTTAATTTAATTTAATTTAATTTAATTTAATTTAATTTAATTTAATTTAATTTAATTTAATTTAATTTAATTTAATTTAATTTAATTTAATTTAATTTAATTTAATTTAATTTAATTTAATTTAATTTAATTTAATTTAATTTAATTTAATTTAATTTAATTTAATTTAATTTAATTTAATTTAATTTAATTTAATTTAATTTAATTTAATTTAATTTAATTTAATTTAATTTAATTTAATTTAATTTAATTTAATTTAATTTAATTTAATTTAATTTAATTTAATTTAATTTAATTTAATTTAATTTAATTTAATTTAATTTAATTTAATTTAATTTAATTTAATTTAATTTAATTTAATTTAATTTAATTTAATTTAATTTAATTTAATTTAATTTAATTTAATTTAATTTAATTTAATTTAATTTAATTTAATTTAATTTAATTTAATTTAATTTAATTTAATTTAATTTAATTTAATTTAATTTAATTTAATTTAATTTAATTTAATTTAATTTAATTTAATTTAATTTAATTTAATTTAATTTAATTTAATTTAATTTAATTTAATTTAATTTAATTTAATTTAATTTAATTTAATTTAATTTAATTTAATTTAATTTAATTTAATTTAATTTAATTTAATTTAATTTAATTTAATTTAA
>OV839566.1:78736789-78739289 GCA_929447395.1 Epistrophe grossulariae
TTAATTTAATTTAATTTAATTTAATTTAATTTAATTTAATTTAATTTAATTTAATTTAATTTAATTTAATTTAATTTAATTTAATTTAATTTAATTTAATTTAATTTAATTTAATTTAATTTAATTTAATTTAATTTAATTTAATTTAATTTAATTTAATTTAATTTAATTTAATTTAATTTAATTTAATTTAATTTAATTTAATTTAATTTAATTTAATTTAATTTAATTTAATTTAATTTAATTTAATTTAATTTAATTTAATTTAATTTAATTTAATTTAATTTAATTTAATTTAATTTAATTTAATTTAATTTAATTTAATTTAATTTAATTTAATTTAATTTAATTTAATTTAATTTAATTTAATTTAATTTAATTTAATTTAATTTAATTTAATTTAATTTAATTTAATTTAATTTAATTTAATTTAATTTAATTTAATTTAATTTAATTTAATTTAATTTAATTTAATTTAATTTAATTTAATTTAATTTAATTTAATTTAATTTAATTTAATTTAATTTAATTTAATTTAATTTAATTTAATTTAATTTAATTTAATTTAATTTAATTTAATTTAATTTAATTTAATTTAATTTAATTTAATTTAATTTAATTTAATTTAATTTAATTTAATTTAATTTAATTTAATTTAATTTAATTTAATTTAATTTAATTTAATTTAATTTAATTTAATTTAATTTAATTTAATTTAATTTAATTTAATTTAATTTAATTTAATTTAATTTAATTTAATTTAATTTAATTTAATTTAATTTAATTTAATTTAATTTAATTTAATTTAATTTAATTTAATTTAATTTAATTTAATTTAATTTAATTTAATTTAATTTAATTTAATTTAATTTAATTTAATTTAATTTAATTTAATTTAATTTAATTTAATTTAATTTAATTTAATTTAATTTAATTTAATTTAATTTAATTTAATTTAATTTAATTTAATTTAATTTAATTTAATTTAATTTAATTTAATTTAATTTAATTTAATTTAATTTAATTTAATTTAATTTAATTTAATTTAATTTAATTTAATTTAATTTAATTTAATTTAATTTAATTTAATTTAATTTAATTTAATTTAATTTAATTTAATTTAATTTAATTTAATTTAATTTAATTTAATTTAATTTAATTTAATTTAATTTAATTTAATTTAATTTAATTTAATTTAATTTAATTTAATTTAATTTAATTTAATTTAATTTAATTTAATTTAATTTAATTTAATTTAATTTAATTTAATTTAATTTAATTTAATTTAATTTAATTTAATTTAATTTAATTTAATTTAATTTAATTTAATTTAATTTAATTTAATTTAATTTAATTTAATTTAATTTAATTTAATTTAATTTAATTTAATTTAATTTAATTTAATTTAATTTAATTTAATTTAATTTAATTTAATTTAATTTAATTTAATTTAATTTAATTTAATTTAATTTAATTTAATTTAATTTAATTTAATTTAATTTAATTTAATTTAATTTAATTTAATTTAATTTAATTTAATTTAATTTAATTTAATTTAATTTAATTTAATTTAATTTAATTTAATTTAATTTAATTTAATTTAATTTAATTTAATTTAATTTAATTTAATTTAATTTAATTTAATTTAATTTAATTTAATTTAATTTAATTTAATTTAATTTAATTTAATTTAATTTAATTTAATTTAATTTAATTTAATTTAATTTAATTTAATTTAATTTAATTTAATTTAATTTAATTTAATTTAATTTAATTTAATTTAATTTAATTTAATTTAATTTAATTTAATTTAATTTAATTTAATTTAATTTAATTTAATTTAATTTAATTTAATTTAATTTAATTTAATTTAATTTAATTTAATTTAATTTAATTTAATTTAATTTAATTTAATTTAATTTAATTTAATTTAATTTAATTTAATTTAATTTAATTTAATTTAATTTAATTTAATTTAATTTAATTTAATTTAATTTAATTTAATTTAATTTAATTTAATTTAATTTAATTTAATTTAATTTAATTTAATTTAATTTAATTTAATTTAATTTAATTTAATTTAATTTAATTTAATTTAATTTAATTTAATTTAATTTAATTTAATTTAATTTAATTTAATTTAATTTAATTTAATTTAATTTAATTTAATTTAATTTAATTTAATTTAATTTAATTTAATTTAATTTAATTTAATTTAATTTAATTTAATTTAATTTAATTTAATTTAATTTAATTTAATTTAATTTAATTTAATTTAATTTAATTTAATTTAATTTAATTTAATTTAATTTAATTTAATTTAATTTAATTTAATTTAATTTAATTTAATTTAATTTAATTTAATTTAATTTAATTTAATTTAATTTAATTTAATTTAATTTAATTTAATTTAATTTAATTTAATTTAATTTAATTTAATTTAATTTAATTTAATTTAATTTAATTTAATTTAATTTAATTTAATTTAATTTAATTTAAT